>OY992895.1:75165461-75765461 GCA_963921405.1 Cepaea hortensis | reverse complement strand
CAGCAGAATCCAGTTTTTCCTGTTAAAAAGTAGATTTAAAAATGGAATAACTATTACATTTCCCAGGGATTTGTTGTGGTTCATGACCAGCTGTTTCATAACTTCACAATTTTTGCATTAACCAACATGAGAACACTGCTGCTACGTTTGATAAACAACACTGCTGGGTTATGGGACAAGCTCTCTTCATAATCGCTTTCCACTCCCTCAACGTAACAGTGTACTCATGGTGCAGTAGTTATTCCAAGATTGGGTTCAGCCAGTGACATGAATCAGTGACTGGCACAATGGAATGGAGAACACAGATGAGTCAGTGAGGTCACTACAGCCATGAGAAATAATCAATCTGCATGTATCGATGTGTGATCACAGCAGGCAAGGGAAGATAAGGGGATGTCATAATGGAGGAAGTGAAGAAGATATAATAGACAAGAAGAGAAAAGTAGATGTAAGAGACAAGAGGAGAGAAGTAGATGTAAGAGACAAGAGGAGAGAAGCAGATATAAGAAACAAGAGAAGTAGTTGTAAGAGACAAGAGAAGTAGTTGTAAGAGACAAGAGAAGTAGTTGTAAGAGACAAGAGGAGAGAAATAGATGTAAGAGACAAGAGGAGAGAAGTAGATGTAAGACACAAGAGAAGTAGATGTAAGAGACAAGAGAGAAACAGATGTAAGACACAAGAGAAGAGAAATAGATGTAAAAGACAAGAGAAGTAGATGTAAGAAGCAACTGGAGAGAAGTACATAAGGAGAGAGAAGTGGAATGGTTTGCGGTGAATCATCTGGGAGACTGAATACTATCTGTGAGACACACTCACTGGGTCTCAGGTTGTCTAGGGACAGACTCTGTATCTAACAGAGTTGGAAAACATACTGTCCAATAAACAGATGTCAATTACAACGAGAAAAATAGTGTTGGAGTGCCACATAGAGCCTGTACTTTTGTATGGATGTGAAGCGTGGACAATGAGCAGACAAGATAAAATACATCTAATGGCTGTGGAAATGTGGTTTCTGAGGAAAATGCAAAGAATACCATGGACATACAAAAAAATCAATGAGCAAGTCCTACAAGAAACAAATGAAAACCATAAACTGATTGGAGAAATTAGTAGTAGATGGTCAAGATTGTTTGGGCATATTATGAGAAGAAATAAACTGGGGAACTTGGTGACAACTGGCAAGATTGAGGGGAAAAGAACAAGCGTAAGGAAGAGAAGTAAATATGTGGATTATTTTACCACATGGCACATGGTAAGAGCTCTCCAAGCTCAGACACCAGCGAGCATGTCAGACTGGCAGTGGGAGGTCACATGTGTGAGGAGACTTGTGAGGCCGTAACCAGGTCATGATTCAGCACATCACACATGGACTGGCCGGGGTCAAGTTCGGGATGGGCATGTTTCTTCCACAAGTTTTGTACTTCCTTGCCAACAGACTCCAACCCAATGCCCAAAGTGATAGGCCATATAAAACCCACTGCCCACAGGGATAAGTCCTATAAAAACCAATGCCTGTAGGGTTAGTTTTTATAAAACCCATTGCCCACAGGGATAGGTCCTATAAACTGCCCACAGGGATAGATCCTATAAAACCCACTGCCCATGGGGATAGGTCATATAAAACCCAATGCCCACAAGGATAGGTCCTATAAAAACCAATGCCTTGAGTGATAGGTCTGATAAAAACCCACTTCCACGAAATAAACCATCTTTAAGAGAAGATTGATGTGGCAAGCACCAAGGAGACAAGATGATAGATCTAGAGGATTTGGTGCGTGGCCAGAGAAGGATAGCAGGAAGGGCACATAGTGGAATGCTGATGCCTGAAGCTCAACAGTAACGTGTTCAAATCCCCATCCTGGGCAGAATTACTTTATTTCCTGGACTGCCAGGTTAACACAGCTTAAACATCAGTACCCAAAAATGTTTTGGGAAGTACAGGCATGTCATGTGATGATGATGAATATTTAAATGTATCAATGAGGGAAACCACAAATAACCTACACTGCCATCAAGAACTGCCTCCTCCTCCTGTGCTGTCGGATCGGCCAACATCTGAGTCCCACATACGGCCTGAGATCAAACAAATAAAACCTGTGTTAGTTCACTCCCGACAATCGACAGTCTATCAGTAAAGTCACGGATCCTGCTCCTCGTCATGAAGTGTACTGGGTGTGTGGTGTTAGTACCATATCTATATAGTCCAATCGGCCCTCAATCAGCACATGTGATTTTTCACCAAGTGAAGACACGTGACCTGGGTGGTTTCATCACAATGTGGAACAGGACTCGCTGTCAATACAATCCAGAACATCTGCTCTGTCAAAGTCCACCGAATTCCATTTTTGGCTGAAGCTACTGCTGTCTTCATAACCCAGCCTATAACCTTGAAGAATAATGAAAACATGTTGCATGATTTATTGTCTGGCATATTTCGCTGTGCAATAAATCATGCAACATACAGTTTGTGGCTTGTGTGTTTAAATTCACCTAGGGAATACATGGTTTTGCATGACAAAAGGCATTCCTATGACACTCCTGTTCTTATTTCAAATGGATCAGTTAGTTTTCTCTCATAAAGAACTCTGTATTTCATGTCTTTATTTGTTCCACAGTATCTATATTCAATAATTCTACCACACAGAGAACTGACAAATCTCAAGACATGCTCCGAGAGTGTCCAACTTATGACCTGCAATGATGACATGGCCTAAACCCCAACATTGATGCCTCAGTGTCTTCACTGGGTTAAGCCACAGATTATTCAGGATCTCCAGCCATATCACAGAGTGGAGAGTTGCAATAAGTAGCTGAAGAGGCACAGGATACAGAGAGAAGTGAGTCGTACAGAAAGAGTTCACGCTGTCAGTGCAGGAAGTATATTGTCTGCCTTTTATCACTTGCCTTCAACTGTATTCTGGTGAACAGATTTCCACCAGGAATTTATCAACTAACATGGTCAAGCCAGGCACAGTGCCAACCTGTCACTGTTGACCAGAGTGGTTGGTGGTCAAGCCACATTCATGTCAACATGTCACTGTTGACCAGAGTGGTTGGTGGTCAAGCCACGTTCATGTCAACATGTCACTGTTGACCAGAGTGGTTGGTGGTCAAGCCACGTTCATGTCAACATGTCACTGTTGACCAGAGTGGTTGGTGGTCAAGCCACGTTCATGTCAACATGTCACTGTTGACCAGAGTGGTTGGTGGCTGCTGACTGTCTATGTATTCTTCCTTTAAGACGGACGTGTTTTATTCTCCACAAGTATGTTTTAGTTTAGTCTGTGGATCAACATCACGGCACACGGGTGTAACCCATAAGTGCTCCGTTCTACTCCTAACTCAAGCCTGAGTCTGGAGAATCTCAGCTCAGTGCATGAGCTCCGTAGCATTGACGAGGATCCTGAAATACTTTGGGTAGATTTTTAACTCAAAATTTTGCCCAGGCAGTGTCGTTAGGCTACTCTTTTTCAATTTCCAACTGCCAAGGGATTTTTTACATGCGCAATAATACACACGCGTGTCCGATCTCACCACCCAGAGACCAGGAGAAATTTTGTTACTAGAAGTCCGATGAAAAAATCCCGGCCCTCACCGGGGCTTGAACACAGGACCTCCAGCACTCGAGGCGGACACCATAATCAAGACTGCTCAGCCCCCCTTCATACACACACAAGAACACATACACATTAACACAAACAAGTCCACACAGGTATACAAACACAAGTATGCATACACAAGTACATAAACAAGTACACAAACACGTGTATGCATACACAAGTACACAAACACTAGTACAATTGCACAAGTACACATACACAAGAACATAAACACTAGATAAAACACGGATCCTTACAACAGAGGAGGCCAGCACCAGGTCACACAAACACTAGATAAAACACGGATCCTTACAACAGAGAAGGTCAGCACCAGGTCACACAAACACTAGATAAAACACGGATGCTTACAACAGAGAAGGTCAGCACCAGGTCACACAAACACTAGATAAAACACGGATGCTTACAACAGAGAAGGTCTGCACCAGGTCACATAAACACTAGATAAAACACGGATGCTTACAACAGAGAAGGTCAGCACCAGGTCACACAAACACTAGATAAAACACGGATCCTTACAACAGAGGAGGCCAGCACCAGGTCACACAAACACTAGATAAAACACAGATCCTTACAACAGAGGAGGCCAGCACCAGGTCACATAAACACTAGATAAAACAGAGATCCTTACAACAGAGAAGGTCAGCGCCAGGTCATACAAACACTAGATAAAACACAGATCCTTACAACATAGGAGGTCAGCACCAGGTCATACAAACACTAGATAAAACACAGATCCTTACAACAGAGGAGGCCAGCACCAGGTCACATAAACACTAGATAAAACAGAGATCCTTACAACAGAGAAGGTCAGCGCCAGGTCATACAAACACTAGATAAAACACAGATCCTTACAACATAGGAGGCCAGCACCAGGTCACATAAACACTAGATAAAACACGGATCCTTACAACAGAGGAGGCCAGCACCAGGTCATACATCTCCACGCCAGCAGACGCCAGGGCCACGCTTGAAGCCAAGATGGCCGCTGACAGTGCTGGGGACAGCATACAAAATATGGTGTTAATTCGACCAAATGAGACAAATACAAACGTGTCAGTAATACAATAACCACAATTATCAAGAGATCAAATTATGTTACACAAAAGATCAATTTGAGACATCTGCAAGCAAAAATCAACAATTATCAAAATAACTACTGAGGTTGACAATTATGTCACTTAGCAACTGTTTTTTTTAATATGGCCACACTATTTCAGTTTCTGAGACATGATGCAATTTATACGGCAGTTTATTTCAGACCTCGTAGAATGTCAGTATTTATCTTCTCCCTGCTCCATAACATTCTAAGGTGTCAGAGTACATGACCAAACATGTTATCAATAATCCCAAAACTCAAGCCTTTCACTTCCCAGTTTCTGATAAACAAGCTAGTTTTGTTGGTCTCTTGTCTACTTTTCCAGAGTTGTATGATTGGACTTCCCAGGGTTCTCCAGTACCACACACAAACACTGATGAGCCCCAGTCCTTTTATCAAGATGAGTGCCAGGCTGGACGTAAACAAGTCACCAACTTGTGGCCCCAGTTGGAGACTATTGTAGGGACTTCCCCATGTGGAGTATGGGTACAGCTGTTGATGGTCTCAGATACTAGGGAGGAAGTTAGTCAAATATAACACTGTGGGGGCTGACAGACAGAACAGTCAGTGGCAATCACAACATGTGAAGGGCAGCTGTGTTACAGCAAGTAGATCTCTGATTTAGGTCACAACAAGAATCATAACACTGAGATCCCACCAACAACAATCATAACCCAGAGATGCCAACAATCATCATAACCCACAGATGCCACCAACAATCATAACCCACAGATGCCACCAACAATCATAACCCAGAGATACCATCAACAATCATCATAACCCACAGACGCCACCAACAACAATCATAACCCAGAGATGCCACCAACAACCATCATAACACAGAGATGCCACCAACAATAATAACCCAAGGATGCCACCAACAACCATCATAACACAGAGATGCCACCAACAATAATAACCCAAGGATGCCACCAACAACCACCATAACCCAGAGATGCCACCAACAACCATCATAACCCAGAGATGCCACCAACAACCATCGTAACTCAGAGATGCCACAAACAATCATCATAACCCAGTGATGCCGCCAACAATCATCATAATCCTCTGAGATCTAGATCCAACCCCCCCCCCCCCCTCCAACAAGAAATGTAGACTCAAAGGTGCCCCTAACAAGAATTCTGACTCAAAGGTGCCCCTAACAAGAATTCTGCCACAAAGGTTCCCCTAACAAGAATTCTGACTCAAAGATGCCCCTAACAAGAATTCTGACACAAAGGTACCCCTAAAAAGAATTCTGGCTCAAAGGTGCCCCTAACAAGAATTCTGACTCAAAGATGCCCCACCCCTAACAAGAATTCTGACTCAAAGATGCCCCTAACAAGAACCGAAACCCTGGAAAACAAAAATGTGCACAATCAGCAGGTCCTCCTGTCCACGCCACACCTCCCCCAGACAGGTATAACAGTCCAGTATTTGTTTTGTTAATGTTCTCACTCACCAGATCCATCATTTTGGAGCACCATGATGTAGATGTTGATCTGTGACTTGGGGTACTTGTGCTGGGAGGGAGACAGACAACAGGTGTCACACAAACCAGGCAATGTCATTACATACACATTACCATTTACACAAATAAGACAACATCATCACATACAAATTACCATTGATACAAATAAGACATCATTACATACACATTACCAACCATCAAATAACTTTATTGTATCAGCCATCATACTACACACCAGTAGTTCTCAAACATTTTGCCTAATACCCCTTTTATATTCTTCACAATTACTCTTTCCTAAGCTTTCATCATCATCATGTGCCATGTCGATAAGCATGGTTGGCCATCTCACATGATCACCAGAGTCGTGGATCACATGATCACCAGAGTCGTGGATCACATGATCACTAGAGTCGTGGATCACATGATCACCAGTCGTGGATCATATGATCACCAGAGTCGTGGATCACATGATCACCAGAGTCATGGATCACATGATCACCAGAGTCTTGGATCACATGATCACCAGAGTTGTGGATCACATGATCACCAGAGTCGTGGATCACATGATCACCAGAGTCGTGGATCACATGATCACCAGAGTCGTGGATCAGGCCTGTATTCTTGTCCTGATTATACCATGTGGCCAACCCATCCAGGTATTTATCTTTGTCTTCCCTTTGCCCTTTCTCCATCAATGTTGCCAGCTGATACTCAGGTTTCTAGTTGATTTCTCCTCATAATGTGCCCAAAAATCTGGACCATCTGTTTAATTTCTCTAGTCAATTCATGGTTTCATTTGTTTCGTGAAGGATTGTCCCATTTGTTTTGTTCTGTCCATCCATGGTATTCTTTGCATTTCCTCAGAAACCACATTTCCATTGCCCTGAGATATTTCTCGGCTTCTCTGCTTAGTGCCATCCCTCAGCCATAGTGTAAATGTCCACAGTGCCATCCCTCAGCCATAATGTAAATGTCCACAGTGCAATCCCTCAGCCATGGTGTAAAGGTCCACATTGCCATCCCTCAGCCATGGTGTAAATGTCCACATTGCCATACCTCAGACATAGTGTAAATGTCCACAGTGCCATCCCTCAGCCATGGTGTAAATGTCCACATTGCCATCCCTCAGCCATAGTGTAAATGTCCACAGTGCCATCCCTCAGCCATAGTGTAAATGTCCACAGTGCCACCCCTCAGCCATAGTGTAAATGTCCACAGTGCCAGCCCTCAGCCGTGGTGTAAATGTCCACAGTGCCAGCCCTCAGCCATAGTGTAAATGTCCACAACTATGCAGCGTGTCGCAAGTGATCAGGAACCCAATGGTGGCTCCCCTTTTATATAAGACATAGGGGCCACTAAGGAAGTTTGAAGGGCTATGGCAATCTGTAGAAATCTTCAGCTACAGAAATCTACCAATGATAAAGAATTCAGAAAAGAAGAGAATTATATATCTGCCAGCCAAAACACAAGATTCTTTAAGAATAATGAATGTAGGGAGACCACAACACACAAAGTCCTTAAGTAATAGGAAATTTATTAATATTTTTTTTATGTTGTGTACAGAACTTTGCAGTCAACACCAACATTTTTCAGCTGCTGTTGATGTACTAGGCAAAATTACGCTCAGTAGTTTGCCATTGCTTTCTGAGCGACCGGCTCACATACCCCGAAAGTTACCAACGCCAGGTTACATTATTCATGAGAGTATACGGGATTACGGAGAAAGATGTTAACCCCTTAGCCAGGGACAATATTTTTTTTTACAACAGTGCAGACCAGAAATTGTGTGCGTGTTATTTCTCAACATAGTCCCCCAGCCTGGCGACACACTTGGTCCACCTGTCCACTAGCTTCTAGGAAAAACTGTTGGTTGTGCCTTAAACCATTTTTGCACCGCCCCCATTACCTCATTTATCTGCAAATCTCGGGCTCCGCAAATGTTCTTTCAAGGCTGGATGTTTCATGGGTTCAAACAAGTGTCAGTATATGATGCCAAGCCTGGGCTGTAGGCTGGATATTTCCAAGGGTTCAAACAAGTGTCAGTCTATGATGCCAAGCCTGGGCCTGAATATTTCAAGAGTTCAAATTTCAGATCATTTAGTGTATCCAATGTATGTGCAGCCATATGAGGGCGGGCGTTGTCATGCAGCAACAATACTCCATTTGAGAGAAGTCCCTGGCCTTTTACCGTACCGGCATCATGGACAATTGTGTATGCAGCACTGTAACTTGAAATCCATGGTCATTTCATCTTCTTCTGCGTTTATCCGGAGTTTATTCGGACATGATTGTGTTGTGCCTGTTTACAGCAGAGCTGCGTTCTTGTGCCGTTAGGCCGGCACATCCGACTTCTGCGGGTGTTTGTTGACCAAGTTGACCTTCCTGGGTGTTTCGTAAGATGTTTGACTCTCACTGTTGTGGTGTCGTCCACATTCCAGCTGGCCCATTTAGGACAGCAAAAGACATCCCGGTCAGCCCTCAAGGGAAGGCAGGGGCAGAATATGGGCATTCCCCGCCATCCAAGGAGGCTTCCATAACTGTAGAGCCAACACACAGCGCACTGGTACTGGGCTCACCCAAGGAATCGACATGTCCTGCACATGGCTGCTTAGCCTTACTTACGTATATTGGGCCTTCCATTCACCACAGGCTGTTCCTGGAAACCAGAAGAATGCAGTCTGCAGATAACATCCACAGTGAGCTTTCGATTCAGACTTTCCATGTAATGGATTTGTCATTTCATCAACAGTGAGTCACCTGTTGCCATGGACTAGCTGGTTGATCTGCAGTTATCATTCTGTAGATTTCACAAGGTTTCACACCCTCTGACCACAAAAACTAATAATGCCTCGTCGTCCTTCGACAGTACTAGTCAACAGCGGAGCTGCCATTTTGTAATCACTGTTACGCATATGCAAACTGCTCAATCCTCACGACCCCTGCATGAGATATTACTTAAGTGCCTGTTTGTGTCCATACCCTTCCATGCAAATTATAATACAATTCCTGTTAATGACTTCCCCTCACATCATTGTTATTTCTAAACCACTGTGATATATAACTGAATTACTGATTGCAATTTAAACATTGTTATGTCCCACGTACCAACAACCTGAAACATTTCTTGAGAGGGACTACAGAATATCCTGCAGTTCTATGATATCCAATGAGTAATGATCATGAGGAACAAAGGTCAACAAGGAAGATCCTGGGGTCCACCGGCACGAAGATGGACACAAGTTATTCAAGAGAGCTTGGGCATGGGAAAAAAAGGTTAAAAGTGAAAGAATCGACTTCATTGTAACAGAATTAACTCAAACTGGCTTGCTCTCTCTCCGTAGAACGGCATGCCGCCTGTTAAAAACATCACCCATGGCATGAACTCTGTAACTCCAGCCATGACCCCAGGAGTCCTCAGAAGAATTACTCATAATCAGAACAGCTCAGCCCAACAATGAACCAACAACCTTCAGAGCACAAGGCAGCCTGACCACTTCACCACATGGAGATTCTGTCCAGCAGACCACGGTGGGAGCGATGCCTGGCAAAGGAGTCACTACATGATGATCATGATGATGACCTAGAAACGTATACTCACCAGACAGACTGCTGACTGCATGGCTTCCAGGATGCGAACCCCCATGTCCTTCTCCTGCTCGTCCTGCTGGTGCAGGTGCCGCTGTTTACAAGAGAAGGTCATGAACTTGAAGTCACACGTCAGCTGACCCTTTAAACTGAAGTCTTCTCTCCGCAACACCTCTCTGGGACCATACCTACAAGAAACACAAACCAACAGTTAGGGCTGCTCAAGTTATCTTATGGTTAGCTAGAAATTATTAGTTATCTTATGGTTAGCTAGAAACCATTCAGTTATCTTATGGTTAGCTAGAAACCATTCAGTTATCTTATGGTTAGCTAGAAACCATTATAGTTATCTTATGGTTAGCTAGAAACCATTATAGATATCTTATGGTTAGCTAGAAACCATTATAGTTATCTTATGGTTAGCTAGAAACCATTATAGTTATCTTATGGTTAGCTAGAAACCATTATAGTTATCTTATGGTTAGCTAGAAACCATTATAGTTATCTTATGGTTAGCTAGAAACCATTATAGTTATCTTATGGTTAGCTAGAAACCATTGTTATCTTATGGTTAGCTAGAAACCATTCAGTTATCTTATGGTTAGCTAGAAACCATTATAGTTATCTTATGGTTAGCTAGAAACCATTCAGTTATCTTATGGTTAGCTAGAAACCATTCAGTTATCTTATGGTTAGCTAGAAACCATTATAGTTATCTTATGGTTAGCTAGAAACCATTCAGTTATCTTATGGTTAGCTAGAAACCATTCAGTTATCTTATGGTTAGCTAGAAACCATTATAGTTATCTTATGGTTAGCTAGAAACCATTATAGTTATCTTATGGTTAGCTAGAAACCATTATAGTTATCTTATGGTTAGCTAGAAACTATTCAGTTATCTTATGGTTAGCTAGAAATTATTAGTTATCTTATGGTTAGCTAGAAACCATTCAGTTATCTTATAGTTAGCTAGAAACCATTATAGTTATCTTATGGTTAGCTAGAAACCATTCAGTTATCTTATGGTTAGCTAGAAATTATTAGTTATCTTATGGTTAGCTAGAAACCATTCAGTTATCTTATGGTTAGCTAGAAATTATTAGTTATCTTATGGTTAGCTAGAAACCATTCAGTTATCTTATGGTTAGCTAGAAACCATTAGTTATCTTATGGTTAGCTAGAAACCATTATAGTTATCTTATGGTTAGCTAGAAACCATTCAGTTATCTTATGGTTAGCTAGAAACCATTATAGTTATCTTATGGTTAGCTAGAAACCATTATAGTTATCTTATGGTTAGCTAGAAACCATTAGTTTTTGTATGGTAAGATAGAAATTATTACTGTTATCTTATGGTTGGCTATAAATTATAGTTATCTTATGATTAGACTGCCTTGAATTGATTTCCATGGTATGAGACATCAGCTGTTCAGAAAGCAATGGTAAATTTTTTTTTTTGTGCATATCCTTTTTACACTGAAATAAATTGCCTAGGAAATCACACAAACAGCAAATAAAACCTGGGGTTGATTGTAATGCTCTGCAACAAACTTTTTATCTTATGGTGAGCCAGAAATTATTAGTTTTATGGTTAGCTAAAATTTGATAGTTATCTTATTATTAGCTAGTAAATGTTATGGCTATCTTATGCTTAGCAAGGTGTCAAAGGGGGATTTCTGTCACCAACATTATTCCAAGCATATATAATTGACATTACTCAAGTTCAGGTATTTCTAATCCTCCAATTACAAAAAGATCATATTGTTCCTTGTCAATACCTTTCCTAACATTTATCATGTTCAAAGTATACAAATGAAATAGATAAAGTGACAACATGCAACCCTGCCTGGCTACCTCTTCTATATTAAACCACACTGTTGTTTATTGTACCATCACATGTTCTCACGGCTGCCTATTATTCACAGTAGAGTGCTTTTATGATCTTATTAAATGTAATGTATAAATCTTTATATATATGAACTCACAAACTTAACATGATTCAAATTGATTTCTTATAACATGTACCCCCAAGAAATGTGTTTTAAATGTACATACATTTATCAAAACACAAATGATGACAAATATTTACACACGTTCACTTACACAGAACACATGACCTTCGTCTGGTTGAGCTCTATATATGCAGAGCCTTTGCTTTGGCTGACAACACCGGCCCTCAAGACTGAAAGAAAACAGTGCAGTGTGCATTATCATACACACATAAAACTACTTCTTAACACAAATATTCTCATCAAAGGCATTTATTTTATTTCTGCCAGTCAGAATTAAAGAATGCAATAGCTAGGTACAATTATAACATCAGATGGAAGATGCATGGCAGAGATTAAGAGCAGAATAGGGCAAGCAAAAGCTGCATTATAGAAAATGAAAAGTATCTTGTGCAATAAGTCACTAACATTGAATGTAAGAAAGATAGTGGTGAAATGTTATATAGAACTTGTCTTGCTGTATGGCAGTGAATCAAGGCTCAGTGAATAAACAAATTAGGAAGAGCTTAGAAGCAACAGAGATGTGGTTCCGGAGATGAATGTTATGAATATACTGGACTACATGTCTCCAGGATCAACTCAAGTCTTGTAACGGGCAGCAGGGCATGTGCCGGGAGATGTGGTGGTAACGTGACCCTCGCCAACACATCCACTGAGTGCCATTTGGTAGTAGCCTGACCTGGCCAACACATCCACTGAGTGCCATTTGGTGGTAGCCTGACCCTGTCCTACACATCCACTGAGTGCCATTTGGTGGTAGCCTGACCTGGCCAACACATCCAGAGTGCCATTTGGTGGTAACCTGACCCTGTCCTACACATCCAGAGTGCCATTTGGTGGTAACCTGACCCTGTCCTACACATCCACTGAGTGCCATTTGGTGGTAGCCTGACCTGGCCAACACATCCAGAGTGCCATTTGGTGGTAACCTGACCCTGTCCTACACATCCAGAGTGCCATTTGGTGGTAACCTGACCCTGTCCTACACATCCACTGAGTGCCATTTGGTGGTAGCCTGACCCTGTCCTACACATCCACTGAGTGCCATTTGGTGGTAACCTGACCCTGGCCTACACATCCACTGAGTGCCATTTGGTAGTAGCCTGACCCTGTCCTACACATCCACTGAGTGCCATTTGGTGGTAACCTGACCCTGGCCTACACATCCACTGAGTGCCATTTGGTGGTAGCCTGACCCTGGCCTACACATCCACTGAGTGCCATTTGGTGGTAACCTGACCCTGGCCTACACATCCACTGAGTGCCATTTGGTAGTAGCCTGACCTGGCCAACACATCCAGAGTGCCATTTGGTGGTAGCCTGACCCTGTCCTACACATCCACTGAGTGCCATTTGGTAGTAGCCTGACCTGGCCAACACATCCAGAGTGCCATTTGGTGGTAACCTGACCCTGTCCTACACATCCACTGAGTGCCATTTGGTGGTAACCTGACCCTGGCCTACACATCCAGAGTGCCATTTGGTGGTAACCTGACCCTGTCCTACACATCCACTGAGTGCCATTTGGTGCAGATGGCACTGGCTGCCCAACATGGGATGGAAACAGGATCCTTTAATTTTGCCTGTTTATGTACATGGGATACTTTACTATCAACTGTTTGACATGGGATACTTTACTATCAACTGTTTGACATGGGATACTTTACTTTCACTTGTTTATGTACATGGGATACTTTACTTTTGCCTGTTTATGGACATGGGAGCCAGAGTTCATTTTTGTGTTTCTTATTCGTCGATGGGAGAGGGAATTTAATTGTGACATTGTATCATAGATGACATGACCAATTAGCTGCTTGAGCTCGGCCATAGTAATACTTGTCATGTTCTCCGAGACTGGTTGAATGTTGCAGACTGACTATGTCTAAACTTGAATGACGCTTTGGGGGAGACGCTGTCCCCTACTCAGTGACTCGCTGTCTGCATGCAAAGCGTGAATCTATGAACTGAGTTGATCTTCACGCTGAATTCCATGGAGCTCAGTACTCTACATTCTCTGCACTCTACGTCCCCCCATGATGGGTCATGGCACTGGGATACTTCATTTTCACATGTTTATATACATGAGGAAGTGTGACTTCCAAATGTTCATGCATGATTATGTTTTGAAATGTCTGAATACAGTTTGTATATGAATTGTGACTAAATGCTTACTAGCAGCCTGGGGTAATGGGTTTGAACCCGCATCGAGATAGATTTTTAAAAGTGACTCTCACATCGACCCAGTTTGAAATGGACACCATAAATGTTTGAGGAAGTAGAAGCAGCTGGCATGATACTGACCACATCAACCAGTCTATAAAACATGAATCTAGCACCGATTGGTCTATAAAACATGAATATAGCACTAACTGGTCTATAAAACATGAATATAGCACTGACTGGTCTACAAAACATGAATACAGCACCGACTGGTCTATAAAACATGAATATAGCACCGACTGGTCTATAAAATATGAATATAGCACCGACTGGTCTATAAAACATTAATATAGCACTTACTGGTCTATAAAACATGAATCTAGCACCAATTGGTCTATAAAACAGTAATCTAGCACCGACTGGTCTATAAAACATGAATATAGCACTGACTGGTCTATAAAACATGAATATAGCACTGACTGGTCTACAAAATATGAATATAGCACCGACTGGTCTATAAAACATGAATCTAGCACCGACTGGTCTATAAAACATGAATATAGCACTGACTGGTCTATAAAACATGAATCTTGCACCGACTGGTCTATAAAACATGAATCTAGCACTGACTGGTCTATAAAACATGAATCTAGCACTGACTGGTCTATAAAACATGAATCTAGCACTGACTGGTCTATAAAACATGAATCTAGCACCAGCTGGTCTATAAAACATGAATATAGCACCGGCTGGTCTATAAAACATGAATATAGCACCAGCTGGTCTATAAAACATGAATATAGCACCGCATGAATCTAGCACTGACTGGTCTATAAAACATGAATCTAGCACTGACTGGTCTATAAAACATGAATCTAGCACTGACTGGTCTATAAAACATGAATATAGCACCAACTGGTCTATAAAACATTAATCTAGCACGGACTGGTCTATAAAACATTAATCTAGCACCGACTGGTCTATAAAACATGAATATAGCACTGACTGGTCTATAAAACATGAATATAGCACTGACTGGTCTATAAAACATTAATATAGCACTGACTGGTCTATAAAACATGAATATAGCACTGACTGGTCTATAAAACATGAATATAGCACCAACTGGTCTATAAAACATGAATATAGCACCGACTGGTCTATAAAACATGAATATAGCACTGACTGGTCTATAAAACATGAATCTAGCACCGCCTGGTCAATAAAACATGAATCTAGCACCAAATGCCCAATGCACCTCGAGGCATGTAAAAGGGTCCTTTACTTGTTCTGTATGAGGGCGGAGTGGCTAGTGTTACAACACCCACATCCACCTCTAACTTCCCTGCACCTATCATTCACAATCCACGCAGAATGGATTTGCAAAAGATAATCAATCTGACCATGGTTTACTTTCCCTGGGGTAGTGGAGCGGACGTCAAATCTAGAATAGAAGTGAAAAATCTAGGGAGACCCGTGTGCATATTCATCATCATCCAGTGTCTTTTCCCGCGCAGAACTTTCCCCCCAAGAACCATCTTTTGGCATTTTTCTGTAACTTAAGCCCGACGTCCAGCCGTCATGTAATCTATAAGCCTGATGTCCAGGCCCTGTTGCCGTCATGTAATCTATAAGCCTGATGTCCTGCCTCTGTTGCTGTCATGTAATCTATAAGCCTCATGTCCAGCCTATGTTACTGTCATGTAATCTATAAGCCTCATGTCCAGCCTCTGTTGCTAATTGCAAATTGTGCAAATTGTCTTTAGCTAGCTAGTTAGTGGACAGATCATCCTCACTGCACATCGAACCATTCAGTCTTTGAATCCACCTATGATGTGGTCATTCTCATTTTCACTTCCCTGGTACACATCCCTCCACAATTATCTTTTCCAGACATTAATCTCTTTTCGCATGCTCAAAATATTTCATTTTCTTAAATTGTATTTGTCTTACCAACAAATCTATTCCAATATTAAGTTGTTTTTTTGGATAGATATGTTTGTTCTCTTTTCGATCCAATGGATTACCTGGTACCTTTCTATAATACTTGTGGGTTGTCACATCATAATGAACTAGTGATTTATAATAGTGGTTTACCCTTGCCTTCCACCATTGTATATATGGTTTAACCGCCCCTAACATTAACAACACAGACTGCCAACATCTGGAATACAGCTTGTAACAAATACAAAAGAATGTATGAGTGTGGTCAGTTCACAGTAACAGTAAGCCTGGGGTGTGAACAGTCAGCAGTATAGTGGTAAATTGTACTTACAGACTGGTCTCAACTGACTGTTGGATCTGCCATCAGCTCTTGTGCCATCCTGCAGACAGTCAAACTCATATTATCTTTCCAGATAAAGAATATACATATATATTATATACATTAAACACTGGAGTGGCTCCGCTCACAGACAAACATTGGAGTGGTTACATTCACAAGATGGGTTAGGACCAAGACAAACAATGGAGTGGTTACATTCACAAGGTGGGTTAGCACTAAGACAAACAATGGAGTGGTTATATTCACAAGGTGGGTTAGGACTAAAACAAACACTTGAGTGGCTCCATTCACAAGGTGAGTTATGGCTAAGACAAACACTGGAGTGGCTCCATTCACAAGGTGAGTTATGGCTAAGACAAACACTTGAGTGGTTACATTCACAAGGTGAGTTATGGCTATGACAAACACTGGAGTGGTTCCATTCACAAGGTGAGTTATGGCTAAGACAAACATTGAAATGGTTATATTCACAAGGTGGGTTAGGACTAAAACAAACACTGGAGTGGTTACATTCACAAGGTGAGTTATAGCTATGACAAACACTGGAGTGGTTACATTCACAAGGTGAGTTATGGCTAAGACAAACACTTGAGTGGTTATATTCACAAGGTGGGTTAGGACTAACACAAACACTGGAGTGGTTATATTCACAAGGTGAGGTATGGCTAAGACAAACACTGGAGTGGTTACATTCACAAGGTGAGTTATGGCTAAGACAAACATTGAAATGGTTATATTCACAAGGTGGGTTAGGACTAAAACAAACACTGGAGTGGTTACATTCACAAGGTGAGTTATAGCTATGACAAACACTGGAGTGGTTACATTCACAAGGTGAGTTATGGCTAAGACAAACACTTGAGTGGTTACATTCACAAGGTGGGTTAGGACTAACACAAACACTGGAGTGGTTATATTCACAAGGTGAGGTATGGCTAAGACAAACACTGGAGTGGTTACATTCACAAGGTGAGGTATGGCTAAGACAAACACTGGAGTGGTTACATTCACAAGGTGAGGTATGGCTAAGACAAACACTGGAGTGGTTACATTCACAAGGTGTGTTTTGGGTCCAAACATTACATGGTGAGTGACCACACACACACAAGCTGGGATAGGGTTCATACATACAGTGGAGTGGCTCAACACATGAGGTGGGTAGTAAGTAGAAAAGGATTCCTTTCACAACATCAGCCATATACTACATGGAGCTAGCCCCAAATTGTTAGACCAATCAACTCTGCCATGTTTACTTTCCAGGAAATGTCTTGGTACCAATATTAGGAAGGTAGGTTAGACTTGGGAGCCCCTGCTACATTTGGGTGCTGCTGCTACATTTGGATGCCCCTGCTACATTTGGGTGTCATTGATACATTTGGGAGCCCCTGCTACATTTGGGTGTCCTTCATACATTTGGGTGCCCCTGCTACATTTGGATGCCCCTGCTACATTTGGGTGTCATTGATACATTTGGGAGCCCCTGCTACATTTGGGTGTCCTTCATACATTTGGATGCCCCTGCTACATTTGGGTGTCATTGATACATTTGGGAGCCCCTGCTACATTTGGATGCCCCTGCTACATTTGGGTGTCATTGATACATTTGGGTGCCCCTGCTACATTTGGGTGTCCTTCATACATTTGGGTGCCCCTGCTACATTTGGGTGTCCATGATACATTTGGGTGCCCCTGCTACATTTGGGTGTCCTTGATACATTTGGGAGCCCCTGCTACATTTGGGTGTCCTTGATACATTTGGGAGCCCCTTTGGGTGCCCCTGCTATATTTGGGTGTACCTGCCAGTAGCTGTGATGCTGTTAACATATCTCTTGAGTTCATTGGGGTCACACAAAATCCTTTTAACAGTACTGGCAGAGTGAATGAAACAGTGCTCCTGTCCACAATTCTGAAGACTCGATTAATCATAATGTATTACTAGAAAAAAACATTATATATGAACAAATCAGACAGTGAGAACAAGAGAAGATCACCCCCACTTCATAAAGCCAAGGCTATATTATTATTATTATTATTATTATGTGAAGTGATATGTATGACTTGAAGTTGAAAGTCCTGTAGTTTCCAGGATGGAGGAAAGTGTAACTAAGTGTACTGTAAACAGCCTCAAACATGCCAGATCTTTAACTTTAACGAGGCAAACATATATTACGGGGCAAACTTATATTATAGTAATCTATGAAATCAAGCAGAGAAGAGACTGATAATTACAAACAAGAATTATAATTGTAATAATAACAAGACTTGAAATCATGGTCCGACTATGAATAAATTATCCTTTATTCATAGTCAAACTGTCCCGGGCTTGTCACATGATGTGCCAAGTCACGTGACTTAACGTACGTGACGTCATCAGGACATGCATGTGGCTAAATTATAAATTTTCGTTGATTCAAAATTGTGTCCTCAGTAGCATAGTAGTAAGTGTCTCCGCCTGTTACGTGAGAACTTGAGGATTGATTCCCTGCTGGTGAGGCGACAATATTTTTTTTATCGTTCAGCAATTAATTGGGTCAAAGCGACTTTTTTTAATAAAAAAAAAATAGGAACTAAAATACAGAACTGAGAAACTCGAAGCTTGTTAATTAAGTGTGCTCTATGGATCTGCGGAAGCTGCCAGGGAAGGGGGTCACAGCCCCCAGGCAGAGACGGAGTGATCGAGTGTCAGAATCGATGGATCCAATAGTTAGTTAGTTAGTTAGTCGACAGATCATCCTCGTTGCACATCGGACCATTCAGTCCATAAGTGCTCGGATCCCCTCCTCAGCAAATCCCGCAGCGTGTAGCGGCTAACGACGCCAGTTCTGTGTTGGTTTATCAATCTTCTTTGGCTTCCTGCGTAGTGTTCTTGTTTGGCCACCCCTCTTTTAATTTGCTGCTCTCGCAGTCTGGCCATTGTTGTAGATTCACAGTCATCACTTGGTTCTTGCAAAAGTCTCACTTCTCGTAGAGCATTCAGAATGTCAGCCTGGTCCATGGCGCGTCCGCCCTCAACAGTAGCCTCACCTGCGAGCTTGTCAGCCCGCTCATTTCCTTGTACTCCCGCATGCCCTGGCACGAAGATGAAACTAATCTTTGCCAGCCGAGACCGCTTCAGAGGCAGCAACCATTCTCTTCGGATCGACCCCTCCTCTATCCTCTTGATCATGTTCATTGAGTCGCTAAGGAAACAAGCCCTAGTGAATGTCTGTGTCTCGAGCCATGTTATTGCTTTACTTACTGCCATGACTTCCATGGTCAGGCTACTTGTGGTTTCAGTGAAAGCACCAGAGTCCTCCTTCACAATTCTCCCTCCGGCCCGAGCTGTAAAGGCCCATGAGCTTCTCACATGTCGGATGACCGACCCATCTGTGTAGATGACCGCGTCACTGTCTAGCGAATTCTCGAAAATCAACGCTTGTACTTCAGCCTCAACAGCAGCCGGATTTTCTTGTCTGCATTTTCTATCTAGTTGGATGCAAACTGAAAAGGATGTGCAGAAGTCTGTTGGCACTTGCACCCACTCCTCGCCAGGTTCTAAGTCCTCAAGTGAACACACCTGTTGAAGAATGTCCTCGGCTTGACCCATCCACGACCGTCCTCTTTTTAACCTGCTGCCCTTCACCTTCCTAATTTCACTATGCAGTGGATGCTGTGTGTTTGCGTTAATTCTGAGGTAGGCGCGTGCCCTGCAAACTTGCATTCTCTCTTCAATGGTTGGAAAATCAAGAAGGTAGCGCATCGCCCTGCATGCTGTATCTCTTGTACATCCAAGAATAATGCGCATAGCTTCATTCTGTATCCTTTCCATCCTTTCTATCTGCTTATGGCTGACAGTCAGGATTGCCATTGCATACTCCAAAACAGACATGACCAGCCCCTCGTACAGAAGACATAGATGGCGCTGCTCACAGTTTGCTGCCGCCATCACCCGCATCGCTGCCAAACCCCGCTTGGCCTTTGTTATCACCTGGTCTATGTGCACATTATAAGCAAGGCTTCGATCAAACCGTATCCCCAGGTAATTCATTGCCTGCGTTCTTTCCACCGTCTCTGAACACAGCATTACAGTTGGTGTTGGATTGTTGACAATATGATTATTCAACGAGAACCAAGTCACTGTTGCCTTTGTTGGGTTGACCATTGCCCCAGCTTCATCACACCAAGTACTTATGCGATTGAGTTCGGTTTGTAGCTCCACAGCAACCTCCTCTCTATCCTTACCCTGACGATACACTAAAACATCATCGGCATATGACAATGTCCTGCCAGGTCCAGTGATCTGCTCACTGGTGATTCTCACTGTGTAGGCGTTGAACAGTACCGGAGATAATGGTGATCCCTGTGGTAGGCCAGGATATATTGTTGTTGGTTCCGAAGTCCAACTGCCACATCTAAAAACTACTTTCCGTTGGAAGAGAGCTGCAGCGATCCAACTAAGGAGGAATGGACTTACGTTTAGTTCAAGAAGCTGAAACATTAAAAAATCCAGTGGTACTCTGTTGTATGCGTCCTCAAGATCAATCGCTGCAGCAACGGTTTCAGTGCCTGAGTGGAAACCTTCATAGACATCATGGGCAAAGACTGCTGCATTGGTCCAGGTTTCTCTTTTTGGACGGTACCCACCCAGGGTAGGTGGGAAAACACCTTGCCTCTCTAGTTGGCTTGATATTTTCCTGGCAATTACCTTCTCCAGCAGCTTGCCTATTGTATTCTGCATGGTTATAATTCGATATCCCTGAATTTTCTTGTGGTCTTTGTCAGGCTTCGGCAAGGGAATCAGATAGCTGTGTAACCATTCCTCCTTGATGCTAGCACTCCCTATACTGTTGTTGTACATGTCTGCTAGTTTCTCTAGCTCATTGTCGGTACACCTATTTATGTCGTCGTATCTTATGCCATCAGGACCTGGAGCACTGTTTTTTGATCGTCGAAGCACAGCCTTGATTTCTTGCACTGTCACTGTGTCTTCATCCGAAGTGTTCTGGGCCTTGCATCTGTCTGAGGTGACCTCCTTGGCCAGATTCCGGCCTCCCATGTCTGTCTGGTTGCTCTGCTCAAGGTAGCGTTCAAAGAGGGCTTTGCCCTTGTCCTCGTCAGTCCTCTGCCAGATGAGGTCAGCACCTTGGAAGTCAGAAATGCTCTTATTCTTGACTACACCACTCATGCTTTTATGTAGTCGCCAGAACAATTTCAGTGACTTGTCTGTGCTTACTCTTTGACACACCTCTGCCCATTTTTCGCTTTTAACCACCGTGACCAGTTTTTTGAAATAGCTTACTTTTGTGTGCATCTCTCTTTCTAAGTGCAAGCAGGGACTAGGATGACCAGCTCTGTTCTTCTTGGCATTTTGCCATCTCCTTACAGCACTACGCTTATCCACCCAAGCCTTCTCCACCTCGAAACTCCACCACAGTGGCTGCTCTCAGCTTTTTTTCCTTTTCTTCCTGCCCTGAAACGTTCTGCGCTTGTCACGTCTTATTTTACTCACCACATCTTGCCCTGTACTGTCATACTGGAACGTCTTTACCTTTAGCTTGTGCTGCCTGGTTCTGCCTTTCTCCACCAATATGCTGCATGGGTGGTGGTCGCTGCCATGGTGTCCTAGGACACCCCATCTACACACTGTAGTGAGTGAAGGTGAAACTAGCGCCAGATCAATAGCACTGTCCTCATCGCCTGGACGGCTTGCTGTCCTGGTGACACAGCCACTGTTGATACAAACCAGGTCGATGGTTTCCAGTGCAGTCTCGAGCTCCTCCCCTTGTGTATTGGAGGAAGTGTTTCCCCATGATCTGCCTTTAGCGTTGAAGTCACCACAGAAAATAACATTTCTCTCGTGGCCTAATATGCCACTTAAGCACTGCCACTTCTGGGCGTCCACACTCGCATTGCGGGCATAAACATTAACCAACACGAATGGTGTACTGGAATGAACTCTCAACGCCTGTATTTGTATATCGTCACTGTTCCAACTGGACATGTCTAGCTCTGACGCCACCATGCTGTCGCGAACGAGAATCGCCGTTCCCAGATGTCGTCTGTTATAGAAACATTTGAAGCCGGCAATTCGGAGTAGCTGATCGCCCAGTCTCGTCTCCTGGAGTGCTACAATGTCGTTCCTGTAAACTAGGGTTTCTAAAATAGAGCCCCGTTGTTTTACACTGGCACAGTTCCAATATAGAATACGGATGTTCCTGAGTCCTAGACGGTGACACTTGAGTCTAAAACGTCTCAAGCCACCGCGCTTACCTGGCTTCTTTTTCCCTGCGCGGCTACCACGCCGCTTCGTTATGTTGACTGCTGATCGTTCGGAAAACACACGTTGTTCCGCCATGTTGAAAAAACGTAAACACTGACTTTTGATTGAGAACCACACACGCTGCTGAAAATTCACTCAAGGATGGCTTCGCTCGATGCACGAACTCCGTAGCACCCGCGCAGATCTTGAGTAGAAACTCCTGGTTTTACATCCTGGCACACCAATTACACGCAAGAAATGAATAAATCCATCCCTTACGCGAAAAAGTTAACGAACACAAAACAACACGACCGTCCGTCGCCATCTTGAAACCGGATGTTTTTGTTTAATGTGAATTTTATTTGCCAAATAAAATATCACACCAAATTAACCACCTTCTTACTGGTTCAAACTAACATTGACTAGTGAGCGGACGCTGTGACATGTTTGTTAATTCCCACAATTCGACTATGAATAAAACTGAGCTTTATTCATAGTCGGACTATCACTATGAATAAAGTCTCCAATAATAATAATATTAATAAGTATAACTTATCATAAGAGAAGTCTTGTGTTTTTGATTTGTGCAATTTGATTAATTTCATATGTCTGCTTCGTTTCATTTAAAAGTTACTTTAAAGTTTAAGTAAAAAGTAGTTAATTAAATATAATTATAAATATAATAAAATAAACAAACGTCGTTACTTACCACGTCCATCGCGATTCCTTGCTTCGATTCTGTAGAAGAACAAAAATCGTACGGACTCATGCATTCTTCAGGCCCAGTCAACCTTCGAGTATCTCTCGGCATTGTGTGTAATATGTCACAGATATAATAATAATATATCAACAATACAAATCAGAAGACAGCACGATCTGTTAGTTTATCATCCAAACTTTCCCACATTCACATGGCACCAACAACAGACGTGACCGCAGCGACACTTACTGCAGGGGACTTTACTCTCGCTCATTTATTCATTCATTCAGCAGCATGTCCCTTGGATAGTTGCCATTCTAGATATTTTATATCCAGATCTAGAGGTTTTTGCCGGCGTCTGGATACCGTTTTCTGACGTTTGGATGCTGGATGCAATTCTAAATACTTTTCATTTGGAGTCCGATATTTTGAATACTTTCTAGATTTTACTTTTCTTTCAGTGTCATTTACCCATTTTATGTTTGGTCTGGACGCGCGTAAATTATGGTAACTGCCATTATTTAAACTTTGAACTGACTTGGGTCAACGCTCAACAATCTGGCAACCCCCCCCCCCCCCCCCGGTAATGAGTAAAAGGGCACATAAGGGCACTGAAGAAACTTTTGGTCAGTAAACATTTAAACTTAAAGAATTTGCCTGCAATTGGAACCGATAATGCATCGGTAATGGTTGGTATCAACCATGGCGTGTATGCAAAATTGAAGGAAGATATCCCATCTTTAATCCTCATAAAATGTGCGTGTCATTCCTTGCAGCTAGCATTATCACATGCCTCATCAGAATGTTTACCAAGGAATTTGGAATTCTTTATTGCTAAAACACATAACTGGTTCTCCAAATCATCTGTCAGACAACAGCAATATAATAATTTATATAAAGTATTAAATGATCGAGTGAGATGGCAGAACATGACCGCCCACGCTTACCGGCATGGCACATGATGGATGGGATTAAATGATAGTTCCTCACCACTGAAAATTCTGTCATATTGCAAAACTAGATGGTTATCAATTCAACCAGCTGTTGAAGTAATTGTGAACCGATGGTTGGAGTTGAAGACACACTTCGAAATAACAAGACAAAATGAAAAATGCTACACAGCTGAAATACTATATAGAATGTACAGTGATGAAAAACATTTGGCATTCCTTCTCTTTTTACAACCCATTTTAAGTGAAGTGCAAAAAGTTAATAAACTATTTGAATCTCAAAATGTTGATAAAGTTAAATTACTTGACGATCTCAATTTGCTATTTCACTCAATTGGTAAAAGACTTATATTGCCAACTTGTAAAGCTGACTTGTTCACTTGCACTATAGAGAGCTATTTGGCTCCCAAGCCATACCTGGGATACCAAATCGAATCAAAAATTGATGGTTTAAAAACAAAAGGACTGTTAACAGAAAATGAAGAGAACAACTTAAGAAAGCGCTGTCAAGATTTTCTTGTCTCATTATTCGATCAACTGAAGCAGAGACTTCCTGAAAATTTAGATGTATTGAAAAATATTTCACTCTTTTCTATTAACAACATACCTCAGCCAGTAAAGGACATACCTAAATATTGTCAAGTTATTAAATTTTTAGGGGCTACTGATAATAATGTGGCGGGAGCAGAATATTAGTTAACTAAAATAAATTTGGTTGACTGGACAAACAAAACAGAAACTGAAGCTTTTTGGAGTGAAGTAAGACAATTTAAAGATGTCTCAGGTAACAGTTCATTCTGTGAGCTCTTTGAATGTGCGATGTCTGCCATGATACTACCCCATTCAAATGCTGATGCAGAAAGAGTTTTCAGTACTGTGAATTATACAAAATGTAAACTAAGAAACAGGATGAAACTTGATCTCTTAAATGCTATGTTGACAATAAGATTTGGCCTCACGAGAGCAGGAAAATGCTGTTCAACTTATCAGCTCCCAGATCGTGTAATAAAAGAAATTGGAACAGCTAAAGCATACCAGAGTCATTTTGAATCTGAAGCTTCAACTTCATCATCCAAGCTAAGTGCATCTTGTGAGACAGGCATCAGTGAAGATGAGGACATAATTCTATAAGTAAGTCACATCAATTTTCTTTTTAAAGTTGCATATCCCTTACAGGACGGTGCAGTCAACATCAGAATTTTTCAGCTGTTGTTGATGTACTAGGCAAGATTACGCTCAGTAGTTTGCCACTGCTTTCTGAGCGACCGGCTCACATACCCCTGTAAGTTACCAGCGCGGCTCGAACCACTGTCGGTTCGGGCGCAGCTGCGTTACTCACGAGAATATACGGGATTACGGCGACAGCCGTAAACTTTTCGCCAGGGAGACTGCAGTCACATCAATACATATGTAATTTCTTACTTTTTCAATCTGGATATTTTTCCTAGATACTTTCCAACGAAATCTAGATATTTATGGATGTTGTTTGGGCCCTTTCTAGATACTTTTGGTAAAAAAAAAAAGTGGCAACCCTGGTCCCTTGCAGAACCTCGCTCCCATAACAACCTTCCGCACAACGTCTCGATCATTTTGGTCCCTTACTACTTTAAATAATGTGTAAGGACTACGCTTAAGTTTAAGTGAGCGAACAAAAAAGAAAGAAAATAAGCAAGATGCCCCGCGTCCGATACACCCATCTGGAGATCATCCGCAACATTCTACACCAGTGTTTCCCAACGTGGGGCCCATGCCCCACAGGGGGGCAATTCGATTGTTAAGGGGGGCAATTCGAAAATGGAAGAAATCGGCTGGATATAACAAAACGGGGAGACTTGAGACTGAAGTTAACTAAATTGGAACCTGGCAAAAGATCTCTTTGCAGCAAGCATCAAGCACAAGAATCTCACTAAATTTAAATAATAAATAATTACTAATAATTAAAATAATATAAAAAAATCTTTCATTAAAATTATTTTGTACTTGAATTTCAGTTCTCCATTATATGTTTTGAAAATTTATTTACTGTGTTTGCTCAATAATTTCCTAGTGATTTCTTCCTAAAACCTATCAATCAAGTTTCTTTAGTGAACATTTCAATTTTTGAATATTAAAAATAATGTATAATTGGGGGGGGGGGGCGCGCACGGGGCCGGGGGGGGGGCATAAGAATTTTAGAAAGGCTTAGGTGGGGCATAGCACAAAAAAAGTTGGGAAACACTGTTCTACACCCATCTTCTCTTTGACCTTCCTCTTCCTCTCTTCCCAGGCATATTTAAAAAAAAATTAAGTTGCATGTCCTTCACAGGACGGAGCAGTCAATCCCAGCATTTTCGCTGTTCGTGATTCCTGGGCAAATTTTACGTTTAGTAGTTTGCCATTGCTTTCTGAACGACTGGTTCTTATACCTATTTTCGAAAAAACCAGCACCGCTGTGTTTCGAACCCGGGTATACGGGCTCACAAACCGCGTTCGCAAGCCCTCAGCTACAGAGACCGGTACCCAGGCATATATCCCTCCATTAATTGTTTTCTCCAAACTTTCGTGACGTTTCAAGTGACAAAAATATTTCAATTTTCTTTGTTTTATCGTCTTTACTAGCCAACCTTCTTCAATATTCAACTCTTGAAGTATGGATGCATTTGTTCTTTTTTTTAAATCCAAGATATTCTTAGAACTCGTCTATAACATTTATATTCAAAGGCATTTATGTGCTGTTCAGCTTGTTTAGTAAGTGTCCAGGTCTCCCGGGCTCTCACTTAGTTAATAGTTGGTAGGTAGTTTAGTTTAGTTTAGTCGATGGATCAACATCACGGCACACGGGTGTAACCCATAAGTGCTCCGTTCTCCTCCTAACTCAAACCTGAGTCTGGAGAAACTCAGCTCAGTGCACGAACTCCGTAGCACCGGCGAGGATCCTGAAATACTTTGGGTAGATTTTTAACTCGAAATTTTGCCCGGGCAGCGCCGTTAGGCTACTCTTTTTCGATTTCCAACTGCCAAGGGATTTTTTACGTGCGCAACAATACACACGGGCGTCCGATCTCATTACCCAGAGACCAGGGGAAATTTTATTACTAGACATCCACGTGAAATAAGTCCCGGTCCTCACCGGGGCTTGAACCCGGGACCTCCAGCACTCGAGGCGGACACCATACCTCGAGACCACGAAGCCCCCAGTTGGTAAGTAGTTAGTTAATTAGTGGGTAGTTGGTCAACATATCACCCTCATTGAGTAATTGCACGGTCAACTATTAGTTCATAATTGCCCAGGTCCTCTTGTCAGTGTCTCTCTCACTGTGTGGTGATTGACAGACATCAGTTCTGTGTTGGTTAACTTTTACTCTCGCTTACACCAGGCGATGTAATTATTGTAATCATCTACAAAGATAGCTGTATGCTAAGACTTTTTTTTTTTTGCATATCCTTTTTACTGGGCATCGTTGTCAACACCAGCATTCTTGGCAAGTTTACGTTCAGTAGTTTGCCATTGCTTTCTGAACGACCGGCTCCCATACCAACTCGTTAAAATCTAGAGCAACGCGGTCTGCTGTCAAATCGGTTGCAGCTGTGTTTCTAACGCGGGTAAGCGGGCTTACGAATCGCATTCGTAAGCCCTTTGCTGTGCTAAGACTACTAAGAGGTAAAAGAAGTGCCTGGGGACTTGTGGCAAAAGTTGGTAGACTGTGTGTTGGTAGGGAGAGCCTGGCATATGATACCACAATATCTAGTCTGAGAATGGAGGTGGGGGAATACACGGCGGGGTTTCGCTGGTTGGAAGACAAACTGCTCCCGCAAGTCGTAATTGTAACGACCTCACAAATTATGATGGTAAAGGTGAAGAGTAACACAGGCATGCTTCAGGCAGAGTAGCTGGCATCCATTCAACAATCAAATGTAGAACGCATCTGTTGGATCTTTCCCCAGGACATTCTGGTGTGGCGGGAAACGAACAGGCAGACAGACTGGTTGGGTCTGCACACCTTTATGGGACATTGGTGCGCGATAAGACAGATGTAGTCGAGGCCCTTTGAAATCGTGTTTATAGTGCAGAAAAACGGGTAGATCAAAACGGCTTGGAGAGAATGGTACTTCAGGGGGTGATCAGAGGATCTGGCCGATACTCAAAACTCCGAGGAACGACCGGATTAAATTAAATGTTTTGCATATCCTTTACAGGACATTGCTATCAACATCAGCATCTGTCAGCTGATTGTTGATTTCATGGCAAGATTACGCTCAGTAGCTTGCCATTGCTTTCTGAGCGGCCGGCTCACATATCCCGTAAGTTACCGACGCGATTCGAACCACTGCTGATTCTTACCGTCGTCACGTTACTTACGAGAGTATACGAGATTACGGAGAAAAGTCGCTAACCTCTAGGCCAGGAAGCCGACAAAAGACCGGGTGGACATATATAATCAGACTGCTACTTGTACTATTAGTATCGGGACTCTTCGCTGGCTGTTGCAGAAGTGGGCGGAGCATGTATGCGATTGCCCCGAGTGCTGTGATGTCAATTCTTGACTCAGCTCTCGCTTAAGAAATATCAATATCAATGGGTGTGGTCACTATAGACAATAGTTGTAAATGTTGATATTGTCTGGTCAGTCTTCTATTCTCTATTTTTTGCCCTCTACTTCTATGAGTGCCCATCAATACCAATAAATACATTTATCGTTTACGAAAACATCATGACTGTATTGTGTGTATTATACCAATGGTATCCTATTCAACCCACCTGCGTTATAATTGGGATATATTATATAATTAGTTAGTTGCATGTCCTTTACAGGACGTAGCAGTCAACTCCGGTATTTTTTTTTTTTTTTTTTTTGGCTGTTTGTGATCTCTTGGCAAGTTTACGTTCAGTAGTTTGCCATTTTCTGAACGACTGGCACCCATACCATTTTGTAAACAAACCAATGCAAAGCGGTCTGCTGCAAAATCGTCCGCAGCTGTGTTTCAGTAACCTCTTCGCCACGGTGCATTTCTCGTACTGATTCAATGCTGGTGTTGACTGCAACGTCCTGTAAAGAATATGCAACTAACTTTAACTGTTAATACGGTACAAAACTACAAACGGTGAACCTTAGTTTCACAATAATGGATTTCCACGACAAATTCATCTAGTGAGCTATCAGTTAAGCATGAAATCACCAGATTCCACTGTAAGTTAAAGTTAATAATCAAATTGTTCCCGTTGTTCTGTCTGTGATATGTGTAAATATGTATGTATATTCGCACTACCATCTTTTAAGTATTTAGGGCCTCAGAATGTCTTAATCTGGCATTGGCCACGTGGCATAATCGGAACAAGAATACAGACCTGACCCGAGACTCTGGTGACCTTGTAAGATGGACCTTGCACCCAGGTGGACCCGCCTAAATGTGTGATCGTTCGTGCTTATCGGCATGGTGTGTGGTGATGAAGATGAGTCCCGTCCCTGTGTGGGTAAGGATGCTTATTGATATTGGTCAGGGACTCAGAGGTGTTTCCAAGGCACCAGGGCCAGGTTCTATAGTGGCCAAGACCTACGAGCACGTCCTGGGCAGCAGGTCCCTTCGGGGTCCTGGATAACGTAGTAGGATCGCTGATTCTTCCGAAGTCGGAGAGTATCTGCCTGCACGGTGCCATGACGGCACGCGCCATCTGCCCACACGGTGCCATGACGGCACGCGCCACCAAAAGGATAAAGGGGTTTTCCCAGATGGACACGAAAAGTGGACAAACAAAAGGAGAAACCAATGGGAACAGAAAAACGTCATACAATAACAACGGGAGACGCTTCGCGACGGGGACAACAAGACGGTCGTGCTTCTGTGGGTTCCGTGTAGGAGGGAATAAGATCTGAACGACGCTATGTTCTGAGAAGATCGACAAGTGAGCAAAGTAAGGAGAGGAATCATATGTTGATATAGATTCACGCAATGAAAGGACCGGGCCAAGAAAAACCTTAGACGACTTTTTAGGAGGACGACTAAGCCGCTTTGGAATGAACGACATTGCTAACGCAATGGTGGAATCGGGAGCTATTTCATAGATAAATAAATAACCACTAGCCCCTGTCTTAAGGGCAAGTTATATTCTAGAATAGTGTCCTTTGGTGATTCTGCAGCGCATTATAAATTCCTTAAAATTGCGTCGGCTGGTTCGTGTCAATTCCATCCAGGTGAGAGTTGTTTCCGTTTGTTGATTTTAATTAACGAGCTTCATTAAGCCTTGGATTCCCTTTTGAGTTTGCAAGGGAAGACATGCTTTAAGGCACACGGCGAGGTACCACCAGTCTGCACACCAATAGGCCAGACATGGGTCAACGGATACTCACGCAAACCTCAGGTCCGGTATGACATCACACTGATGTTGGACAACAGGATGTCTTCATCCGACATACAGGACTTCACGCTGGAGTTCACAGCCAGCGAACGCAAGCAAGCAAGCTATTGATAATCCGCATGTAGCCTTGACCTAGGCAAGAAAATATCTGGACCTTACAGAGCGAAGTTCAAACAATGTATCACACTTTCCTAACAGGAGTACATCTCAAGACAATTACCATGTCTTCATTTTGGAACACTGCAATATGTCAAACCGCGACTGAGATTCTGTAAGCACTCCTAGATCATAATTAGTCACAGATCAAACTAAGCGATCAGAGAAAAAGCGATAGCAACACCAGCCCTGTGTACGCATGTGCCATTGTTTTTAGCGCGGCTAGGGTACGTGTGCATCTTTCATTGAGATGATGAACCTGGTACTTGAATACATGGACGCGGATCAAATATCACACCCGGGTACTTTAACCGCTTATTCGGGGAAATAAGATGCCCGTACGATGTAACATTGCGCAGGTCTATTTTGACGATTTCGTTATTTGAAAAATCATCGCACATATCTCAATCCAATCCAATTTTGATACGAATACCCCCTTTCAGCCTTCAATTTGTCGACTTGGCTATAATTGGGGCCTTTATGGTGTAGCTTGTCTTTCGTAGATTGTTCTACTTGTTGTCAGCTTCCCAGCTTCTGATGGGTTGATTGTGTTCGTTACTTTCTTGACGAGGTTTTTCATGTCTGGACAGAGTCGCGTACTTGTTGAGGCCTGGAGTAATTGTGTACCCACCCCGTCATATGGTGCTGCTTCCTCCAGGGAGCTTTACCAGTTGTCGTCTCTCCTGGTGTTCCATGTATTTCCCAGTCTTGGTTTATATTCATATTGTTTGGGTCTTCTATGATACCTTGTATCGTGTACGGGTTGATGCCTCCGTCTATGAAGTGAGTAGTAGTTTCTTCCCCTGACTCCCGTCCACTCTTGGTCTTGGTCGCTGTCGTTCTGGTTCTCTTCCTCCTCTTCTATTTCTTCTTCTGTCTGGGACTTTGCATCTTCTGCTTCTGGTGTTTCGGTCTTGGACTGGAGAAGTTCTATTTGTTCTCTTTCTTCTTGGATCTGCTTGAGAGTTTTTTCTGTCTTTTCTTTCTATTCTTGGATTTTGGATAGTTTCTCCTGTCTCGGTCTTTATTGCAGCTACTCGAGCGCATCCTCGACATCCTGCTCAATATTCTGCTGAACTTGCTTCAGTTCGTCCAGGATGCGCTGAACGGCTGTTGTCTGTGTTTCTTGCGTCCTGTCTCTTTTTTCCTCCATGCTTTTGAACTGTGATCTTAGGTCCTTCAGCTGGCCTTCCAGTTGCGCTTTGTCACTTTTTGTGAGTCGATTGGTAGCCTCGTACTGCCTCCTAGCCTCTTTATAGGGCAGGTTACTTTTGATGGCAATCTTCATTGCTGTCTTGGTGGCAGGGCAGCCGAGGTACTTGGCGCCATGGTTGGATGCCGAGGCAGTTGGCCTCCTGAAGTCCGTGTCGATCTTTGCATGCTGGCACTGACTGTTGGATGGGATCCAGAGCAGTGTCTACACACCTCCACCTCACTTGCGCAGGTGGCACGGGTGTGCCTGCACTCAAAGCACTGCAGCACTCTCGGTATGTAGTGCTCTGCATTTATCTCTCATCACCATCAAGTGCCCTGCCAGCTGGCGTAGACCTTGATGTCTCTCCATAGATCTCAGTCTCTGATGTTCTGGATCAACTCTGCTGATATTCCTCCATCTCAGTCCATCCAGCATCATTTCTCTTCATCCGTTCCTGCCTCTCTTCCCCTTGATCTTTCCAGTCATGTTGATGTTCTCCTATGCCCCACCATGTGACCAAAGAAAGCTGTTTGTCTCATTCTTTTTGTTGAATATAATGTTTTAGTTTCATTAGCCTCTTTCGGGCAGTCGTTAGTTACTCTGGCAGTTCAAGGAATTTGCAACATTCGTGTCAGGAATCTCATCTCTGTTGTTTCCAAGTTCTTCCTAATTTGTTCATTTACATTTATAGCGCAATATGTAAACTAACACCCCCAAACTGATCTAAAACATATAACTTGTCAACTAGAATAGATATTACGAGTTCAAACATAAAGTTACATATGAGTTAAAATATATCTATCATACATCACAAGAACTAAAGCATAATGCAGAACATGAACTACAACAGAACACAGCATGGGAACTAAAACAATGTAATACATGAGCTAAAACACACAATGTAATATATGAACTAAAACATATAATGTAACACACGAACTAATAGATAAAATGCAGCACATTCCCTAAAACATAGAATTTAACACACAAACTAAAATATAGAATGGAAGACATGAACTAAAATATAGAATGGAAGACATGAACTAAAATATAGAATGTAACACATGAACTAAAACACACTACACAATACATGAACTAACAGAGAAACACAACTAAAACATGTGAAATAAAATATAGAACACAATACATGAACTAAAACAGCTTTATTGGCTGGCAAGGGTTAACAAGCCTTGAGTGCAAGAACTCTCATCAATGAGAAACATTTGAATTCAGTAACTAGCAAACAGCTGCAAACTTCTACAATCTAAGTTACCCAGCATCACACAAGGCCAGCTCATATGTCTTAATCTCTCAGACTGTGTCAAGTAGCAGATAATGTGACATGGTTCAGACATCTCACTCTCTCAGACTGTGTCTAGTAGCAGATAATGTGACATGGTTCAGACACCTCATCCTCTCAGACTGTCAGGTAGCAGATAATGTGACATGATTAAACCATCTCACTCACTCAGACTGTGTCTAGTAGCAGATAATGTGACATGGTTCAGACACCTCATCCTCTCAGACTGTGTCAGGTAGCAGATAATGTGACATGATTAAACCATCTCACTCTCTTTGACTGTGTCAAGTAGCAGATAATGTGACATGGTTCAGACACCTCATCCTCTCAGACTGTGTCAGGTAGCAGATAATGACATTATTCAGACATCTCACTCTCTCAGACTGTGTCAAGTAGCAGATAATGTGACATGATTCAGACACCTCACTCTCTCAGACTGTATCAAGTAGCAGATAATGTGACATGATTCAGACACCTCACTCTCTCAGACTGTGTCAAGTAGCAGATAATGTGACATGATTCAGACACCTCACTCTCTCAGGCTGTGTCAAGTAGCAGATAATGTGACATGGTTCAGCCACAATTTCTTTTAATGTGCTGCCAGCAGTCTTCTGTATTCACCTCATCTACCAACTGTTGCTGACCCTGATATCTATTAGAGACAAACCATAAATTGTTCCTTAGTTTTCTTATTTCTGAAACATCCTACAATGTAATGATTTCCATGTTACTGTGTAAGTTTTAGCTGAGTTTTACTTATCAGCAGAAGGTGATCTAAACACGCTTATGTCCTGCACAGATTACCTAGATTTCTAGTTAAAAACAGATATGTTCAATTAGATTTTGTGTACTGTAGTCTGATGGTACCCACGTTGCTTTATGTAATTAGCATTTAGATCACCCATAAACATGTTTATATTTCCATTTCTTTGATTATCTATGTTATTTTGAAATTTCATGTAACATTCCTCCTGAACTGATTCCTCCTGATGATGTGTTACACATGCCCCTCACCCACCTACAAGGACTTCACACAAGCATGACACGTCCAACAATATGCTGTGTAAAACAATTTGAGTATAGCAGAAATCTCATCATCAGATGTGGGTGCCCCACTGTACACGAGTCTCAGCCTCAGTACTTGCTGCCTCTACTATGGCATGAACCTACTTGGGTCATAATTCTCAAGTGCCACCCTCCTTATGCCATCAATGACAGAAACATTGTATTCAATAAACGACTGACATTGAGTGGTCATGACAACAAGTGCTAGGCTTAAGATCAAACAGATGGACTCATCCTCTGAACAAGTTAGCAGATGTCACATGGAGGTTCACATGAAGATCAAACAGATGGACTCATCCTCTGAACAAGTTAGCAGATGTCACATGGAGGTTCACATGAAGATCAAACAGATGGACTCATCCTCTGAACAAGTTAGCAGATGTCACATGGAGGTTCACATGAAGATCAAACAGATGGACAAGTTAGCAGATGTCACATGGAGGTTCACATGCATCAGGGCAGAGATGGTGTTCTGAATGTCTGGCTGAGAGGTTTAGCACCTGATGCCTCTACCTGCCTTGAATGGCTATGGACACTATTTACAAATAAGGAACCCGAGGACCTTCCCATTTCATACCAGAATAGTGGATCACAAGCTTGGTCTACTCAGACAAAGGCAACAATTCAGAAGTTTTATGTGCACACTGGACATATTAAACATCTCTCAGCAGTTGGGAATCGTAAATAACTGTCCGTACAGGCTGCTGCCAAGGCACCCTTTTAATAATTGAAAACCTACCCTCAAAAAACAGTTACAGTAAGTGTGGATTCTGGTATACAAACATTGCAAGAGAGTTCATGCACTGCTCTGAGAACCTCCTCACATAATGTATGGTAGAAGACTGATACGCTTAGGGAGGAATGCTTGTAAAATAAAGGCAGCCCTTAACAAGACTCAAACCTGTGAACACAGTGAGAGTATGCTCTCAGGCACAACGAAACCTGACCCCATGCTGGCCAGTCTGTCTGCCCTAATGCTAAACACATGCAACTAAATAACAAGGATCACAGAATCTTCATTATGCTTCATATGTCACAACAGTAACAATAATGTCTGCCCCACCATGAACAGTGTGATACCAACCACATCACCCACCTGGTGCCCACTGCTCTATACAAACATGGAACTGGCAGCATACACCCAGTAAGCCTCAAGACATTGAAAGGTTCTTTTTAATGTAAACAACAATCTTCTTACAATTTTTACGTCCTCTCTTTTAAAATCAAATTTCTAACTTTCAGTATACACATTTGCTCTCTGAAAGTAAATCACATTTCATACCTTCTCATTTCTAACTTTCAATACACACATTTATTCACGGAAGGTTATTGGCATTCCAAATATAATTTCTAACTTTCAATTAGACCTTTTCTCTTTGAAAGTAAATCATATTTCATAGCCTCTAAATTCTAACTTTCAATACACACATTTTCTCAGGGATAGTGGATCACATTTCATACTCTAATTTCTGACTCTCAATACACACATTTACTCACTTAAATTAAATAGAATTTTGTGTATTCTCACTTATAACTTACAATGAACTCATTTCTTCACAGAAAGTAAATCACATTTCATACACTCTCATTTCTAACTTTCAATACACACATATTCAAAGAAAATCACATCCCATTCCATACAACACACATTTAATCACTAACATCCAACAATCACATTTTCTCATCCTCAAGAAACCAAATCTAACACCATTCAACATAAACCTAATTTCTCACAAATATTTTTCCTGCACAACAATTATTCCCCCCCCCCCCCCCACCAAGCCATTTTAAATACACCACGTCCCAATCTAGTATGGATCAAATATCCTACACCCCCAGGCCAATATAAATCTTATTTGTCCCAACTCAAAATCAACCTAGCTATCCACAATCCTACAACTAGCTGCCTACAATCCTACAACTTAGCTGCCCACAATCATGCAAATAGCTGTCCACAATCCTACAACTAGCTGTCCACAATCCTACAACTAGCTGTCCACAATCCTACAACTAGCTGTCCACAATCCTACAACTAGCTGTCCACAATCCTACAACTAGCTGTCCACAATCCTACAACTAGCTGTCCACAATCCTACAACTAGCTGTCCACAATCCTACAACTAGCTGTCCACAATCCTACAACTAGCTGTCCACAATCCTACAACTAGCTGTCCACAATCCTACAACTAGCTGTCCACAATCCTACAACTAGCTGTCCACAATCCTACAACTAGCTGTCCACAATCCTACAACTAGCTGTCCACAATCCTACAACTAGCTGTCCACAATCCTACAACTAGCTGTCCACAATCCTGCAACTAGCTGTCCACAATCATGCAACTAGCTGTCCACAATCATACAACTCTATGTTGTTGTTGTCTTCCACTTACACCATTAGGCATCATGGGGAGGGGTTATTAAGTTTCAGTGCCTTTCCTCCAATTTCCTTAATGATTCACGAGCAGTATTTTTCTAGGATCAAATACTGAACTTTCTACAACCACCGTATATCCAGAATTTTCCCAATTCAATTTAACCTAACCTTTCCCAATTCAATTTAATCTTCACTTTCCTGAATAAATAGAAATCACATTTCCCTGATTCCAAGAGAAATCTAACATCTTCCTTCCCCGCCCCTATATAAATATAATATTCTCCAAAGTAATACAAATCTAATACTCCCAGTCCAACATTAACCTAATGAGTAATATGGAAACCAAGTGAAGAGATGCAGCTTTAGAAGAACACAACCACTAACAATAACAATGTGGTATCCTACATTTTGATAACATTCAACACAGCAACAACATACTTCTTTAACACATCAACTACCAGGAGCTGCAGAAATAAACACCATTTCCTACCCACTGTGGCAAAAGACCACATAATCAAAACTCTAAATATAGTTATAAAGCAAAGTACAAATAAATCATAGTTGTCTAAAATCTGATCCACCTTTTTGAAATAACACAGGAAGTGAGCAAAGTGTTTTGAATGCATTGTGACAGAATTTTGCATGTATTATTTTAAATACTCTATGTCACCAAACATGTTTACTACATTGACCAGCCAAAAAACGCACAAATCATTCTAATCTATCTCTTACCTGCTGAAGAGGCGAGGAAACTATTCTGAAAGGTATTAGATAAATAAAACATTGACGGAGGCAGGGAAAGGATGTGGGGAACTTCATGTCTGCAGTGATTCTGATATATTATAAAATATACATAATTATTTCTCTTGGAAATTTTAATTTGGTTTTAAACTTGGTTAGTTAGTTAGTTAGTCTTTCCTCTTGAGCCTAAGGCGGCGCATAGGGCAGAAGTCCTGACTCTCCATGCTTGGCGGTTCGCTGCTACCTGTTGTAGATCTTGGATATTTACTTGGCCATTGAATGAGCCTTCTCTAATGATGGTTCTACGCAGGGTCTCTCTTGGTCTTCCCCGTTTTCTTTTCCCTACTGGTGACCATATGAGGGCTTGGTAGGGGAGTCTTGTCTTGTCCATTCTGAGTACATGGCCGATGTAGTAGATGTAAACTTGGTAGAAGTAGCAAAATACATGCAAACAGGTGAAGATATTAATCTAGGTATTTGTTCTTGGATTATTTCAACTTATCAATTGGATATACTACATAAGAATCTTCTAACAAAGGCAATGTCATGCTGTAGAAAATAGAACTTGCCTGTAATTTGACAATTTCAAATTATGTTTTGTTTTTACTTAACTGTTCCCCCTTGTCATCTTTGAATAATTGTAACTCTTTTATTCATGAGGCAACATTGCAGATAAAGACAATACATTGCAAGCAAACAAAAGAAGAAAAGGAATAATTGTAACACCTACAAAACTGTAAATATATCCCAATATATCAAATTATATATACAGTATCTTCATTTATCTTTCAGACAGTATATCATTTATGAACACACATTTGAAGTCAGCAAAATTACAGCTGAAATTATGGGCACACCTGTCTGTGAAAAATATGAACAGAAATGAGTTCTGTCAGTGTTTTGTAATCCGGTAGTTAATGTGTTAATCATTCACATCAGTCAATAAATAAAAAGAAAAAATACAACTGAAATGATGTGAATATATACAACAATATTGAGTAGAGCAGACAAGAAATGATGAGTTCCAACTGCAAAAACACTTCAAACAAGAAAATCATGAATCAATACAATTTGTTAAACCATAACATTGGCAGAAGAAAAGTATAAAAAGCACAAACACAATTTAAAATATTAATGCTAGGAAACATAAATTAACTTAAATCAATGTCTGTCAACATGCAAAAAGTTGATGTGCCAAACAAGGCATGACATCACTTCTGACCAGTGATTCTTTGCACAAGAATTCAATAGATAAACTGGCACCACCTGTACAATCATGACAGGGTTTCTGAGCAAACAAGAGTCAGAGCTGACAACTAGAATCCTTTATTCACACATTCATACATGTAGATATCACCAGACATCAGAGCTGACAACTAGAATCCTTTATTCAGACATTCATACATGTAGATATCACCAGACATCAGAGCTGAAACTAGAATCCTTTATTCACACATTCATACATGTAGATATCACCAGACATTAGAACTGACAACTAGAATCCTTTATTCACACATTCATACATGTAGATATCACCAGACATCAGAACTGACAACTAGAATCCTTTATTCACACATTCATACATGTAGATATCACCAGACATCAGAGCTGACAACTAGAATCCTTTATTCAGACATTCATACATGTAGATATCACCAGACATCAGAGCTGAAACTAGAATCCTTTATTCACACATTCATACATGTAGATATCACCAGACATTAGAGCTGACAACTAGAATCCTTTATTCACACATTCATACATGTAGATATCACCAGACATCAGAGCTGAAACTAGAATCCTTTATTCACACATTCATACATGTAGATATCACCAGACATCAGAGCTGAAACTAGAATCCTTTATTCACACATTCATACATGTAGATATCACCAGACATCAGAGCTGAAACTAGAATCCTTTATTCACACATTCATACATGTAGATATCACCAGACATCAGAACTGACAACTAGAATCCTTTATTCACACATTCATACATGTAGATATCACCAGACATCAGAACTGACAACTAGAATCCTTTATTCAGACATTCATACATGTAGATATCACCAGACATCAGAGCTGAAACTAGAATCCTTTATTCAGACATTCATACATGTAGATATCACCAGACATCAGAGCTGAAACTAGAATCCTTTATTCACACATTCATACATGTAGATATCACCAGACATCAGAGCTGAAACTAGAATCCTTTATTCACACATTCATACATGTAGATATCACCAGACATCAGAGCTGAAACTAGAATCCTTTATTCACACATTCATACATGTAGATATCACCAGACATCAGAACTGACAACTAGAATCCTTTATTCACACATTAATACATGTAGATATCACTAGACATCAGAACTGAAACTAGAATCCTTTATTCAGGCATTCATACATGTAGATATCACCAGACATCAGAACTGACAACTAGAATCCTTTATTCACACATTCATACATGTAGATATCACCAGACATCAGAGCTGAAACTAGAATCCTTTATTCAGGCATTCATACATGTAGATATCACCAGACATCAGACAACTGACAACTAGAATCCTTTATTCACACAATAACACATGTGGATATCACCAGAAAGGCCAAAGCATCAGCCTGTCTCACATGCACAGACACACACCATTTATACGATCCTCCAGTTCTATGCTCCTCTACGTCCAAAGGTAGAAGATCAGTGAGCAACAAGACAAACAAACAGAAGGTATACATGCAAACAGTCAACATGCAACTAAGAACAATCAAATGTTATATTTACTGTAAATGATTATATGGCACAGAAACATGGTCACAGAACAACGTGAGGATAAAACTGAAGCTTTCAATATGTCCTTGAAGCAATATCATGCAGGAGAAGACAACAAGCAAACTTGTGTTACACAGACTTGGAATAAAGAAAGCATGACTTAACGAGGGCATTTGCTATTATGTGTATAGCGCGGAGGAACAGACAGATCGTCACGGCCTGGAGAGTATGGTGCTGCAGGAAGTGACCAGAGGATCTGGCCAACACTCAGGACTCCGAGGAAAGGCCAGACGGACACATAATTAGACTACTACTGGTACCATTAGTGTAGGGACTCATTGCTGGCTGTTGAAAATGAGTTCTTGACTTAACTCATGAGATCCAGGTCAGACAATTCAAGCACTGCTCTTGAGACTGTAGTGTACCAGCTTTGATGGTAATCAGATCTGCTGGTAAAACTGAATTTCACAAGTAGTTAGTTGCCGTTCCAACTTCACGGCAAAGGGTCATCCCTAATGCTCCACTTCTGTGCCAGTGAACATCACACAAAATCTTTCTCATTGTCCCATGCGAAAAGTGGAACAGACAGCAGTTCCGACAAACTAACAGCTTGCACAGGCACATAAATGCATACGGCAGCTGCCAGAATTTGCCAACACAGCAGTCCGCCACAAAAATTACAGTTCATCTTCGATGGAAATGGCAGTCACTAGAAAAGCAGCAGATTCACACACATAACTGGATAATGCAAAATTAGCTAGTTCAGCAACAGGCCATCTGCCATTTTTCAGAACATGTATTTCACAATACAAACAACCGCGGACATATGTAAAAGCATTCCATGCAAAATACACAGCTCACAGTGTTTCTCCACGTACTCAACTCAGTAGCTGGGTGACGGAACTCACAAGTGTGCCACCTTAACTCACAGTTACAGGAAGCTCAATGAGTGGTCATGAAACTAGAACTTTGTAATACAGCTGTTTGTGTTCGTAAGTGATCCAGATATTTTACAATGTCAAATACATTTCAGAACGCATGTGCTGTGAATGAATCCAAGAGATGCCCAGGCTTAATATGTTTATAAATATGCGGACATTTAGTGAATCTGACTACTGCAATGGCAGCTGCTATGTTTGCATACCAGCACCCTGATATCATCTGTATGTAAGTCAATAGTTCGTCATCTCAGCAGCCAAAAACTTAATTACAGCATCACACAGTCGGCATGAAACTCTACAATTGACTCAAAGTAGGCCCATCAGATAAAAATGGAACAATTACTTTATGAATATAAAGTTCACCTGTAACAGGAAGAGAAGGTTGGTACACAAAAGTGCGCACTATACTGGAAATTGTACAGTACATGGGGAAAACGTGTTGACCAAACACAGAAGTGGAGGGGCTCTGAGTGATGACACTTATGCACAAACAATTGTGTGCAAACTCTTGTCGACACAGGGCTGGCTTCAGACACACTCGGAAACCTCTGTGCTCAAACAAGTAAACCACTAATAAATCAATAGGCAATGATTGGCTCTCATATCAAGGGGATAAAATAAGTATTATGATGTGACTGAACATTATTACTACCTTTTTAAGAGACCAGTGTTGTGGATTAAGGGCAATGAATGAATTTTCACAATTCCCAGATTATCGAGTCGAAGATAATAAATCAGCTGCAGACAATTCAGAAGCAGACTGCGCTGCACTGATTTCGATGTTATGATCACTGGTCATTCAGAAAGCAATGGTAAACTGCTATTTATAAAAAAACTGTCATCTACTATCTATAGGACACCGCCCGAGGAATTAAGGCCGCCTGGCTAGTGTATTCTGGTAAAGCACTGAATGTAACAATTTCCTGGTGAATCATAAACAGCTAAAAATGCTGGGGATGAAGGAGATGCCCTATGAAGGACATAAAACTAACTTGAACTTATCAAGAGACTTCTGGTTGGCAAAAGCTTATTCTGTAATGACATCACGCCAGTTTCAATTGTGACATTACATAAGCCATACATCTGTCAACCCCTGAAACAAATCACCATAAGTTTGAATTCAACTGAAAGCAACCATGGCATATACCAAGTTTCTGGAGATATCCATGATACTCACCTGTTGAATATATAACCGACATGCACTCTAACATGTATAACATCAGAATCTGACATAATGAAAAAATTAACATCAGGCACTCACCCAAGACATGTGACATAAGACACTCACTAAATGAATACATTAACATTGGAAACTCAGCCACCAAATAAAGTTATATACTGAACTCACTGAATGAATATATTAACACTGAAACCTCACCAAATAAAAATAATAACATAAAAAACTCACGTAATGAACACATTAACATGACAGGCTCATCTATAAAATATAAAACACCACACACCCATCTATTAAGCATATTAACATTAAAAGCTCATGGAATAAATATACATTAAGTCTGAACACTCAAACTGCATGGATATTAAGTATGAGTTTTTCAGATTCTTGGGCAGTACTTTAAAACATGTGAACGTAAGAAAGTATAAAGAAGAGATGAAAAGGCTAATGTTGCTGGGTTTTTCATACAAATACATAATGCTGAACTCATTCAGTCCCAGAAGGTATCAGCAGCTGACAAGTCAAGCAATAAGGACAACAAGAAAACCTCCTGTGTCCGACTTTCACACTTTGTTCAATAATACATGACCAGATTTTGTTTAGTATGCTTTGCCTAGTCTAAAGTTATATAATCACACATGACACATTGATAAGTACACATGAAGAATAGCCAGTTACACACAGCACACTTCAGGGGACACAATGAGTCAGTTTATCAGTCTTCTTCAGCCTTCCACCTCCCTATGGGGCAACAGCCCTGAACCACTGCAAGCCAAGCCCTCTGTAGACTTGCTCTTGATTGGGTCAACATTTCAGCTCAGTTTTCTATGAGATGAGGTATTCAACCTCATGCCAACCCTCCTCAGTTGCCTGAAATGACATGCATGGTAGGTCAATGTTACTATACATTGCTGGCCTTATGGGTCCACCAAGTAAAACACTGGTGCATTTATACAAATGAGTGCAGTTATGTTTGTGAGTGCTATTGTGCCTGCTGCACTGCCCATTGAGGCTACATAAGTTTATATATATATATATATCATGCATGTTGTAATAGGCATCTAAGGAGGATTGCTATAAGACTGCTGCCTCATCTTGTTGAAAACTTATGCAGCAACATTCAAACATGTTTTCTTTGATTTTCTTATTTGTTTTCTAAGTTTTTATTTACTCTCCTGTAAAGGTATTAATTTATGTTTTCTGTGGCAAACTGAGTTCATATCTGCTGCTATCAGGGCTCCAGGGAAAATCATGCATTCTGTAACCTCATGCAAGCGCATCCTGTAGAAAACTTCAGCCATAAATCTTAAACTATGAACATGTTAATGCAGACTGCTTGCTGTGAGTTGCTGGAGGGCTTGGTGTGAGTTGCTGGAGGGCTTGGTGTGAGATGGTGGAGGGCTTGGTGTGAGATGGTGGAAGGCTTGGTGTGAGATGGTGGAGGGCTTGGTGTGAGATGGTGGAGGGCTTGGTGTGAGTTGCTGGAGGGCTTGGTATGAGATGGTGGAGGGCTTGGTGTGAGATGGTGGAGGGCTTGGTGAGAGTTGGTGGAAGGCTTGGTATGAGATGGTGGAGGGCATATTCTCCTTTGAGAGATGAAAGGCAGCAGCAGGTCACCCCATGAACATGCTCATAACTGGAATAGCTGAATACAAAAGCTAGTTCTAGTCAACTGTACTGAACAAGCCAGAATTCTCCTATACATACGTACACAATTTGTACAAACATCTTACCCTTTATAAAAAGACCAAGTCGAGTCAATTCCCATAGAATACTGCTGCAGTTGTGTCAAGTGTAAAGACCTCATATAAAGTCACTGCAAAATGAGACAGGGGACCAGTTGAGAGACAATACCCGGAATACTTCTGACAAACATCCAGTCTGACATAGTCAGGTCAACTCCAGAGCCCTACCGACCTGATCAAATCTCATGACATCTGGGTATTAAACATGAACCACTGCATTGTAAGCAAACACTACTGACTATACCACCACAATTTCTCTTGTTGTAAAGGGCACTGAAATCCCATATCTTTTAGAAACAGAATGGGAGGCCTGTATAAGGGCAAATATTTAAACAAGCTCATACTGGGAGTTCAGTATTTGAGCTCAATGTTTCCTTATGGAAGGTCAATATATAAGGTCAATATTTCCAAAAGTTCCTAACGGGAGGCAGTATTTGAGGTCAATATTTCTAAAAATTCTAAATGGAAGGCCAGTACTTGAAGTCATTATTTACAAGTTCCTAAAGGAAGGTCAGTATATGAGATCAATATTTACAAAAGTTTCTAACAGAAGGCCAGTATTTGAGACCAGTAACCTGGACAAACCTTATTATTTCATGATTTGTCCAGTTAAAATTTTAAAAATTCCCTTTATAAGCATTCATAATATCAATACACCATGAAAACCAATGTACATAACTGACCCTTCAATGGTGACAATATATGAAAACTCAAAGAACACAAAAACAGTTGGCACCAAACATAAGAATGTCTTCATGTCATTCAAAAGTTCACACAGACCTCATGTGCAATATGCAACCGAAACATTAGAATCACTGATCAAGGGAATTGCATGAAATATGACTAACAACGTGAAATGTTATAATTACAAAATAAATAAAATATTATGCCCAAAACTCAACAAATTGATTCATATCCATGTAGTATTCACAGATTCCCCGTAGAATTCACATATTCTCTTTAGTATTCACAGATTCACCTGGGTTCAGAGATATTCCAGCACCAATAAGAAGACAGCACATGTAAATCACATGTACATGCATATCCATTAACAACAGCATGTGTATTCTGACACACACATATCGGTATGTTAAGTTTACTACAGTTCAAGCACAAACCATACACATGGGTGGAGGGGAAGAGGGAGGAAGAGGAGGATAGCATTAACAAGTTGATCACTGACATGAGCCAGCAGGATTTGCCAACAATTTGACCAGGTACTATCATCTCACGGAGGCCAGCATGGCTGAATGGATAAAACCTCTCGCTCTTAAACTTCATGTCTGCTGATGCTGAGATAGCGGGTTCGACCCATACACCGGTCGGTTAGACTAAAATGTTGACTTCTCGTCCTTGACTTGGGGTTGTGAAATACAAGTACCTAAAAGTCAGAGGATGGCAAGGTACACTGGTAATAGGGAAAGCTAATCCACACACACAAATCAGTGATTACTACTAGAAGTAGTAGCATGTGTATGGCATATGCTTGAGTTCAAAGCGAGCGCACAAATATATATATATATATATGCAGCATCCATCATGACAAAATACCTAAACACTAAACACCACCATTTGGCTCAGACAATTCTCAACATGATTCTATCACTAAACAAAACACCACAATCCCATCTCTCACTGCTCTCCTAAACTACCAAACTTGATCAAAAACAATCTTTCACTGCTCTCCTAAACTACCAAATTTGATCAAAAGCCATCTTTCACTGCTCTCCTGAACTACCAAACATGATCAAAAAACATCTCTCACTGTTCTCCTAAACTACCAAACGAGATCAAAACCATCTCTCACTGTTCTCCTAAACTACCAAACTTGATCAAAACCATCTCTCACTGTTCTCCTAAACTACCAAACTTGATCAAAACCATCTCTCACTGTTTTTCTAAACTACCAAACTTGATCAAAACCATCTCTCACTGTTTTTCTAAACTACCAAACTTGATAACAACCATCTCTCGTTTTCCAAAACTAACAAAACATTATGAAGTAGGTCAGCGTGGCCGAATGGATAAGAATGCATGTTCTTAAACATCCAGTGTGCTGATGCTGAGGTAAGGGATTCAGTCCCTACACCAGACTGTTGGACTAAAATACTGTCCTATCGCCCTTGACTTGGGGATGTAAATTACAAGTACCTCTGAAGTCGGAGTGTAAGTTCGCCTGATGGTGAGGGACACTTTAATAGGAAAAGCTAATCCACGTGCAAAATTCAGTTCTGCTGATATTAGAAGTAGTGTGTATGGACTTCGCTTGAGTTTAAAGCGAACGAGCGCAAAAAAAAAAAAAAAAACTATGAAAACCACCTATCACTGTTCCATCCATCATTGCTCTAATAAACTACCAAACAAGATGAAAACTATCTCAATGGAACATCACATCTATCTTTCAAATCTTCCTAAACTACCAAACTTGATTGCTCTCCTAAACAATCTAATTTGTTGAAAACCATCTCTCCTTGCAATCCTAAACTATTAGACTTCATCAAAACAATCTCTGCTTGTTCTCCTAAATGACCAATCTTCATCAAAACCATCTCTGCTTGCTCTCCTAAACTACCAAACTTCATCAAAACAATCTCAATGGAACATCACAACTATTTTTCAAATCTGTTTAAACTACCAAACATAATCAAAATCTCGAATTTGAAAAAAAAAAAAATGAATTCTCTCTCATATAATAAAAATTTAAAACTATCCATTTAAAATATGTCTAAGAATTATTGTTAAAAAAACATTACAGGCAAGTATTCATTGATGACAAATATATAATTAACAAAATAAGCACTGAAAAATCTCATGTCAAGCTGAACTCATTCTCTACAAGCACCTCATAATACACTAAACATGTATCTCATAATACTAAAAATGGGAAACACTGCCTCGATTAAATGCCAAGAACTATTCATTGGTTACTCCATACATATCATGTTTTCTTAATTCTTTCTATTCCAGACAGCTGCTGCTTTAACTCTTCCAATACCGAGTCTTTATTAGTTTAAAGTAATTCTTATTCTTCAGCAATCAGCATTTACTATGTGTGTATTCCGGCTTGGGTCAAGAACAGGACGGATTGGTGTTTAAAATAATGACAGATTGGATCCAAAGAAATTGAAATAACATCAACATGGGATATAAGTTAAGTAATGATGTAAATGTAATCTGATCATGTCACAAATGGACGAGCTTGATGCCTTGAACAAAGCTATATCCTGCCTGTACCCAGGCTTTGTTTGTTGATCGGTAGAAACAGATTGAAGACATGTAAAACTGCTGGTGTTCAGTCATTAGTGAATCAATGAATTGGTCAGCTGTACAAGAAGACAACCACTAGCCGTGTGCTCTAGGTCTGGAACTCTGAGCACACTGACTACCCTGGTTTGTATCCGACCTATTCTCTACCTGGTCACCTGTACCCTGATATGACATCCCAGTGAGGTGATATCTGCAGTGACTTGAACATCACAAGTGAGGAGCCTAACATAACACCTGATCAAGTGAATCAGCCTGACTGGTGTTAGATGGGTCACTAACATATCACCTGATCAAGTGAATCAGCCTGACTGGCATTAGATGGGTCGCCCTCCTTGATCCATGACACATCATCTGAATAAAATATATGTGATGTACCTACTGCAGATTAATAGTAATGATTCAAATGTGGAGTTTAACATTCTGACTGATCAGCCAGGACTTCTTCAGCAAGATCATTCTCCCCGGTCTCTTGTAACAATCAATAACATCTCCCAACTCATGTGTGATGTGAATACGTACAAATGATCACACAGTAACAAATGACACAAACATGGAGTTTTGACATCATGATGATATATGACAATTCCTGGTGAATGCCACAAGTTCGTTTACACACCAGAGATATATGCCATCTAACTGTCCTTAGTTTAACAAAGACACATGTTCAGAGAAAGCAGAATAAATGCATTCAGCTGCTGCACAAAGATCTTTAAGTCAGGTACTTGCTCACGTCACAGAAGAAACTGAATCTCCCAGACGATGCAGGCCACAGAGGTATCCACATCATCCAGACTGCACACGTCACATCCGCTGTCCCTGTGGTCTCTCACGGCACATCTATCAATAAGCATACAGCACATGCTAAGACTTGGATGATGGTGATGGACTGTTCTCTGGGGGGCAAGGTGCACCTGACTGGCCTCCCTCAGTTGTGGTAGCTTTGGGATCTAGAGATTTACAAGGAAACACACAACTAACTGTCAAACAACTGCCAATATACACAATTTCATGAGTGACTGACTGATTCCAGAATCAACACTACAACTTTCCGGACAAACCCACATATGTTGTTGTTTGTCGATCAAGAATGATGATGACCATTCATTTCATCCAGTGGGGTTGAAAGTATGGAGCCGTGAGTTCTAAGATGGCTGATAAGGCCTATTTTGGCTCGAAATGTTCTTTGACAATGTGGACAAAGAATGCTTGACGTTTCTGGAGGAGGATTTCTTGCAGTGGTTTTTCTGTCCTGTCTTTTCTTCACAGTTGGATGAAGAATGACTTGCGCGATGAATTGGATTAAAGTGAGGAAGAGTTGCGCAATTCGTCGAACACACTCTCTCGCCTGAGTCCATCTGAGTCCAGTGGCAAGACAAGTCAAGACGACTGGAGACGAATATAGGTGCAGTGGATGACCAGGGCACTCTACGTGCCTTGCAGTGCTCATTACGTTCTACAACCCTTTGCAGGTAAACGCTGTCTTGCCCAATGAATCAGGAATGATTTCCTCCATGCAGTCTGCCGAATCCTGTCTTCACATGCTGGGTAGACATACCCTAATTCACCGATCAGTTTGACACCAAATTGGCTACACACGCCTGGTTTAGCCAGCCTGTCACAGCTGTTGCCCGGGGGGTGGCCGCTGTCGCATGCTGACAGCTACTAGGAGCCACAGGTATGAGCTGGATGTCAGGCTTGGACCAGTGGGGATGGTCCCTTGAAAAGGGAGTGACAGCCATGCTTACCAAAGGTACGACCAATGCCTGACACCCCATACCACACCATCTCTGGCAGCAAATGTGCTAATTGTTGCACTGACACACTGGCTGTAAACTGGCCCTATCATACATCCCTCCCTATCCCTCCCTATTAAGCCCATGCATGGCTCTAGACCCTTGAACAGCCCCTAACTCGAGCACCCTACTGTCAAGGGCATTGCTGTAGTGAACTTTTATCAACCTTCAGTAGCAACAAATAAAACTCCAGAAATTACATTTCACAAGGAACCTTTATAGCAGCTATAATCGATCCTTGCAGCAGATGTAACAAATGAAATTAACCATAAAAATCATCTTCTAGGGCTCCTAATCAACTTTGCTGTAGCCTTTAGAACCTTCAGATGATCAGTTTCTGTTTGCCACTGAATTATTCAAGACCAGTGTTGTGATCTGAGAGTGTTGTACAATTTGCAGGCTGGTAAAATATTTGTCTTACTGTCATTTCAAACTTGAGATTTACTAAGTGGACTATTTCTGATGTTGAACTTATGATGTTAAAGACTTGCAAGTTCACAGTGACCAGTATGATCACTAGACCTAGACACTGCACGTTGTCATTGTGAATCTATGTTGGGGTTGACATTGTGAATCTATGTTGGGACTGTTATTGTAATTCTATGCTGAGACTCTTTGTAATTCTATGCTGGGAACATCATTGTGAATATAAGTTGGGTGTTCACTGCCTTATCTGTCTCACTAGAAAGCTTTTCAGATACTGTACAGTTTAAAACCAGGGTTTGGGCGAGGTCGTTTTGCCACCTGATTAGCTTTTAACATTGTGCTATTCCACCAAGTGGGTGGCATCCACTGCTGAATTAAGGCTCTAATAATCTAGAAACCTTGAATAAATTAAATATACAGCTTGTTAAGATCATAAAATCACAATGCATATCAAACCTTTAGCACAATACGGCTCTGATTGAATGGACAGTAAATGAAAACAATGAAAGGAACTTGGAAACTTTAGAGATGAATTACCATGGGATGAAAAGAGTGAGCTGGATAGAAAAGAATCAAATCAACATATTTTTAAAGAGATTGTGGAAAATAAATACTTAGTGAAAACTATACAAAAAGATGTGGGCCGTCTTGGCTTGGTCATAACATGAATGAGACATGGGGGACAAGACAAAGAGGATTCCAATGAACAATTGCATTGTTCAAGCTAGCCAAGATATTGGGACTCAGAGTGATGAAGAGGTGAACATAATTTCTGAGCAACAGGGGTCAGTGGAGGGGCACGATCAGATGACCTCAACACCGGTCCTTGGACTGACTAACACAATGATGATGATGATGAGGTAAGATCACACAAACAGACAAGAAGCCCCTAGTCTCACCTGTTACAGACAGCTTATCAAATGAGAAATCCATGCCAGCTGTTGACACACTACCAATGCATGGGTCAGAAATGTCGGCCACAGCATTGCGTCTGCCAGTGCGGCCGGTACTGATGAAGTCTTCCACTGCCATGCCTGGATCCATTGTGTCTGGATCATTGGTTGATGCACTGGGCTGCTTGTTTTCTCCTGTAGGCACCTGCAAGAGCAATATCATGACACAACCATGTTCAACACTGATCCAGTCTGACCATGCTACATGCTTTCATCATAAACAAACACCTGTTGGCATCTTGTCTACGTTTCAAACACACTTTTGTAAATCCTAAATTAGAGCTCAGAAGTAAATTAGACCCAGAGATATTATACATATATCTTATTTATATGGTACACATACATGTTCTTTAATAAACCTAAACTAGAACCCAGAAGTAAATTAGACGCAGAGATCTTATTTATATGGTACAAGTACAAATATACTTTCTTTATCTACGCATCTAATCTGGGGACCAGAAGTAAATTAGACCCAGTGATCTTTGCATACACAAACCGTGTCGTTATATCTAAACTAGACAAAATGACACAACCCGACCCTTCCAAACAAGACTGTCACATGGTTCTTGTGTAGAGACAGAGAGGGAGGGGGAGAGGGAGAGAGTACAAGTGAGAGTAAGAGAGACAGCGAGAGGGAGAGGGCAGCCCCCTCCTCCCCCAATTACATGCAAAATCTACAATTGATGATGTATTAAGATTTCATCTCCAATGAGTCATCTGATATTAACAGAGAAGGAGAGAGAAGAGTCTACAAACTAAACAAGTGAGAAACTGACTACAGCTTCCAGCTTCATCCTAGTACTGTTTAAGTGTTTGTCAGTATTAAAACACCAAAGGGCTTATAGACGTGATTTGTAAGCTCGCTTACCCGCATTCGAAACATAGCTGCGACAGATTTGGCAGCAGACCGCGTTGCGCAGGGTTTTAATGAGTTGGTATGGGAGCCAGTCATTCAGAAAGCAATGGCATAACTACTGAACATAAACTTGCCAAGACAGCAACAACAGCAGTAAAATGCTGGTGTTGACAACGATGTCCTGTAAAAAGGATATGAAAAAACAAAACAAATTAAAAGTATTAAAACAGCACAAAGATGTATCCACCGACACACACTCCAGTTGTAACTCATGTATATGTGGTTGTGAAGTGTGAAATCACTCCATGAGATACAATGTTACGCATGCAACTGTGGTCATTAGCACACCATTCTATGTATCAACCAGTAAACTGAACAAATATCTGTTGTGATACAAGATTCAACATCAACATTCATTCATAGATGGGTTCTCAATATTTGCACAAAAGCCTCTCATACAGGGACTATGCTATAATGGCCAGTTGCTCTCACAACCTATTCTGTCCGTCAGGTATTATTAACTAACCCATTCTGTCCCAGCAAGGTGTTACACTATCCCACTGTAACAGCCATGTGTTACACTAACCCACTCTCCCAGCCATGTGTTACACGAACCCACTCTGTCCCAGCCAGGTATTACACTAGCCCATTCTGTCCCAACCAAGTATTACACTAACCCATTCTGTCCCAGTCATGTATTACACTAACCCACTGTCCCAGTCATGTATTACACTAACCCATTCTGCCCCAGCCATGTGTTACACTAACCCACTATCCCAGCCATGTGTTCACTAACCCATTCTGTCCCAGCCAGGTATTACACTAACCCATTCTGTCCCAGCCAGGTGTTACACTAACTCACGGTCCCAGCCAGGTGTTACACTAACCCATTCTGTCCCAGCCAGGTGTTACACTAACCCATGCTGTCCCAGCCAGGTATTACACTAACCCATTCTGTTCCAGCCAGGTGTTACACTAACTCACTGTCCCAGCCAGGTATTACACTAACCCACTCTATCCCAATCAGGTGTTACAGTAACCCATTCTGTCCCAGCCAGGTGTTACACTAACTCACTGTCCCAGCCAGAGGTTACACTAACTCACTGTCCCAGCCAGGTGTTACACTAACCCATTCTGTCACAGTCAGGTATTACACTAACCCAATCTGTCCCATCAAATTATTACACTAACTCACTGTCCCAGTCAGGTATTATACTAACCCACTCTGTCCCAGTCAGGTTTTACACTAACCCACTCTGTCCCAGCAAACTGGTACACTAACTCATGTCCCAGCCAGGTGTTACACTAACCTACCCTGTCCCAGCAAATTGTTACACTAACCCACTGTCCCAGCCAGGTGTTACACTAACCCACCTTGTCCCAGCAAATTGTTACACTAACCCACTGTCCCAGCCAGGTGTTACACTAACCCACCCTATCCCAGCCATGTGTTACACTAACCCACTCTGCCCCAGTCATGTATTACACTAACCCACCCTGTCCCAGCCACGTGTTACACTAACCCACTCTGCCCCAGCCATGTATTACACTAACCCACCCTATCCCAGCCACGTGTTACACTAACCCACTCTGCCCCAGTCATGTATTACACTAACCCACTCTGCCCCAGTCAGGTGTTACACTAATCCACTCTGTCCCAGTCATGTATTACACTAATCCACTCTGCCCCAGTCAGGTGTTACACTAACCCACTCTGCCCCAGTCAGGTGTTACTCTAATCCACTCTGTCCCAGTCATGTATTACACTAATCCACTCTGCCCCAGTCAGGTGTTACTCTAATCCACTCTGTCCCAGTCATGTATTACACTAATCCACTCTGCCCCAGTCAGGTGTTACACTAACCCACTCTGCCCCAGTCATGTGTTACACTAACCCACTCTGCCCCAGTCATGTATTACACTAACCCACCCTGCCCCAGTCAGGTGTTACACTAATCCATTCTGTCCCAGTCATGTATTACACTAATCCACTCTGCCCCAGTCAGGTGTTACACTAACCCACCCTGCCCCAGTCAGGTGTTACACTAATCCACTCTGCCCCAGTCAGGTGTTACACTAACCCACTCTGCCCCAGTCAGGTGTTACACTAACCCACTCTGCCCCAGTCATGTGTTACACTAACCCACTCTGCCCCAGTCATGTATTACACTAACCCACCCTGCCCCAGTCAGGTGTTACACTAATCCACTCTGTCCCAGTCATGTATTACACTAACCCACTCTGCCCCAGTCATGTATTACACTAACCCACTCTGCCCCAGCCAGGTGTTACACTAACCCACTCTGTCCCAGCCATGTGTTACATGAACCCACTCTGTCCCAGCCAGGTATTACACTAACTCACTGTCCCAGCCAGGTATTACACTAACCCATTCTGTCCCAGCCAGGTTTTACACTAACCCACCCTGTCCCAGTCAGGTGTTACACTAACCCACTCTGCCCCAGTCAGATATTACACTAACCCACTCTGTCCCAGCCATGTAAGCTCATCGAATCAGCTGCTTGTGTTGGTGAAATACATTCACTGATTAAGATAACAACAATGTAGTACATCTGAAACCACTACAACCTTTCTAGTGTGAGACAACACAGTTAAGAACCCTTACACACACCCTTGAGGCACATTAGACACAGGGTTGAGTTCTGGTGTCTTATGTATCAATCCCATCCTCAACTTTCAAGTCACGATCAGCCCCGTCACAACTTTCACATTCCAAAATGAAACATGATCTAGATCACAAGTGTCAGATAGCTCCCTCCATGGGATCTCTGTGTCTCTGTGTGTGGCCATGTCCCCCATGACAGCAAGTCATATTTTACAACCCGGACAGACTAACAACAACACAAGACCCCTTCCCATGCCTTCAAGCATTCTGAACAAACGAAGGAATGAACAAACTTTATTTTCAAAGGGTCACGAATTGCGCATGCAGGCCTGTGTTACATTCAGCACTTCCAATCACTCATCTTTCGTTCATCAATTCTGGGTGTATACTGGCTGCGTGTTACACCGGTGCCAATTTAAAGCTATGTTACGCTGATAAAGGAATTAGCATGATAGGAGGGTCCAATGTCAGCTCTCGCTGTTCGATGTGGTGGTGGTGGTGGTGGGGGAAGAAAAGAGAAGAAATAGGAGGGAGAGACTGACTACCTATCCCTGCCTGCACTCATTCCCACACAATGTGAATGTCCTAGCAGTTTCCTGCCATGGGACATGTATTTTTGTACTTAACGCTGGGCCAACCTGGGTCAAGAAACAAAACATCCCCACCTCCATGAGGATTTGAATACATGACCTCTGGACTGACAGGCCAGTGTGCTAGCCAATCGACTACCCCGGCTCTCATAACTTACAACAATGAAGGCAAACAAACACGCCACCAGCCAACATCATCCAGCCAAAACTACGGGGATGCCATGACAATATGCCACCAGCCAAAACTACAGGGATGCCATGACAATATGCCACCAGCCAACGTCATCCAGCCAAAACTACGGGGATGCCATGACAATATGCCACCAGCCAAAACTACAGGGATGCCATGACAATATGCCACCAGCCAACGTCATCCAGCCAAAACTATGGGGATGCCATGACAATATGCCACCAGCCAAAACTACAGGGATGCCATGACAATATGCCACCAGCCAACGTCATCCAGCCAAAACTACGGGGATGCCATGACAATATGCCCCCAGCCAAAACTACGGGGATGCCATGACAATATGCCACCAGCCAAAACTACGGGGATGCCATGACAATATGCCCCCAGCCAAAACTACGGGGATGCCATGACAATATGCCACCAGCCAAAACTACGGGGATGCCATGACAATATGCCACCAGCCAACGTCATCCAGCCAAAACTACGGGGATGCCATGACAATATGCCACCAGCCAAAACTACGGGGATGCCATGACAATATGCCCCCAGCCAACGTCATCCAGCCAAAACTACGGGGATGCCATGACAATATGCCACCAGCCAAAACTACGGGGATGCCATGACAATATGCCACCAGCCAACGTCATCCAGCCAAAACTACGGGGATGCCATGACAATATGCCACCAGCCAACGTCATCCAGCCAAAACTACGGGGATGCCATGATCCTGACACCATCTGCAACTTGTACAGAGGCATTCACATGGAGGTCTGAGTGTGGACGAGGAAGGGGCAGTAGACAGCCAAATATCACCAGGAGTCTGATGTCTGTCTGCTTCAGCACAGCTCTGAGAGAGTGGATTTGATATCAGACTGGCCTTAAACAACCACTCAAATGTCCATTCTGAGGTTGGTCATCCATATACAAGTGCAATCAGCATATCAAATATGAGGTTATTAGGTAATAAACAATATACTCAGAAATGTATCGTGAATGAGTTTTCTTTACCCTATTAAAGTGCCTTTTTTGGAAACACTATCTGAGGGACACAGTGGCAAATAACACCTGACAACAGTTAGTCTCTCTCTCTTTGTTTATCAATGTTGTCTGTCTTGTGCCATCTCTTTAAATCCATTGTGCCTGCACTGATAGATCTGTGCCCACCTGTCTTATAAATGTTGTCCTTGATGTAGCGCTGTCTATTTTCTGCAGTGTTGTACCCTCCTTTACTCTCTTTGGTGTCTCTTCATACTTTGTATGTGACCAAGTATGAGAGTCTTTGTGCCAGATTACTTTAAGAAGTCTTCTTTGATATGTTAGGTTGTCCAGAACGTGTTCACTGGGCATTTGTTCAGTCCAGTTGATTCTAGCCATGTTTTGACAACACCACATATTGAGTGCATCTGTATGTCTTCCATCACATTTATTGTCCATATTTCAGGCCAGATAATGCCACTGCCCAGATGTACATGCAAAAGGTTCTAGCCATAGATCAAGATATAAATTCTTAAAAGTTAAGATGTTTTGTTTTCCTCTATGTGCCCTCTTGGCCAATAAAATTCTAATTGAAGATCCAACAAAATAACTTTTAATGGCTGGATAACTATCAAAAGAATTCAAGATACAATTCAAACCTGATAATTTCACAAATCAGAATGTACAATACAATCTATCAGGCCTATTATTGATAGGCTAGGATGACAAGACTAAGCTGTGTAATTAGATTGTATACCTCACTACCAAAAGATAACACACACACACACACTATCCCACACTCAACAGCACGGACACGCCAAGCCCACTTGCCAAGAAAACTACATCTCTGTGCCTGTGTCCCTGTATACAGGGCAAAACTGACTACAACAGTGTGCTATCAGCAACTCACACAATCTACATCATAAAACCACTCTTCATGCCAACTCTGCTCAGATACCGCTCTCCTGCGTCACAGCAAACCAAAACCACTTGACTCTCACAAATGGCCTGGTTACTCAGTGTGTGGTGAGTATTTCCTGTAGCCACAGAAGCCAGTTGTTTTCCAACATGGAATGTCAAAATGGGTACACATGCCACTAGCAATGTTTCCACAGTAAAGAACTGAATCACGTGTAACACTGGAACATGGGCCATTCTTGTCCCTGAGCCTAATTTATTAGCATGCTGCCATTATTATCACATGTCAATAAAATTGATCAATCCCATTAGGGTCTATATTTAGAAGCTTTATTATGAAATGGCCGGAGCATAATCACAATGGCAGCAAGATTTATAACTTGCTATTCACAGCACAGATACGGGTCCATGCGGGGAGGGCAAAGAGAAGAACAGGCTCCTGAAGGATACTGGCTGCGTGAGAGGAACAAAATGGCTGTTATAACTCAGCCCAGAGGCCAACTAGAGTTATAAAACACCCACAAGAGACATCATCATCACTGCCAAGTTTATCAGCCACCTGAACCAACAATGATGACATTGGAAACAACAGACTGACACATGTGTTACCTGAGCCCATGAGGGAAGTAAAGGACAGTAACAGTGTGAACTGGCATGCATGTCATTAGAGCCACTTCAGGAGGGTTGGTGTCAGACTGGCTGCCTCATCCAACAGAACATTCTAGCGCCAAGATTCAACCATTCATGAACAAGTCGGCACAGGGGTTGGCATATGTTGGCTGAGGGTGTCAGACTGGCTGCCTCATCCAACAGAACATTCTAGCGCCAAGATTCAACCATTTATGAACAAGTCTGCACAGGGGTTGGCGTGTGTTGGCTGAGGGTGTCAGACTGGCTGCCTCATCCAACAGAACATTCTAGCGCCAAGATTCAACCATTCATGAACAAGCCTGCACAGGGGTTGGCATATGTTGGCTGAGGGCCTATTTACCTTTGGGAGATACAAGGCAGAAGAAGAAGAAGAAGAAGAAGAAGAAGAAGAAGAAGAAGAAGAAGAAGAAGAAGAAGAAGAAGAAGAAGAAGAAGAAGAAGAAGAAGAAGAAGAAGAAAAAGAAGAAGAAGAAGAGAACTTCATTGCCAACAAACAGTCAAATATTTGGGGTGGGTGAGTTGTCTCATGATATAGAAAATAAACCTCGCATAGAAGGGAAATATCTCACAGCATCCAACAAAAAACTTTCACAGGAGGGGAGTAACTCACAGCATCACAACATCCAACATAAGCATTTAACAGCAGGGAAATACCTTTCAACATTCAACATAAATCTTTCATAGCAGGGAAATATCTCTCAATATCCAACATAAGCCTTTCACAGCAGAGAAATATCTGTCAGTATCCAACATAAATCTTTCATAGCAGGGAAATATCTCTCAACACCCAACATGTCTTTCACAGCAAGGAAATATCTGTCAATATCCAACATAAGTTTTTCATAGCAGGGAAATCTTCCTCAATATCCAACATAAGTCTTTCACAGCAAAGAAATATCTATCAATATCCAACATAAGCCTTTCATAGCAGGGAAATATCCCAGCATACAACATAAACCTATTAGTTGGAATGGGGGAGGAGAAAGATATCTCTCAGCATACAACATTATTTTGGGGGAATATCTTTAAGCATATGTTCCAAATGACCTCATCTCATACTGATGACCCAGTATATGTGAAGTTATGAGATTTTACTTCCTTGTAGCAGCATTTGCCATGTTCCCTTTTCTTATATCATGTTTCAGAAACTAAAGAATTCACAACAATAACAAAATCTCACGCCACACAATAAAAACTTAACAGCGATAGGGCTCAAAACACACAATATCAGTTGTGGAGAAACAGACACAAACAATGATAAACCAAAAAATCAAAGTAAAAGATTTCAAAGCATGCAACATAATTCAAATATTAAAGAAAAAGGTTTGAGGCACCTAACATAAACCAAAACTTGTAATAAACAATCATGTGGCATGCAAAATAAAGCATGTTGAAACATGCAACACAAACCAAATATTTCAACAACAGAAGATTTCAAAATAGAGAACATAAAACAAATATCAGGGGATGAACATTTCACATACACAAACCAAGTATTTGAAAAATAAACCTTCATGACATTCAATATAAACCAAATACTTGAAAAAAATTTTTTTGCAGTTTATGTTAATACAATAATTGATAAATAAAGAGGCCATAGCATAAACTAAGTATGCGATAAAAGACCTTACAGCACACAACAGAAACCACATATTTAAAACAAACAAAGTTCTCAGCACAGAGTATAAACCAAATGCCTATTAAGTTCTCATACCATCCAACATAAATTAAGTTAGTTGCACACCCTTTACGGACGTAGCAGACAACCCCAGCATTTAAGGTTGCTCGTGATTCCTGGGTAAGTTTACGTTCTGTAGTGTGTCATAGCTTTCTGAACGACCATTTCATAAAAAACCAACGCAGCTGTGTTTTGAACGTGGTATGCAGGATTACGAACTGCATCCTTAACCCCTTCCCCACAGAGCAACACATGAAGAAAATACTTATACCACACCTATACAATATAAATCAAATGTTTGGGGAAAAAAGAGCTCACAGATTCAACATAAATCAAATATTTGGGGGGGGGGGGGGGGGAAGAAGAGATTTCACAGATACACATAAAGCAAAAATTTGCAAAAAAGAGCTGACAGATACAACATAAGTCAAATATCTGAGAAAATAATATCTTACAGCTTACAGCATAATCATATATCTGAGAAAATAATAAGTTACAGCTTACAACATAAATCATATATCTGAGAAAAACAAATCTTACAGCTTACAATATAAATAATATATCTGAGAAAAACACCTCACATCTTACAATTTAAATCAAACAGAAAAACAAATCTCACAGATTACAACATAAATCACACACCTGAGAACAATACATCTCACAGTTGACAACATAAACAACCTATATGCGGGTAACCCAGAATGAAAGACAAAACTGTATAGCAAACACAAATGTATTATAGCAGTAGTTTGGACAGAACAGTGAGGGAAGGCATGCTTCCTGGGAGAAGAGGCCTAGGCTGACTAAGAAGACAGTGCACACAGGAGATTAGAGACACCTGGGCATGAATGTGTGAGGCAGGAGATTAAAGACAATTGGGCATGAATGTGTCATGCAGGAGATTAGAGACAACTGGGCATGAATGTGTGAGGCAGGAGATTAGAGACACCTGGGCATGAATGTGTCATGCAGGAGATTAGAGACACCTGGGCATGAATGTGTAAGGCAGGAGATTAGAGACACCTGAACATGAATGTATGAGGCGGGAGATTAGAGACACTTGTGCATGAATGTGTGAGGCAGGAGATTAGAGACACCTGGGCATGAATGTGTGAGGCAGGAGATTAGAGACACCTGAGCATGAATGTGTGAGGCAGGAGATTAGAGACACCTGGGCATGAATGTGTGAGGCAGGAGATTAGAGACACCTGGGCATGAATGTATGAGGCGGGAGATTAGAGACACTTGTGCATGAATGTGTGAGGCAGGAGATTAGAGACACCTGGGCATGAATGTGTGAGGCAGGAGATTAGAGACACCTGGGCATGAATGTGTATGGCAGTAGATTAGAGACACTTGCGCATGAATGTGTGAGGCAGGAGATTAGAGACACCTGGGCATGAATGTGTGAGGCAGGACAGCTGGCAGAGGATGAAGAGTCTGTCTAGCAGGTTGTGCTGAGAGCTATATTCTGACAGAGGATGGAGAATCTTTCTGATAGGTTGTGCCGAGAGCGATATTCTGACAGAGGATGGAGAACCTGTCTGGCATGTTTTGCCGAGAGTGATATTCTGAAAAGCAATGGGTACATGATGAAGATGACTTCAGGACACCAGCACAAGCCAGCTTATAACAGTGGCTTTACAAGCCGGGCGACAAGAGAGCAGATAATCTGAGCCAAGCAATACTTCAGGAACAAAATGTGACAAGGATGCTGCTTGCAACAAGACACAAGACACTAAAGATCTGGAGAACCAAATTTTAAACAAATACCAAACACACATATGCGTGCACAAACATACAAATATATACGCCCTATTAAAATTTTCAGCATTTGCCATGGCAAAACTATAGCAATGAAGACCCAGTTTGGCAAGCTCTTAAATTAGCAAAAATGAGCCCCAGGTCGTTGACCTAAAATAACAATCAAGAATTATGTGATTTTGCCTGGAATTTCCAATGTTCACAATGTGATCATGTAAGACTCATTCCAGACGATTCCCAGAGTTCAGGATTGTGCATGCCAGCCTACGTCGTGGATGGGAATCAATTATTTACACAAGTGAGAGGTTTTTTAGGAATGCTTTGGCTATTTCACTACCTGGTCTCCGTAATCCCGTATATTCTCGTGAGTAATGTAACCTGTGTGAGAATCGGTAGCGGTTCTTGCCACATTAGTAACTTACGGGGTATGTGAGCCGGTCGCTCAGAAAGCAATGGCAAACTGCTGAGCGTAATCTTGCCTAGTACATCAACAGCAGCTGGAAAATGCTGATGTTAACTGCAATGTCCTGTAAGGGATATGCAAATAAAAACAAAAACATTCCACTACCTCATGGTTTGCTACATAAAGCAATTGTTTCAAAGATGGTGAGCTCGTTAAAGATAATTATGCTAATGTCCTTGTGTCATGCATCATAAACAAAGTACAAATGTTACAAGGACTGCACTTAGTGTGGTTCAGAATAATTTATACACTAGAACCTCTACATTCATAATTAACTTGTTTCTAAGAATGTTCTCAATATTACATTTTCTGATCATGGAATCAATGTTTTTCCATAGGAAATAATATATGAATTCATTCCAGACCCTTCACAAACCAGTTATTTCAGTCAGAATATTGGTTATTCATCTCATCTCATCATGTTCCTCTTGTACCTTGCGGAGGTGAAGTATAAACAGCGGGAGAGTGTCCACTTATGGGCTTTATGTATCAATATTCCCATGGACTCTGTTATTTCCTATGCCCATTGTTTATGTGGTCGGCCTCTTCCTCTGCTTCCCTCTGGTCTGTAAATCATTGCTTGTTATGGTATACTGTTAGTTGGTAACCTACTTGCATGGCCAAACCATTTGACTTGCTGCCTTCTAATAAAATCTAGTGCAGCTATAATATAATATAATATAATGTATTGGTTATTGAAACTTGTCAAATAACACATGCACACGCAAGAAATCATGCAGGAAGCCTGCAACAACATTCATGAAATACAATCATGTTCAAATAAAACTACAACTGAGGGTGAACCTTACCTCTAGTGAGAAGTGATGATGTAATGGTGATGTGGAGGAAGATTATTGTTTGGGAGTCATCCTCTTTAAAACACCAGACAGTAAATGCCTTTCAGGCAATGTGGCTTTTTTCAGCTCTTTGCTGTGGTAAGGAACATGTGGAGTTTTGGCTGCCTCGCCTGACTTTTCATTGTTTGTAGTGTGATATCACATTGTTTGTACTGCAATGTCACATTGTTTGTAGTGTGAGGTCACATTGTCATCACACAGACTGTTGCCTCTATTCACTTCAGCAATATTAGGCTGTCATTTCCCCACATTGTGTTCTGTGTTTTAGTCCAGTTAAAATGCATCCTTATTGTCTTGGACTTGCTTGTCATCATCATCATCATCATCATCATCATCATCATCATCATCATCATCTGCGCCAGTTTCTGTTGGCTGTTCCTTGTGGCAGGCTAGCAGGCTCCTGGTGTTATCCTCCAACTCTTCTACATCCTTCATTAGAGCAAAACTAGAGGAGCATTTTCTTCCAAAATAGGCCACTCTTTTTTAAAAATGAATGCATGATGAAAGACATATTCCTCTCTGTATACATTAATTTAACAACAGCTGTTGAGCTGCTTCATGGTCAGAGGTTTAGTTTCTACATTTCTAAAACCAGCACCCACACGCTTTAAGCTCACCTCTGGTTACAGGTTTGTAATGAATAAGGTCATTGTATAACTGTCTGGTATTTTTCACAGACTATTGATAATGAACTATTTACTCTTAAATCCACATTAACAAAAGCTTTTCAATTTACTGAGTTATTTTCTTTTGCGAGAATGTTAAATCTTTTTTCACATTAACACTTTTTATTACAAGTTACTTGATCTTGTATCATCCTCAGTTACATGTTACCTTATACAATATCCATTAACCAGTATACTAATTTAAAAATGTCACAAGCTACCAATTCTTTATGTATTACAGAAACCACATTGCTAATTTAACTATATAGAATAACCATGCAATTAATGTAACCACACCATGTAGTAACGGAATAACTGTTTTTAACTTAATACAATTCAGTAATATATTGACTATTTTAACCACATCAAGTAGTAACCATGTTATTAATTTATCTGCATGCAGTAACCATGCAATTACTTTAACCACATCATGTAGTAATCACGGGATTACTTTAACCACACCATGCAATAACCATGCCATTAAATTAACTAAATACAATAGCCATGTCTTTTTTAACCACATCATGTTGCAACCATGTGATTATTTGACCCACATCATGTAGTAACCATGTGATTACTTTAACCACATCATGTAGTAACCATGTGATTACTTTAACCACATCATGTACTAACCATGTGATTACTTTAACCACATCATGTACTAACCATGTGATTACTTTAACCACATCATGTACTAACCATGTGATTACTTTAACCACATCATGTACTAACCATGTGATTACTTTAACCACATCATGTACTAACCGTGTCATTACTTTAACCACATCATGTAGTAACCATGTGATTACTTTAACCACATCATGTACTAACCATGTGATTACTTTAACCACATCATGTACTAACCATGTGATTACTTTAACCACATCATGTAGTAACCATGTCATTACTTTAACCACATCATGTAGTAACCATGTGACTACTTTAACCACATGTACTAACCATGTGATTACTTTAACCACATCATGTAGTAGCCATGTGATTACTTTAGCCACATAATGTACTAACCATATTATTACTTTAACCACATCATGTACTAACCATGTGATTACTTTAACCACATCATGCACGAACCATGTGATTACTTTAACTACATCATGTACAAACCATGTGATTACTTTAACCACATCATCTAGTAACCATGTTATTACTTTAACTACATCATGAAGTAATCATGTGATTACTTTAACCACATCATGTACTAAACATGTGATTACTTTAACCACATCATGTAGTAACCATGTGATTACTTTAACCACATCATGTACTAACCATGTGATTACTTTAACCACATCATGTACTAACCATGTGATTAATTTAACTAAACACTGTAGCTATTGGTCTATTTTAACCACATCATGTAGTAACCATGTGATTACTTTTACCACCCCATGCAGTAACCATGTGATTAACCACATCATGTAGTAGTGATGTTATTACTTTAACCATATCATATATCATAGTTACCATGTGATTACTGTAACCACATCCTATAATAGCTACATACAGTAACCATATGGCTATTGTAACATCATACCATATGGCTATTGTAACATCATATTGAAACTGCCACTTGCTTGCCAAGACAGTAGTTCTGGTCCAATTGCCAGTGTGGCAGGATTCCTTTCCCCACTGTGCAACGTTGGGGTTAATCCAGCCTCATCAACTGCCAGTGTGGCAGGATTCCTGTCCCCACTGTGCAACTTTGGGGTTAATCCAGCCTCATCAAACTGGCACCAGACAACTTTCAGAATATTGTGGGAATTGTCTGGACAGGAAAACTGCCCAAGGAAGGTAACTGGACACCTCACCCCATTATGCCATGACCTATTATTTCATATTCCAGCGTCAGTATCTGTTATGGGATTAGCTTTAGCTTTACTGAAACCACGTCAACGGTTTAATCAGACCATACAATTCTTAATCAGGTCACCAGTTTAATCATGCCATACAATTACCATGTTACAATCTAAAGCTTGTCACCGGTTTAATCATGCCTTAAATTACCATGTTACAATTTTAAGCTTGTCACCGGTTTAATCATACCATATAATTACCATGTTACAATCTTAACCTTGTCACCGACTTAATAATGCCTTACAATTACTATGTTACAATCTTAATCATGTCACCGATTTAATTATGCCTTACAATTTCCATGTTACAATCTTAACCCTGTCACCGATTTAATCATACTACACAATTACCATGTTACAATCTTAACCGTGTCACCAGTTTAATCATGCCACACAATTACCTTGTTACAATCTTAACTGTGTCATCGGTGTAATCATACCACACAAATACCATGTTACAATCTTAACCATGTCACCGACTTAATCATACCACACAATTACCATGTTACAATCTTAACCTTGTCACCGACTTAATCATACCACACAATTACCATGTTACAATCTTAACCTTGTCACCGACTTAATCATACCACACAATTACCATGTTACAATCTTAACCTTGTCACCGACTTAATCATACCACACAATTACCATGTTACAATCTTAACCTTGTCACCGACTTAATCATACCACACAATTACCATGTTACAATCTTAACCATGTCACCGACTTAATCATACCATACAATTACCATGTTACAATCTTAACCTTGTCACCGACTTAATCATACCACACAATTACCATGTTACAATCTTAACCTTGTCACCGACTTAATCATACCATACAATTACCATGTTACAATCTTAACCTTGTCACCGACTTAATCATACCACACAATTACCATGTTACAATCTTAACCTTGTCACCGACTTAATCATACCACACAATTACCATGTTACAATATTAACCATGTCACCGACTTAATCATACCACACAATTACCATGTTACAATCTTAACCATGTCACCGACTTAATCATACCACACAATTACCATGTTACAATCTTAATCATGTCACCGACTTAATCATACCACACAATTACCATGTTACAATCTTAATCATGTCACTGACTTAATCATACCACACAATTACCATGTTACAATCTTAACCTTGTCACCGACTTAATCATACCACACAATTACCATGTTACAATCTTAACCTTGTCACCGACTTAATCATACCACACAATTACCATGTTACAATCTTAACCTTGTCACTGACTTAATTATACCACACAATTACCATGTTACAATCTTAACCTTGTCACCGACTTAATCATACCACACAATTACCATGTTACAATCTAACCTTGTCACCGACTTAATCATACCACACAATTACCATGTTACAATCTTAACCATGTCACCGACTTAATCATACCACACAATTACCATGTTACAATCTTAACCATGTCACCGACTTAATCATACCACACAATTACCATGTTACAATCTTAACCATGTCACCGACTTAATCATACCACACAATTACCATGTTACAATCTTAATCATGTCACCGACTTAATCATACCACACAATTACCATGTTACAATCTTAATCATGTCACCGACTTAATCATACCACACAATTACCATGTTACAATCTTAACCTTGTCACCGACTTAATCATACCACACAATTACCATGTTACAATCTTAATCATGTCACTGACTTAATCATACCACACAATTACCATGTTACAATCTTAACCTTGTCACCGACTTAATCATACCACACAATTACCATGTTACAATCTAATCTTAACCTTGTCACCGACTTAATCATACCACACAATTACCATGTTACAATCTTAACCTTGTCACCGACTTAATCATACCACACAATTACCATGTTACAATCTTAACCTTGTCACCGACTTAATCATACCACACAATTACCACGTTACAATCTAACCTTGTCACCGACTTAATCATACCACACAATTACCATGTTACAATCTTAACCATGTCACCGACTTAATCATACCACACAATTACCATGTTACAATCTTAACCAGGTCACCGACTTAATCATACCACACAATTACCATGTTACAATCTTAATCATGTCACCGACTTAATCATACCACACAATTACCATGTTACAATCTTAACCATGTCACCGACTTAATCATACCACACAATTACCATGTTACAATCTTAATCATGTCACCGACTTAATCATACCACACAATTACCATGTTACAATCTTAATCATGTCACCGACTTAATCATACCACACAATTACCATGTTAAAATCTTAATCATGTCACCAACTTAATCACACCACACAATTACCATGTTACAATCTTAACCTTGTCACCGACTTAATCATACCATACAATTACCATGTTACAATCTTAATCATGTCACTGACTTAATCATACCACACAATTACAATGTTATAATCTTAATCATGTCACCGACTTGATCATACCACACAATTACCATGTTACAATCTTAACCTTGTCACCGACTTAATCATACCACACAATTACCATGTTACAATCTTAATCATGTCACAAACTTATAAACTCTAACTACAACATTATAACCAGGCTACTACTTCACCTTTAAACATCTATAGTCACCATAGTATTAATTTAACCGTGTTATACAGCATAATGTCTCCATGGCCAAAAGGCTTGTGAAGTCAATTCATGAGCCGCTTACCAGATGTTCGAAACACAGCTGCAACCGATTTGGCAGCAGACCGTGCCATGTTGTGTTATAACGTGTTGGTATGGGAGCTGGTCATTCAGAAAGCAATGGCAAACTACTGAACGTAAACTTGCCAAGACACCAACAACAGCAGTGCTGGTGTCGACAACAATATCCTGTAAATAGGATATGCAACAAAAAAAATACAGCACATTAATTTTTCCTAGCAAAACTATTTTGCACACTTGTATAGCTAAATGTTTTATGTCACTTTACCACCCATGTTGGAAATATGTAAGTATAAGCATAAACCATCCTACGTGTACAAAAAGCAATGCTCTGTAAAACATGAAAACAATATAAATTATGAATCAAAAATAAATGTTTAGACTGTAACCATCCCGTACAGCAAGCATATTGCTACCTCAATCATGCCATAATGTTGCATATTTAATCATACCAAAATAGTAAATCCCAAATTCACACCGATGAACACATGACAAATGTCTGCAGCACAAGTCCACAGCAAACAACAAAACTCATCAAAGGGAAACAAACTCAGGCAAAGGCAGCTGGACAAAACAGCAACAGCTCAAACACTGATGTTGGCTGAATCGAGTGCAAGAAAAGGGATCATGCAAAAAATGCACCAATCCTGGCAACTGCCTACTCAGGGCCTGGCAAACAGACATCAATCGTGTTTGTAAACCACACTTACACAAGCTAATATTTTATCTTCACATTAATTTCGTTTACAGATAAGCCCTTGAGCAAAACAACTATATATCAGATCAAATAACTGACCATACCATCAATGTGAAAATAAGTTCATAGGTATTATCTTGAACACATATATGTAATTCAACTAGCATGTTAACCTGTAGTTTTGACTGTATCCTATTTTCAACTACAGTTTTCTACATTAGTCTCTGAATTATATTGAAGTAGACCTGACTGAACAACTGCTAAAATAACCTGTTCTAATTTTATACTGAAGGTCTTTCTAGTTGCATGTCTTTGATAAAACCTTTGTTCTAATTTTACACTGAATTTCCCTTTAGTTGCGTGTCTTTGATAAAACCTTTATTCTAATGTTACACTGAATTTCCCTTTAGTTGCGTGTCTTTGATAAAACCTTTGTTCTAATGTTACACTGAATTTCCCTTTAGTTGCGTGTCTTTGATAAAACCTTTATTCTAATGTTACACTGAATTTCCCTTTAGTTGCGTGTCTTTGATAAAACCTTTATTCTAATGTTACACTGAATTTCCCTTTAGTTGCGTGTCTTTGATAAAACCTTTGTTCTAATGTTACACTGAATTTCCCTTTAGTTGCGTGTCTTTGATAAAACCTTTATTCTAATGTTACACTGAATTTCCCTTTAGTTGCGTGTCTTTGATAAAACCTTTGTTCTAATGTTACACTGAATTTCCCTTTAGTTGCGTGTCTTTGATAAAACCATTGTTCTAATGTTACACTGAATTTCCCTTTAGTTGCGTGTCTTTGATAAAACCTTTGTTCTAATTTTACACTGAATTTCCCTTTAGTTGCGTGTCTTTGATAAAACCTTTGTTCTAATTTTACACTGAATTTCCCTTTAGTTGCGTGTCTTTGATAAAAACTTTGTTCTAATTTTACACTGAATTTCCTTCTAGTTGCACATCTTTGATTAAAACTTGCATGGTAAAAGTTTCTTCCGCCTACAATAACATATTTTGAAAAGATCATATGTCCATATTTGATTGACCCATTGGCACTCAATAGTCTTAGTATCCATTTGGTCATCATGATTTTGTCATCAAATGTTCTGGTACCTATTCAACAAGCCTCTAATGCTTCCTTCAAATTTTCAACTGTATAGCTACATCCATTTTCCTATCTTACTATAAAACACAGCACTGCAATTAACATATATTTTAAGAAGACTATGTTTATGTAAGTTTTCTCAACCTTCAGTGATGGAATTAGGTATTCAACAAACATGTTTTCACGTCTTTTTTCCTTTTCTTAAATTAAAATCTGAAGAGTAAGCGAGAGAACTACAAAAACTGTTGTTCTAGTCGTCACACTGTCTGCCATGCCCTGAGAATGAACACCAACCACAGCTACAATCAGTGTCCTACCTCAGCCATAGAATTCCATACGGGCACTACAATCACCATCGACAAACTTCCCACAAGATGGCAAGATAAAAGTATATGTCATAATGCAGACAACAAATGATATGTGTGTATATGTCACTGTACATCAGTGGAAATGCTACAGAAATTAATTACGTCTCATTCTCCCATTTATCCGCTATTGGAGCAACCAACACGTGCCAAACCATCCTATCCTTTGCTATCTCTTTCAGCTCCCTACATACCTCCCCCATATTATTCATCCCTGTATCTAATTTTCATGTCTTTATGAAAACCTCTTTTTCATTTGCCCTGTTGGTTACAATCGAGGGAGTGTCTGGTTATAATATTATCAGGTGTTCTCAGAGGGGGGTTGAATGGTCTCGAGGTATGGTGTCTGCATCGTGCTGGAGGTCCTGTGTTCAAGCCCCAGTGAGGGCTGGGATTTTTCCACGTGGACGTCTAGTAACAAAAATTCCCCTGGTCTCTGGGTAGTGAGATCGGATGCCTGTGTGTATTGTTGCGCACGTAAAAAATCCCTTGGCAGTTTAAAATTGAAAAAGAGTAGCTTAACAATGCTGCCCGGGCAAAATTTTTAGTTAAAAATCTACCCAATGTATTTTAGGATCCTCGCCGGTACTACAGAGTTTGTGCACTGAGCTGAGATTCTCCAGACTCAGGTTTGAGTTAGGAGTAGAACAGAGCACTTATGGGTTACACCCATGTGCCGTGATGTTGATCCGTTGACTAAACTAAACTGTTCTGTGTGTGGCCTACCCAGCGCCAGAGCCTTGTCTTTACACTGGTATTTGTTGTGCTCTTTCTATGAGTGCCACACTGGTTGATTCTGTCAAACCACTTGAGTCCTTCTACTCTATGGAGGCACCAGTTAATGAATGTCTGTAGTTTATTAATAACTGCTGTTGCTGTTCTCCATCTTTCTGATCAATCTGTAGTACTGATAAAACATCACAGTTAACCATTCTCAGTTTGGTGCTAAGCTTATTTTCCTTAGACTTTCAAAAATGTCCCATTGCTATAACAGCTCCATTTGCTGTTGCATTCTTGCTTTAATATCTCTGTCTTTCCCTCTGCTCTGTTTACGCAGCTAAATAGGGGTAACCAATAATGTAGGACAGGAAAAAGGATGTCATTTGAAAGTATTTTCTTCACATATGTGCAGAAGTACAGGACCATTTGAAAGTGTGTGGGACACTACGTGCATGTGAAGGGCATTAGATGAATATTTGTGTAGGAGAGTGTGTGGGACAGTATGCGGGTGTGTGGGACATGAAATTGTGTAACAAGTGTCTTAACCGAATATGTAGGTTAGTAGCTAAGTGTGTGAAACTATATGAAAGTGTGTAATAAATGTCTGTAACTAGGTGAATGTGTAAGACAGAAGGAGAGTATGGGGGAATATGAGTGTGTGCGACAAAATATGAAAGTGTGTAGATAGCAGGTGAGTGTGGGGGACATTGGGTGTGTGAGGCAATATATGAAAGTATGTAGAATAGTAGATGCATATTGGGGACAATCATATGTCTGTAACTCTAGGTGAATATGTAGAACAGTAGGTGAGTGTGTGGGATGATAGATGAGTTTCTGACATATGGTGAGTGTGTGATACAATACATAAGTGTGTAGGATAGTAGATGAATTTCTGAAATATGGTGAGTGTGTGGGACAATACATGAAAGTATCATAAGTGTCTGTAGCTCTCTAATGTGCAGATAGCAGCTGAGTGTGTAGGATGATAGATGAGTTTCTGACATACGGTGAGTGTATAGGATGATAGATAAGTTTCTTATATATAATGTTAAACTTGAGTGGCTTATAAAGGACATTAGGTATGTGTTTTTGACACTAGGTGTTTAAAAGTATGTGATATTGGAGTACACAAGATGGACATGAGAGCTAATAAGTGAGAGTACAGAATCTAGACATCTGTCAGTCTAAGTTAAAGTGAGGGGACTGACTTCCTTACACCAGGTTTTACCCCATCTGGCTCAGCCTCCCTTTAACAGAAAGGCCAGTCACCTGCTGAGAGCATTTCACAGAGCACAAACTCTGTAGCTCCAGCGATGGACCCCAAGATTTCTGGAAAAATTGCATCCATGGTCTGAAAGACACAGCCCGAAAACAAACCCATGACCTTTAGAATGCAAGACAATTTGACCTCTTCACCCCGGAGACTCCTCACACATGTGTAGGTCATTGGATGTGTGCAAGCACCGCAGACTCCCCACACATGTATAGGTGTCACTGTGGATGTGTGCAAGCACCGCAGACTCCCCACACATGTATAGGTGTCACTGTGGATGTGTGCAAGCACCGCAGACTCCCCACACATGTATAGGTGTCACTGTGGATGTGTGTAAGCACTGGAGACTCCCCACACATGTGTAGGTCACTGTGGATGTGTGCAAGCACCGCAGACTCCCCACACATGTATAGGTGTCACTGTGGATGTGTGTAAGCACCGCAGACTCCCCACACATGTATAGGTGTCACTGTGGATGTGTGCAAGCACCGCAGACTCCCCACACATGTATAGGTGTCACTGTGGATGTGTGTAAGCACCGCAGACTCCCCACACATGTATAGGTGTCACTGTGGATGTGTGCAAGCACCGCAGACTCCCCACACATGTATAGGTGTCACTGTGGATGTGTGCAAGCACCGCAGACTCCCCACACATGTATAGGTGTCATTGTGGATGTGTGCAAGCACAGGAGACTCCCCACACATGTATAGGTGTCACTGTGGATGTGTGCAAGCACCGCAGACTCCCCACACATGTATAGGTGTCACTGTGGATGTGTGCAAGCACAGGAGACTCCCCACACATGTAGGTCACTGTGGATGTGTGCAAGCACCGCAGACTCCTCACACATGTAGGACACTGGATGTGTGCAAGCACTGGAGACTCCCCACACATGTAGGTCACTGTGGATGTGTGCAAGCACCGCAGACTCCTCACACATGTAGGTCACTGGATGTATGCAAAGACCGGAGACTCCCAACACATGAAGGTCACTGTGGATGTGTACAAGCACCGGAGACTCCCCACACATGTGAAGGTCACTGTGGATGTGTGCAAGCACTGGAGACTCCCCACACATGTGAAGGTCACTGTGGATGTGTGCAAGCACTGGAGACTCCCCACACATGTGAAGGTCACTGTGGATGTGTGCAAGCACTGGAGACTCCCCACACATGTGAAGGTCACTGTGGATGTGTGCACGCACTGGAGACTCCCCACACATTTGTAGGTCACTGTGGATGTGTGCAAACACTGGAGACTCCCCGCACAAACTCTGTAGCTCCAGCGATGGACCCCAAGATTTCTGGAAAAATTGCATCCATGGTCTGAAAGACACAGCCCGAAAACAAACCCATGACCTTTAGAATGCAAGACAATTTGACCTCTTCACCCCGGAGACTCCTCACACATGTGTAGGTCATTGGATGTGTGCAAGCACCGCAGACTCCCCACACATGTATAGGTGTCACTGTGGATGTGTGCAAGCACCGCAGACTCCCCACACATGTATAGGTGTCACTGTGGATGTGTGCAAGCACCGCAGACTCCCCACACATGTATAGGTGTCACTGTGGATGTGTGTAAGCACTGGAGACTCCCCACACATGTGTAGGTCACTGTGGATGTGTGCAAGCACCGCAGACTCCCCACACATGTGAAGGTCACTGTGGATGTGTGCACGCACTGGAGACTCCCCACACATTTGTAGGTCACTGTGGATGTGTGCAAACACTGGAGACTCCCCGCACAAACTCTGTAGCTCCAGCGATGGACCCCAAGATTTCTGGAAAAATTGCATCCATGGTCTGAAAGACACAGCCCGAAAACAAGCACTGGAGACTCCCCACACATGTGAAGGTCACTGTGGATGTGTGCAAGCACTGGAGACTCCCCACACATGTGAAGGTCACTGTGGATGTGTGCAAGCACTGGAGACTCCCCACACATGTGAAGGTCACTGTGGATGTGTGCAAGCACTGGAGACTCCCCACACATGTGAAGGTCACTGTGGATGTGTGCACGCACTGGAGACTCCCCACACATGTGAAGGTCACTGTGGATGTGTGCACGCACTGGAGACTCCCCACACATTTGTAGGTCACTGTGGATGTGTGCAAACACTGGAGACTCCCCACACATGTGAAGGTCACTGGATGTGTGCACGCACTGGAGACTCCCCACACATTTGTAGGTCACTGTGGATGTGTGGAAGCACTGGAGACTCCCCACACATGTGAAGGTCACTGTGGATGTGTGCACGCACTGGAGACTCACCACACATGTGAAGGTCACTGTGGATGTGTGCACGCACTGAAGACTCCCCACACATTTGTAGGTCACTGTGTATGTGTGGAAGCACTGGAGACTCCCCACACATGTGAAGATCACTGTGGATGTGTGCAAGCACTGGAGACTCCCCACACATGTGAAGGTCACTGTGGATGTGTGCAAGCACTGGAGACTCCCCACACATGTGAAGGTCACTGTGGATGTGTGGAAGCACTGGAGACTCCCCACACATGTGAAGGTCACTGTGGATGTGTGGAAGCACTGGAGACTCCCCACACATGTGAAGGTCACTGTGGATGTGTGCAAACACTGGAGACTCCCCACACATGTGAAGGTCACTGGATGTGTGCAAACACTGGAGACTCCCCACACATGTGAAGGTCACTGTGGATGTGTGCAAGCAGAAGGTCAGGTTTGTTATGACAGTAAGAATGACAGGCTAAACCCCAGCAGTGCTAGCATGTCTTCTGACCAGTATGAATAACCCACCTCATAGATGAACACTGGATAATTAATTAGAAAATATCTGAAGACAGATGTGAAAAAGGGAACTGCTTGCCCATCTCATCATAACATGACCCACCTTGTCTATGTGACAACCTAACATTTCATGCTCCTACAGCAGTATCCATCATGGTATTATGTTTAGCTGTTTGTAAAGAACGACGGAGATCTTTATGTCATTATCAAGTGTCATGCCGACTGGCTTGGACAATCATGTGTCTCCACATTTTGTGATCTCCAACTTCATGTATCAATATGTCTGCTGACATTGTTCTGTGCAATGACAATAGACTGTCAAAAGTCCTCTCTTGCTGTCTTCTGTAATCCTCTTTCCACAAATCTGCTTAGTTGTCACAACCTGTTTTCTATTCATGATGTGGCCTAAATTTGGCAACTACCTTTTTCTGATAATTTGTCTTTGTCTTAACCTCTTTCAAAACATTTAGATGACTAATTTAGAACAGCCGTGTGCATATCATTCTATCTACACAGTGTAAGAAGCCTATCTAGAACAGCTGTGTGCATGTCATTCTATCTACACGGTGTAAGAAGCCTATCCAGAACAGCCGTGTGCATGTCATTCTATCTACACGGTGTAAGAAGCCTATCTAGAACAGCCGTGTGCATGTCATTCTATCTACACGGTGTAAGAAGCCTATCTAGGACAGCCGTGTGCATGTCATTTCACCTTCAGGGGGAGGCAAGGGCAAGACATGGACATCCATATACAAAATGTTATAAGTGTGATTGAGAGAAAAAAATACTGCATTAACAAAAAACCATGCTGAAGTGAACTAATGATTGTCACATATAAAATGTGATACAATAACTTAAGACTATTTTCAAAGCTCTAAATGAGGCATTGGAGTTTGCCTTGTGTGGTTAAGTGGGACAGGGTAATGTTTATTGCCAATTTTAGAATTGTTGATAACACACCATCACCTGTTCCAAGTGAATATTACTTAGGTAACATGCTTCACTCTTGCTTTACTTCTGTTGTTCCACTCTGAAGATAGTCTCCCAGATCTTGGCAGATCAGCAACATTTGATATAGCCATACTTAAACTGTATACACCAGTTTTTTTGTACACAAACATACCAATCATGAAACAATGGTCCATATCTCTGTGTATTTCTATAGGTGTTTTCCCCTGTAACATCAAGAATTTCATCACAGCTCTGGCCTCTGACTTCTCCAGAAGGTGTAGTGCAGTGAGTTGAATGATTGTGTTAACTCAAGATACCTGGCCAGGAAAAATCACTGTGGCTGGACCTTGTATGCACAGCTCTTAGCTGTAGCTAAGTTGAATATAGAGTGCAGTGACAGACTGTTGTATGAAGATATTGAAAGTTAGACTATACAGAAGAGTTGTTTGTTTACACATTTCATGAATCTACAGAATATAGAACGCCTATGTCAGTGTTCCAGTATGTCAAGGGAGAATGTTTATCAGTGTGATGCAAAATGAGACCTTGCAACAATAACTTAATGTATATTGGTGACAATTATATAAGATAAAATCTCAATACTGTCTTCAATTGTCCACCTACCTGTTTCAGCCAGCAGAAGTCTGTCACCACCAAACTGCACCCTGGCTACTTTCTCATAGACACGCCCTGGTCTCTGTCTGCAAGCAAGACAACACGTTGGTAACTACACTACACTTGATTAGACAACACGTTAGTAACTACACTACACTTGATTAGACAACACAGTTGAGTCCAGAATCAACATCACAGTATTTGGGGCATTCTCATACGTGCTCTGGCCTCATCAACAACAACCAGCAAAGAGCTCCAATACTAATGATACCAGCTGCAGTCTGTTCGTCTGGCCTTTCCTTGAAGTACTGAGTGTTGGCCAGATCCTTAGACAACACATCAATGGCCTCGGGTAAAAAAATCTAAACATGATTTAGGAGCCAGCCCATTTTTCTCAGGGGCCAAAATATTTTATTTTAAACACGGGCTAACAAAAACACAAATCAAACTCAGATAAAGCTACATATTTTGAAACAAGCCATTAGATTCCTTTAATGGAGGCCCAGTCAAAGATACCATCATGAAGTTATTTACACATCTCTAGAGCTTTCAATACCTATCACATGCTGCATCTTCCAATGGCACAATAGAAAGACATTCTTCGCCTTCCATAAAAAAATTAATATATGATATCAGCTCCTCATCAGTTCTGCCTGCATGTCCATCAAGAAAGATACTGACATGTGGGCTTCCTTTATTTCACAAATCAAATCTCCACAAAGATATGAGGCAATGTATGAAATAAATTCTCTACACTTGTTTCATTCACACACTTCTCTGAATCAGTCACATTTAGTTTTGTTAACAATGCAACCAAACCTTCAAAGCCAGTGTAAGGTCTATTATTGTTGGCAATATAGTACAATGCCATGAAATGCATATTCATATGTAGCAGAATTATTGCGCTCATTGGTCCCCGCACTTTGCTAAAAGAGGACATTCAGGCTTCTTCTTTGTAATTTCAGTCTCCTGACACTTGAAGTGCATTTAGGATTTGTTGTGCTTATTAAGCTTCCAATTTAAACGGTCCTGATCATCCAAACACAACTTTCTAATTATGGCCTGCAGTGGTGGGAAACTTACTGCTCAGTCAATAATTTCTTCTTCATATCGTAACATGATAGCAGTTCCAGCCTTGATTGCTGAAATTTTCATTTGCGCGATTGATGGAAGTTAGAGACAGTTTGTCATCACAATGGGGAAGTTGGAGGGGAAACTAAGAGAGAAGATGCTAATCAGTTTGACATCATGGCATGGAGGTATATCAGAATCAGAAATGACTGCAGCACACCACACAGAGGGCTTTAGTCAGACATGATCATCACCACCAGGTATGGACTATAAGAAAAAGGGTCAACATATGAGCACTTGTTCTGCCATCCTCAACTAATTCTATTGGTCTGATTTTGGTTAAAGGTCACTTTCACTGCCCATGGATTTTCCCATAATGTAACAGGGCCAAGTTCAAACTCCTGATCATGGAAACTAAATAAGCAGCACCCATAACAGGGCGGCAGTCCCTACTGGGTAGTGGCAGGATCAGCACGCAGTTGAAGTAGATGTGAGGACAGTCCGCAACAAACTACCTGTTCTATCCCTAATGGCTTAGACTGTGTTGATCGAAATAGTGGGGCATAGTTAGTGCCTTTAATACTTCGCGTGTTCCAACGAAAAGACTTCCCAGCCCAGGGCTGAAATTGGCCTCCTGGTGACTTCTACACTGTGAGGGTTGCCACTTGGAGGGTCACCAAGTTTCACAAATGATGTTGTCATCGTCTCTGGTGGATAACAACCTGCTGTTAAACCCCATCGCAACTTTGACAAGCAGGGCAGCAAAACGCAAGTGATACGAACAAAGATCAAACATACTTCACTGTAAAGGATTTCATTCTGACCGTTTATTGAATCCGATTCAAAGAAAAACACGGTTTGAACATTTGATGTAAAGTTCCAAATCACCAAATATATCAATGAAACATATGCTGCTAGCACCTGGGAAGGTTAACCCAGTCAACAAATGCCTGCAGAAGTCGGATGTGTCGGCCTACAGGCGCAAGTATCGCTGCTCTGTTGTAAACAGGCACAACGCAATTATGTCCAGAAAAAAAACCTACTTCGGATGGGCACAGAAGAAGAAGAATATGCCGCCAGCCATCTGGCAAAATCAAGCAACTTTCCCTGTCTGATAAACATATGCAGTCAGACATCTAGTGACCTTTGATAACCTTCACTGAATCAAAACTCGCGGACCGACATCTCGAGATATTGAACCAACTTTATCGTTCTCTCTGGGTGTAATCCTCCCTGATCGGTTCTCTTGTCAGTTCTGATCTTCCGTGTCCTTCCTATCCAATTGTTATCCCTTCTCTCACTGTTTTGTTGTCAACACTTGTCATCTCTAGTCATGATGCCAATCTGTACCCAAAATTAATATTTATGTTTATTGCATTCTCGTGCAAAGGGGGATTTTCCTGTGTGTGTCTACTGTCACCTTGGAGGTCCAAACATAAACTCATCCCTCCTTCTTTTAACCCAGCGCTAGGACAGTACGACCTGGTTATGTCTCTCTCTCTCTCTCTCTCTCTCTCTCTCTCTCTCTCTCTCTCTCACACACACACACACACACACACACACCCCCCCCCCCCCTGTACCCAGCCTATTCTGTTACAATAAGTGCTCAATCTTCATTCACAGACCATACAAAGGCAATCTTAGCACAATGTTCAGACTCCTTATAACCAACCAGGTTTCACTATGTGTACACCAGAAACCCACATGCCATAAAGATTTTGTAAATAGTTTCTCTATTTTGACATTCAGCCTGACCAGTGGTCTATTCTGAATGCACTTTTCACATTTCAATTGGTATTCATTTGTTAGTCCATACAAGATATGATTTCTTCTTGATTTATTTCTAGACATTTGCCACATTTACCCACTCTATTTGTATTCTTACTTTAACCCATTCTGTCTTGTGGTGTTATTATTTTAACAAACAGGTATAGTTGTACATTGTGCTTCCATAAGATATACAGAGTTGGAATAGCAACTGCCTGGGACACAATATGTTACAATAGATGGCAGAGATAGCACAAGAGTGAACTGTAAGTGGGAAAGGGTGCTGACCAACTACCTTCATTGTTAGTTAGTTAGTCGTGGTTCCAACTTCACGGCAACGGGTCGTCCCCATTATGCTCCGTTCCTGTGCCAGTGAATATCACACAAAATGCTCCTCACTGCCCCATGTGAAAAGTGGAACAGACAGGAGTCTCAGCAATCCAACAGCCTGCGCAGGTACACTGTGCATAATGTCGCCGCCAGAATGCCAACACAAAAGTCCACCACGAAAAATACAGTTCAACGTCGATGGAATTGGCAGTCACCAAAAGACTTCATTGACCCAGGTTTTACCCCACATGGCTCGGTTTCTTTCCACAGGCAACCCACCGGAAGTGCTGCACAAAGCACAAACTCCATAGCTTCAGTGATGACTCCCAGGAGTCTCCTGAAAAATGCACTCGTGAACTGAAAAGGCAAACCAGTCAATTCAGCAACAGCCTTCATTGTGCTGTTACCTAATATATGTAAAGTCTTAATACTTCATATTCATATACTGCTTTGGAATAGTAGGAAATCTCTACCTTAATTAACAGCACGAACTCTTGTTTAGTGCAATTCTTCTTCTTCTTCCGCGTTCCAAGCCATTGAGGTTCTTTGCTGCAGATACAATCCGTCTCCATTGGTCTCTCTGGTTGACCTTCTCTTGCCAGTCGTTGATTCCAAGTGCTTGTAGGTCTGTATATATATTATCTCTCCACCGTCTTCTTGGTCTACCTCGGGGTCTACGGTAATTTATTTCCTGAGTGTAAGCGAGTTTTGTTTCCCTATTATCTTCCATTCTTTCTATATGCCCCAGCCATTGTAGTCTATTAGCCTTCATGATACCAGTGATTAGCGGAGACTTAAACAGATCATAAATGTCTTTGTTACTTCTTCTTTTCCACTCTCCACTTTGTGTATCCCTAATGGGTTCAAAGATGCGTCTTAAAATTTTGTTCTCAAAGGTTTGTAACAAGGCTTCGTTTCCTTTCGTTGTACTCCAGGGTTTAGTGCAATTGTTAAAAATTATTATGAAGAAGTTGTGTAATTTGTAAATAAAAAAAAAAATGCCAATTTAACTAAGGAATGCAACTACTTTGAACTATGATTTATGAAGGAATGAAACAACGAGTGCTACGAATCTGATCTGAGTTGGCGACTGCGTGTTGTGAAAATGTGATAAGAGCTAAGAAAATATTCAATAGATATATAAATTGTAACAATATTAATGTATAATATTAATATGTAATCCCTCATGATTGAGAAGTCTCTCCCGAACTCTTCAAGAGAAACTGATTGAAGTGATTGAATCAAAATCATTTTGACCGATCCGATAGATTATAAGATAGATTGCGAGCATTCTTATGAGAAAAGAAAATTCATTTTGATTGTTTACCTGCATTTATATCCGACCAGTAGAAAGAAATGAATAAATATACACAGGGTTCTCCAATGCTGAACTAGCAAAGAAAGCTGTAGGCGACGACAAGGACAAGATTTGGCATTTCGTGCGGCGACGGTTATTTTCTCTCCGCGACTTCTGCTAGTGTTCAGGATGTGAGGTTGAGATCAACCAGACTAGCTAGTACACACGCGAAAAGTACAATCAACACAGCAGGTCAATATGTCTTCCTATTCTTGTTCTTCTCCACTTTTTTCTCTTCTACTGACATCGATTTGAGTTAGATCATAGAACTCGGGACATTCCCAAACGTACACTGTCATCTTCAACAGCCAGAGAAGAGTCTTAATAATGATAACAGTAGCAGTCTGATTATATGTCAAGAGTTTTCCTCGGAGTTCTGAGTGTCGACCAGATCCTCTGGCCACTTCCTGAAGCACTGTTCTCTCCAGGCCGGCATGATCTACCCGCGCTTCTGCACTATACACAATGTCCCAGAGAGCCCCGACCACATCTGCCATATCATGCACTAATACCCCACCAAGGCGAGCAGACCCAGCCAATCTGTCCGCCTTCTCGTTTCCCACCACATAACCATGTTCTGGAAAATAAAATCCAACAGATGCTCCTGCTTTTGATTTCTGATTGGAAGCATGGCTGACTTCACCTTTATAATATATCATTATCACTCCTAGTTACGCGCCTCAACAGGTCAGTGTGGTGTGGTAGACTTCGGCATAATTTCCTTCCTCAAGACAGATTCCATTCAGGTTATAAAGGGCTATCTACCCCTTAGTAGGCTTTCTGCCCTAACGATTTTGGCAGGGCAGGGGCCTGACAACCCACTCTTTGCGATGTACGACCGCCTTAATCATTCTAGCATGCACACCTTGCACACGGGAACTTCTGTTTGTCACCTTATCCAAATACCCCCACTTATCTTAGTAGGGGGAGGGGGGATGAGTGGTCTCGAGGTATGGTGTCCGCCTCGAGTGCTGGAGGTCCCGGGTTCAAGCTCTGGGGAGGACCAGAATTTTTTTCACGTAGACTTCTAGTAACAAAATCTGTCCTGGTCATCAACCAGACATCAAGAAAAAACATCCCTTGGCAGTTGGAAATCGAAAAAGAGCAGCCTAACGGCGCTGCCCGGGCAAAATTTTGAGTTAAAAATCTACCCAAAGCATTTCAGGATCCTCGCCGGTGCTACGGAGTTAGTGCACTGAGCTGAAATTCTCCGGATTCAGGCTTGAGTTAGGAGTAGAAAGGAGCACTTATGTGTTACACCCGTGTGCCGTGATGTTGATCCGTCGACTAAACTAAACTAAACCTTATCCAAGAAGCTAGCCACCATATCTTGCTCCCCGTTTTTCTTTTTTTTTAACTTGCACATGGGAACTTCTGGGATCGAACCCAGTACCCCCTAAGCCTGAGGTGAACACTGTGACCTGTCAGCCCTGACCCTCACCTCCCAGTTTAGTTTTACAGCAAACAACATGCTGCTGATACATAGGCTGAATAAGGTTGCGTTGGGGATGTTGGGGGTGGAATTCGCAATAACCTGTGTTGTTTCGAATATAGCAACATTTGCAAACCAATACGGATATTTTTGAGAATATTGAATTTAATGGAATTTCGCTATCTCACATACACAGACTCCTTTAAACACACATACCCTCACACACACTATTTTACACATACACACCCATTCTCTCTTTCACACATACTCTTTCTCACATATATTCTCTCTTTCCCACACTCACCCTTTCACACAAACACTTTCTCCTTCTATCTCACATAAACACACACACACACGTGCTCTCTCTCACACTCACTATATCTCTGTCACACACATCATTCCCTCTCTCACACAATCTTTCTCAAACACCCTTTCACACACAATATAAAGTGTGTGGGTGTGTGTGACGAGAAAGAGAGAGAGAGAGAGAGAGAGAGAGAGAAAAAGAGAGAGAGAGAGAGAGAGAGAGAGAGAGAGAGAGAGAGAGAGAGTTAACGGGTTTGGCAGAGATTGTGTGTGTGACAGAGATAGAGTTAGCAAATATGGCAGAGATAAAGTATGTGTGTGTGTGTGTGAGAGAGAGAGAGAGAGAGTTAGTGTGTATGGCAGAGATAAAGTATGTGTGTGAGAGAGGGTTAGCATGTATGGCAGAGATAAAGTGTGTGTGAGAGAGGGTTAGCATGTATGGCAGAGATAAAGTATGTGTGTGAGAGAGGGTTAGCTTGTATGGCAGAGATAAAGTATGTTTGTGAGAGAAAGGGAGTGAGAGTTAGCGTGTATGGCAGAGATAAAGTATGTGTGTGTATGAGAGAGGGAGAGAGTTAGCGTGTATGGCAGACATAAAGTATGTGTATGAGAGAGAGAGAGAGTTAGCGTGTATGGCAGACATAAAGTATGTGTATGAGAGAGGGAGAGAGAGAGTTAGCGTGTATGGCAGAGATAAAGTATGTGTGTATGAGAGAGGGAGATAGAGTTAGCGTGTATGGCAGAGATAAAGTATGTGTGTGTGAGGGAGGGAGATAGAGTTAGCATGTATGGCAGAGATAAAGTATGTGTGTGTGAGGGAGGGAGATAGAGTTAGCATGTATGGCAGAGATAAAGTATGTGTGTGTGAGGGAGGGAGATATAGTTAGCATGTATGGCAGAGATAAAGTATGTGTGTGTGAGGGAGGGAGATAGAGTTAGCATGTATGGCAGAGGTAAAGTATGTGTGTGTGAGGGAGGGAGATAGAGTTAGTGTGTATGGCAGACATAAAGTATGTGTATGAGAGAGAGAGAGAGAGAGAGAGAGTTAGCGTGTATGGCAGACATAAAGTATGTGTATGAGAGAGGGAGAGAGAGAGTTAGCGTGAATGGCAGAGATAAAGTATGTGTGTGTGAGTGTAGCGAAACGCCAGTGGTCCATGTCCTTATGCATTCTTTTATTTTGGGTAGACAGGGGGGAACGGCTTTCGGAAGCTCTCAGTTCTCTTGTTCTCTCAAATCTCCATAAAAGATGGTTCTTTGGGTTATCTTCCTATCACAATCTTTACATGGAGCAAGTAGCCAATGTCTTTCACATCGGGTAAACCCGATGGAGCGCCTTGCGCCAAATGAGCGCTGGTGCGGCTGCTAAGCAATTCATGGCCGTGTACACACCTACCGTTGGATAGTGGCATCTTGTCAAGTCGATTTGAAGATTGGGACAGAGATGCAACCTCCTACTGAAGTGGTGAAGAAAGGTAGGGCTTGGGTTGTGGGTACTCCAGCCAAACATGGAGTTATAAATATACCATGGGTTGAAGGGGAAGATGAATTGGCGAAAGGCCAATCATAACCAATGACGAGTTGGGTGACCGTTAGCCGATTTGGCTGCACGTCTTGTCCTTGGCATAGCCGGGGAAGTGAATCTGAACCATATATCTCCCAAGAGGATTTCATTTGTTCTTGGCGTCAGATGAGCTGTTGCTGTCTTTCTATCTACGGCTTGAATTGGACAGATTGTCATCTTTCTGTTGTATATACTCAGTGGATGGCTATGGTATTTTGGGAATGGGGTACACCAATCTCTGATCTATCTTCTTGAGCCAGAAGAGGCTATTCACAGGACTATCTCTTTCATCTGTTACTAGAGGGGATGATGTAGGGAAGTTAATGGACTTCTGTATCTCATTTAGAGAACCTGCATTCCGCTGAATCTATGTGTTCTGTGGGGCACTGCTGGTACATTGCGGCGACAGCTCAGACAAGAGCGGGGCCGGGAGGGGGTAGGATCTTCTTTCCTATTCTTGCAGGGAGTGGGGAACTACAAAGCGTGCCATACAACCCCATTACTATACTATGAGTTAATTAGATGTAACACACGGATTACTGGGCGCACCACACCACAAGATCTTGCGGGTGAGAAAGGCATGGTTGCAAGTGAGAGGGAAGCATGGGAATGAATGTGCCCAATCATAATAAAGGCTTGGTATGAGTGTGGAGGGTGTGTCGTGTGGCCAAAAAGACAACCGGACTTCGTCCAGCTGGAGGTCTACTCAAACCCGGACGTGGCCAATCCAGGGGCTACCTGACAGGTCAGGCCTGGTCAATCAGGTATTAAATATAGTGTATTTGTGTGATACATGAGTCAGCCCAGTCGCTCAGGTTTTATTTATCATCTCCAGGGTCCTCTTCTATGGGAAGTGACTATGTCTTCGAAGGGACATTATCACCGGTGCTTCTAGGCTAACGTAAATATGTCCAACGAGGCCAACTCAAGGCAAGGTGCAGGTCTTGAAGCAAGGACATTTTGTATGACTGGTGCATTGCCGGTTTTGTTTTAACAACATACGCCTGAGAGCAGTTGTTGTCCGGAGGGAGCCTAAGAGTGATTTTCTGGCATACCCATTTTATCCCGGACATTAAAAGGACCCAACCATTATCCTTCACAAACACCTCACCTTATCGGCAACACTAAAGCTTTTCATAGGTCAGTGAAGACCTAGTGCCGAACTAATTCAGATGACAATGAACAGAAGTCCTCAACACACCAGTCGCTTGGATTCTACAAAAGCCGGTTGAACCTACACCCAGTTGTTGGAGAAGGAAGGAGATTCGGACATCTTTGGTGAGAAGTGTGTGGACAGATCAGACAGTATCTGAAGCTGGATCTGTGACTGTGGCGACTTGAGGCTCTGTGTTAGAATTTACCAGTGTAGTGTCTGTGTAGATCTATCTGTTTATCTGCCTTTATGTGTTCCTGTGCTGTTCTTGATTAGGTTAATAAAATTACTTCCAAGTTGTTTTGACGACTGCCATGTTATTTATGCGTCAGCCAGAAGAACACTGCAGGAAATAGGTCCCTAGGTCGAAAGGAAGCGTGACAGTGTGTCCAGGGAAAACGGAGGAGGGTTGGCAGGTAAAGACCTATCTAAGCCAGGGCTATAGAAGATATTTGAAATATTGTGACCGGGCTATTTGGGACCCTCCACTTAGCTTGTTACAATTTCTGGGGGCTCGTCCCGGGATATTTGTAATCCTGGTGAAGTTCTGGCTGATTTAGTGATAGGGGACAGATATCCTTGTTTTCTATTAATAGGTTCTGCCTACCGTGCCTGGCTATTGTCTATACTCTTCCTGACACAGACTGACCGACATACGACGTGTTGTGGTCGTGTAATGTAACTTGTTGTGTAATTGTGAGAAAAATTTTATTAGACAATTACCTCTTCCCTTACCCTCTGAGTTTAAGATGGCATCAGCTGGGTTTAATGTCGCTGACGTACAGGCTACAGGGCGTGAGATGGGATATGATGGAGCGGAGTTACAGAAATATGTGCGGGAAGTGGAAAGAGACTACAGACAGGATGTGCGCGAGGCTAAGAGGATGGAGGCTGAGGCCAAGAGGATTGAGGCGGAGGCTGAGGCTAAGAGGATGGAGGCTGAGGCCAAGAGGATTGAGGCGGAGGCTGAGGCTAAGAGGATGGAGGCTGAGGCCAAGAGGATTGAGATGGAGGCTGAGGCTAGGAAGATGGAGGCCGAGCAGGCAGTCAGAGACCATGAGTTCCGTATGAGAGAGTTGGAGCTGAAAGCTCAAACTGCCAAGGAAAGAGACGGTGCAGTGGGAGACGCAGTTCTCCCTGACTCAACAACTTCTGGTGGCGGTCCATGCCAGGCAATGAAGTTCCCTTTGCTCCCGTTCGATGAACACAAAGATAAGATCGACCAGTATCTTCACAGATTTCGGTCGATGGCTTTGGCTATGGGATTGGAGCGAGGGAAATGGAACTTGAAACTCTCACAGGGCCTGAGGGGGACCGCATACGAGGTCTATTCTAGGTTGCCACCTGGTATGGAGAATGACTATGAAGCTCTGGAGAAAGCACTGTTGAAAAGGTTTCAGATGACAGCTCATACTTATCGACAACAGTTCAGAAAGTCGAAGAGAGAGCCAGGAGAGATGTTCGCAGCCTACAGTGTCAGATTGAAGTCTTACCTTTTGAAGTGGATGTCTTTAGCTGGATTTGCTAACGACTATGAAAGTTTGGAAGAATTGGTGGTCGTGGACCAAATGAAGAGAATGATGCCTAAGCCTTTGCAAACCTTTTTGCTTGAAAATGGGGCAGAAAGGTTAGAGCTAGTCAACATGTTGGCTGAAAGGTATGTGCTAGCTCATGGGGATAATGGGGAATTGTCACAACCCAATCCCCGACCACCAGACACATGGTCTGGAAAGAAGAAGAACCCTAAAACAGCTCACACCAGGAAGGAGGATCCTTTCGATAAAGTTCCTAGTAAGAAACCCTCTGGTAAGAGTCCACCTGGATCTCCTAAAAGAAAGTGGAGTGAAAAGTGGTGCGCCTATTGCAAATCTCCCACACACAATACGGTAGATTGCCGGCGTAAACAGAAAGACTCTCACTATGCTGCTTGTCTTGTAGAAACCGGGGAAGGGTCTCACAAGGAGGTAGAAGGGAGGGATCTTGGGACCAAAGATTTAGAAAAACCACCAGTAGTAGAAACGGTACTTGTGAACGGTCAACCAGTTGAGTGTCTCTACGACACAGGTCTGCAGTTTGAGGCTGTAATTTCATCACATTTAGTGAGCCCAGAGCAGCTAACCGGGGAATCTATTGAGATTCAAACGGCGACAAAGAGTGCGGTAGCGATGTCTCTTCCAATTGCGAAGGTGGACATCAAATCAAAATATGTTACCGGCACTATACAGGCAGCCGTTCTGCTAGATCCTATCTTCCCAATGATCTTGGGTTGTCGCTACGTCTTTCTAGGGATTCCAACCGAACCCATGTACGTAGGGGCAATGCAAACCAGATCTCAATTGGAGGATGAGCAGACGCCGGCCTTGATTGTGAATCCCTTGCCTGGGGAGTTACGAGCTGCTCAAAGCCAGGATGCTACTTTGCAACCTTGCTTCAACCAGTTGCCAAAAGGTTCTGACCCACCAAGACGGGGTCAGTATTATATGAAGAATCGGTTACTGTACCGGAGAGCCGGAATGGAGGATCACCAGCATGGACAGCTGGTGGTTCCTAAGGCTTATCGGGAACAGCTTCTTCATATGGGACACACCATTTCTTTCAGTGGACATATGGGTGTCGGGGCAACTCTCCAGCGCATTTCCTGCCATTACTACTGGCCAGGGATGACTGGAGACGTGCGTAGGTACGTCAAGTCGTGCCCAGAGTGCCAGCGTGTGGCACCAAAACACTGGACAGCTCCGGTAGTCCTGGGAGACATGCCTATTATGAACTCTCCTTTCGAGAGAGTTGCCATCGATCTTGTTGGTCCTCTTCCTAGGACTAGGAAGAGGAATAAGTACATTCTCACGATGGTGGATTGCTGTTCCATGTGGGGCGAGGCGATACCTTTGGCCACAATCGACTCTAAGCGAGTGGCTGATGCACTGATGGAGACCTTTACTAGGTTGGGATTTCCCAACCAGATCCTAACGGACAATGGGTCTCAGTTCTGTGGTAAACTGATGGAAGAAGTCTTTCGTATCTTCCAGACCAACCACATTCACACAAGCCCGTATCACCCTCAGTCTAATGGGCAAGTAGAGAGGTTTAATGGTACCTTGATGACCATGCTTCGGAAGCTGGCACAAGAGAAACCAGACAGATGGGATGAGTATATCTCAGCCGCCTTGTTCGCCTATCGGGAGGTTCCCCATGGGTCGACCGGGTTGCCACCAGCCACTCTACTATTCGGGAGGCCAATCAAGGGTCCCTTAGAAGCCTTATTGAGATGTTGGACAGAGGAAGAAACTTCCGAAGAAGTGGTATCCTCTTATAAATACGTCGAAGAGTTAAAGAAAAAACTCCAGACGGGTTGGGCTTTGGCAGCTCAGAATCTGAGAGCGGCCAGGAAGAGACACGCGGCCTACTACAATAGAAGGACGAAAGATAGGTATCTTAAGGTGGGGGATCGGGTTCTGTTGTTACTTCCAGTAGGTTCCAATAAACTCGAGATTGGTTGGCAGGGGCCTTTCCCGGTAGAAAGGGTTGTCTCCCGCACCAACTATGCCATCCGGATCAGGGGGAAATCTAAAATCTTCCACATTAACCTTCTCAAAAAGTATGAAGAACGATCTGATGGTACTTCTCTCCCACTCATGACTATGGCGGTCGCGATGGAAACTGAATCGGGCGAAGAAACGGATAGGGGGTATCCATTACACCCTGGGGAAACCTATAGGGATGTACATATAAATCCTGATCTGTCGGCTGAAGAAACAGACCGTGTCATCCGTTTGTTGGAGTCCCATCAGCAGATTCTTACCGATCGGCCAGGGCGGACAGGGTTGGTCGAGTTTGATATGACTCTGACTACCCAAGACCCCGTTCGCCAGAAAATATATCCAGTGCCATTTTCGAAAGAGAAGGCCCTGGAAACTGAAATCCAGAAGCTTCTGGACGACGACATCATCACTCCTTCGACTTCTCCTTATAATGCCGGGGTTGTCTTGTTGAGGAAGCCAAGCGGGGAACACCGCTTATGTATTGATTACAGGCATTTAAATAGTTGTACGACATTCCAAGTTGAGCCGTTGCCAAACACAAATCAATTGTTTGCCAGATTAAATAGGGCAAAGTACTTCTCAAAAATTGATTTAAGCCGGGGATATTATCAGATCCCTGTGAAGCCTGAGGTTCGGCCCATGCTCGCTTTCAGTACTCCGAGTGGCCATTACGAATTTAAGGTGATGCCTTTTGGGCTGAGCAATGCGCCCAGTGTGTTCACTCGCATGATGAGAAAGTTATTAGACCCTTTAAGGGATCCCTCTGTCGTCTCGTTTATGGATGATATTCTCATCGCGTCTGACAATCTGAAGGATCACCTGAAATCCTTGGAAAAGATCTTCATAAGATTGAAAGAGGAGGGGTTAACCGCCCGTCCAGCCAAATGTATGATTGGATATCAATCCTTGGAATTTCTGGGACACACTATTACCCCAGGGGGACTGATACTGGAAGAAAAAAATATTGAGAAGGTCCGTCTCGCACCCCGTCCTAAATCCAAAAAGGATGTTAGGTCTTTCTTGTCTCTGTGTGGGTTTTACCAGAAATTCATTCCAAAGTTCAACGAAATTGGAGCGCCGTTAACCGAAACCCTGAAGAAAGGATCGCCAGATCCTATAGTCTGGACCCCGAGCTGTGAAGAGGCTTATGGGAAGCTGAAACAGGCGTTGGTGGATAGGCCAATCCTGCAACTCCCGAATTTGGAGAAAACGTTTGTTCTGAGAACCGACGCGAGTAACATAGGGATTGGAGCAACTCTGTTGCAGGAAGGGCGAGATAATCCTTCGGTGTTGTGTCCGGTGGCGTATGCCAGTAGAAAACTGTTACCCGCCGAACGGAATTATTCCACCGTTGAACGGGAATGTCTAGCTCTAGTGTGGGCGGTACAGAAATTTCAACCTTATCTGTATGGAGTCCAGTTCAAAGTGCAGTCCGACCATCAACCTCTGACGTTCTTGGCAACTTCTAAGAAACTGAACGCGAGGTTGATGAGATGGTCATTGCTCCTACAACCGTATCAGTTCACGGTCGAATACATCCCCGGAAGGGAGAATGTGGGAGCAGATTTTTTATCACGGCATCCTATGGTTGAATGTGAGGGTGGGGTCATTCGAACAGAACCACTGACAGTAGAAAGTTCGTAGGGTTCGACTTTCTTAAGAGGGGGCCTATGTAGCGAAACGCCAGTGGTCCATGTCCTTATGCATTCTTTTATTTTGGGTAGACAGGGGGGAACGGCTTTCGGAAGCTCTCAGTTCTCTTGTTCTCTCAAATCTCCATAAAAGATGGTTCTTTGGGTTATCTTCCTATCACAATCTTTACATGGAGCAAGTAGCCAATGTCTTTCACATCGGGTAAACCCGATGGAGCGCCTTGCGCCAAATGAGCGCTGGTGCGGCTGCTAAGCAATTCATGGCCGTGTACACACCTACCGTTGGATAGTGGCATCTTGTCAAGTCGATTTGAAGATTGGGACAGAGATGCAACCTCCTACTGAAGTGGTGAAGAAAGGTAGGGCTTGGGTTGTGGGTACTCCAGCCAAACATGGAGTTATAAATATACCATGGGTTGAAGGGGAAGATGAATTGGCGAAAGGCCAATCATAACCAATGACGAGTTGGGTGACCGTTAGCCGATTTGGCTGCACGTCTTGTCCTTGGCATAGCCGGGGAAGTGAATCTGAACCATATATCTCCCAAGAGGATTTCATTTGTTCTTGGCGTCAGATGAGCTGTTGCTGTCTTTCTATCTACGGCTTGAATTGGACAGATTGTCATCTTTCTGTTGTATATACTCAGTGGATGGCTATGGTATTTTGGGAATGGGGTACACCAATCTCTGATCTATCTTCTTGAGCCAGAAGAGGCTATTCACAGGACTATCTCTTTCATCTGTTACTAGATGGGATGATGTAGGGAAGTTAATGGACTTCTGTATCTCATTTAGAGAACCTGCATTCCGCTGAATCTATGTGTTCTGTGGGGCACTGCTGGTACATTGCGGCGACAGCTCAGACAAGAGCGGGGCCGGGAGGGGGTAGGATCTTCTTTCCTATTCTTGCAGGGAGTGGGGAACTACAAAGCGTGCCATACAACCCCATTACTATACTATGAGTTAATTAGATGTAACACACGGATTACTGGGCGCACCACACCACAAGATCTTGCGGGTGAGAAAGGCATGGTTGCAAGTGAGAGGGAAGCATGGGAATGAATGTGCCCAATCATAATAAAGGCTTGGTATGAGTGTGGAGGGTGTGTCGTGTGGCCAAAAAGACAACCGGACTTCGTCCAGCTGGAGGTCTACTCAAACCCGGACGTGGCCAATCCAGGGGCTACCTGACAGGTCAGGCCTGGTCAATCAGGTATTAAATATAGTGTATTTGTGTGATACATGAGTCAGCCCAGTCGCTCAGGTTTTATTTATCATCTCCAGGGTCCTCTTCTATGGGAAGTGACTATGTCTTCGAAGGGACATTATCACCGGTGCTTCTAGGCTAACGTAAATATGTCCAACGAGGCCAACTCAAGGCAAGGTGCAGGTCTTGAAGCAAGGACATTTTGTATGACTGGTGCATTGCCGGTTTTGTTTTAACAACATACGCCTGAGAGCAGTTGTTGTCCGGAGGGAGCCTAAGAGTGATTTTCTGGCATACCCATTTTATCCCGGACATTAAAAGGACCCAACCATTATCCTTCACAAACACCTCACCTTATCGGCAACACTAAAGCTTTTCATAGGTCAGTGAAGACCTAGTGCCGAACTAATTCAGATGACAATGAACAGAAGTCCTCAACACACCAGTCGCTTGGATTCTACAAAAGCCGGTTGAACCTACACCCAGTTGTTGGAGAAGGAAGGAGATTCGGACATCTTTGGTGAGAAGTGTGTGGACAGATCAGACAGTATCTGAAGCTGGATCTGTGACTGTGGCGACTTGAGGCTCTGTGTTAGAATTTACCAGTGTAGTGTCTGTGTAGATCTATCTGTTTATCTGCCTTTATGTGTTCCTGTGCTGTTCTTGATTAGGTTAATAAAATTACTTCCAAGTTGTTTTGACGACTGCCATGTTATTTATGCGTCAGCCAGAAGAACACTGCAGGAAATAGGTCCCTAGGTCGAAAGGAAGCGTGACAGTGTGTCCAGGGAAAACGGAGGAGGGTTGGCAGGTAAAGACCTATCTAAGCCAGGGCTATAGAAGATATTTGAAATATTGTGACCGGGCTATTTGGGACCCTCCACTTAGCTTGTTACAGTGAGGGAGGGAGATAGAGTTAGCATGTATGGCAGAGATAAAGTATGTGTGTGTGAGGGAGGGAGATAGAGTTAGCATGTATGGCAGAGATAAAGTATGTGTGTGTGAGGGAGGGAGATAGAGTTAGCATGTATGGCAGAGATAAAGTATGTGTGTGTGAGGGAGGGAGATAAAGTTAGCATGTATGGCAGAGATAAAGTATGTGTGTGTGAGGGAGGGAGATAGAGTTAGTGTGTATGGCAGAGATAAAGTATGTGTGTGTGAGGGAGGGAGATAGAGTTAGTGTGTATGGCAGAGATAAAGTATGTGTGTGTGAGAGAGGGAAAGAGAGCGTGTATGGCAGAGATAAAGTATGTGTGTGTGAGAGGGAGAGAGAGAGAGAGAGAGAGAGAGAGAGAGAGAGAGAGAGAGAGAGTTAGCGTGCATGGCAGAGATAAAGTATGTGTGTGTGAGAGAGGGAAAGAGAGCGTGTATGGCAGAGATAAAGTATGTGTGTGAGAGAGAGAGAGAGAGAGAGAGAGAGAGAGAGAGAGAGAGAGAGAGAGAGTTAGCGTGCATGGCAGACATAAAGTATGTGTGTGTGAGGGAGGGAGATAGAGTTAGTGTGTATGGCAGAGATAAAGTATGTGTGTGTGAGGGAGGGAGATAGAGTTAGTGTGTATGGCAGAGATAAAGTATGTGTGTGTGAGGGAGGGAGATAGAGTTAGTGTGTATGGCAGAGATAAAGTATGTGTGTGTGAGGGAGGGAGATAGAGTTAGTGTGTATGGCAGAGATAAAGTATGTGTGTGTGAGGGAGGGAGATAGAGTTAGTGTGTATGGCAGAGATAAAGTATGTGTGTGTGAGGGAGGGAGATAGAGTTAGTGTGTATGGCAGAGATAAAGTATGTGTGTGTGAGGGAGGGAGATAGAGTTAGTGTGTATGGCAGAGATAAAGTATGTTTGAGAGAAAGGGAGAAAGAGTTAGCGTGTATGGCAGAGATAAAGTATGTGTGTGAAAGAGGGAAAGAGAGCGTGTATGGCAGAGATAAAGTAAGTGTGTGTGAGAGGGAGAGAGAGAGAGAGAGTTAGCGTGCATGGCAGAGATAAAGTATGTGTGTGTGAGAGAGGGAAAGAGAGCGTGTATGGCAGAGATAAAGTATGTGTGTGTGTGAGAGAGGAGAGAGAGAGAGTTAGCGTGTATGGCAGAGATAAAGTATGTGTGTGTGAGAGAGGGAGAGAGTTAGCGTGGATGCAGAGATAAAGTATGTGTGAGTGAGAGAGGAAGATAGGGTTAGCGTGTATGGCAGAGTTAAAGTATATGTGTGTGAGAGAAGGAACGAGAGTTAGCGTGGATGCAGAGATAAAGTATGTGTGAGTGAGAGAGGAAGATAGGGTTAGCGTGTATGGCAGAGATAAAGTATGTGTGTGTGAGAGAAGGAGCGAGAGTTAGCGTGTATGGCAGAGATAAAGTATGTGTGTGTGAGAGAAGGAGCGAGAGTTAGCGTGGATGCAGAGATAAAGTATGTGTGAGTGAGAGAGGAAGATAGGGTTAGCGTGTATGGCAGAGATAAAGTATGTGTGTGTGAGAGAAGGAGCGAGAGTTAGCGTGTATGGCAGAGATAAAGCATGAGAGAGAGAGAGAGAGAGAGAGAGAGAGAGAGAGAGAGAGAGAGAGAGAGAGAGATAGTGAGTATGGCAGAGATAAAGAGAAAGTTGGCAAAGGCAGATCCCGATGTTTGGTTGTTGAAATAATCGTCCCCCCCCCCCCCCCCCCTTGTACTTGACATCTTCCTCTCTCTCTCTCTCACACAAATAAAGTATGTGTGTGAGAGAGAGAGAGAGAGAGAGAGAGAGAGAGAGTTAGTGGGTACAGCAGAGATAGTGTGTGAGAGTGAGGGAGAGTTAGCGAGTATGGCAGAGATGAAGTGTGCGTGTGTGTGTGTGAGAGAGAGAGAGAGAGAGAGAGAGAGATAGCGAGAGTACGGCAGAGATAAAGAGAGAGTGGCAAAGGCATGTCCCTATGACCTGTACAGTTTGATTGTTGAAATAATCGTGTGCCACATCCCCCACAACATCCGCCCTCTTTGTACTTGACGACCTCTGTGTATGTACCGAGACCCCTGGAGCTTTGATAGATAGGGGTACACTTTGACCTTCTCATCCTGTACTGGCCACACACAAGTATGATTAGTCTACAGAACCCCAACATACTCTAGATTCCACCTGTCTTTCCCTCTCTCAACCTATGGACTAGTTCCCTGAGGGGGCTCAGTCCAGAAGACACACATAAACTCAAGCAAAGGCATGGTAACAAATTAGAACATGTATTATCCAATAGTCCAGATGAGAAGAATGAAGATTGGGGTAGAGGGTAGGTCTATGTACAGTTAGACAACAAAGTATAGAAGAGTCAGGAATGGTCTAGTTATCCTCATAAGGCAAGTGAGCTTCAGTAGTGTGCGTACATCGGGTCTTGTTATTGAGCTCACCAAGATCCCTCCTTGTGAGAGCGGCCTTGATAGTTGCGGAAGCAGTCCTTCTCATCAATTTTCCTCGGTGATCACCAACTGGGAATAAACATCCTGAGTTTACCAACACTATTCACTGAAGAATTGTCACCCTGTGAGGTAGCTAACACAAGGTTGAGTCTCACTGTAAAGTCTGACTGGGGAGACCCTATGTCATTAGGCGTCCCCCTATGAAGATCTCTGAGCGAGGCAAACACGTTGGAGTGTGGTAGCTCAGTTAGAGTCAACAATGCTCGACCCGTGCTGGGTCGGAGAAGTTATGGTGGCACAAGTCAATGGTATGAGTGACTATTGGTACCTCGCACTCCCCCCCCCCCCCTCTTCATTCACTAACGTGAAATACTGAAATCTTACATAAGTGTATGGGTCACCTCTCATGTAGAATTGTCCGTCTGGACAATTCCCCTTCATCATTATCGTCATCATCATTAGCTCTGGGATTCCCATCCCAGACCACAGGAAAACCCTCCATGGTACCCCTCTCCTTATAAATATACAGGATATCACACCCCCTGTAGATGATGAAAGTCCAAACCCGTTCCCTTACCCCATTAATTAACAGTGGTCAAAGTGTCACTTGTCGTCCCTGGGGGAAAGTGGATTCAACAAGCACACCTTTAAAATCCTTCTTATACTTTGGAACTATTGTCAGACCTTTGTCTACACTCCCCCGTTATGTCTTCTAATCACTATCTCTCTCTCTCTTTTATTCCTTCATAACATACCCCGACAACAGTTTCCTCAAACAATTAATAGAATATTTAATGCTGAAAACTATGTCAGGTGTAGGTATTGAATGTGTATATGTAATTTGTGGTGTAGTCTATTGTGAGTGCGAGATATGACTCTGTATGTCTATGTTCTGCATCACATCTCTCATCCGTATACGGCCGTCCGACAATACATCACACATATGTGGACAGCTCTCACCCGGGGATGCTCCTCTCCGACTGAGTCTGGTCGTATTCCAATATCCTGAAATTTTTTCACAGTCTGATCACTACGGAATAATGAGATTACTGTAAGTCCAAGACTTCTACAGATTCCCAATTCAGGAAGTTAATAAAATCCCTTACTGAATGCACACCAACACTGTCTACCACTGTATATATATATATATATATATATATATATATATATATATATATATATATATATATATATATATATATATATATATATATATATATATATATATATATATATATATGTCCGACACACTGTCTCCAGTTAGTTAATTAACAATTTTTGTAGACATGGAAACTGTTCGTGAATTATCCATTGTTTCTTTTATATTAGTACACAGTGCAAATATATGTAGGTTATGTCACTCTGCCTTCAGAGAGTTAACGTCCTTTCCACTGCTTTCTTAACCTGGATATTATTTATTTTCAGAGTTCATCTATTTGCGATTAGTTATCTCTGCCCACGAGTAGTAAATTTCTATCTTAGTTGTTATGGTGAGGTAATTTATCTCTGCACAAGTGAAGTGCCTTTTTTATCTTCTCTGGGTATGTCAGGAGACTTTTCTTAGAACCTGTGGGAGATAGATAACCAGGTGATATCAGCCTGCCTCAGACTAATTCTTATGTGAGAGTATTCAGACGTTACCGAACGATACTCTGACATAAGACATATGAGTTCACTAAATTCTAGACGATTAGATAAAAGAAGGAAATGGTAACGGCAAAGCACAGAACCTAGTTCACTATGCTAGATTACTAAGCTAAAGCTCGATTGTTTTTTCTGACTAAAGGTCAATAACTTCCCATCCTCATACATTGCAAGTAACATTTCTATTTTAGTTTATCGTGGAATCGCTAAACTCTCAGTATCCCGTGACATAGGCCCCCTCTTAAAAGAGTTGACCGCGTCGACTCTTCCTCACTGGAGTTTTGATTCCTATGATTCACTAACCTATTCCTCTTCCTCTGGAGCTGGATGTCTAGAAAGGAAATCTGCTCCTACATTCTCCTTATCAGGGATATACTCCACTGTGAAGTTGTACGGCTGCAGCAACAACGACCATCGCATCAACCGTGCGTTGAGCTTCTGCGAGGTAGCTAGGAACATCAAGGGTTGATGATCTGACTGGACCGTAAACTGTACTCCATACAAATATGGTTGAAATTTTTGTACGGCCCATACGAGTGACAAGCATTTTCTTTCAACTGTAGAATAATTCTTTTCAGCCGGTAGGAGTTTCTTACTGGCATAGGCTACAGATTTCAAAACCGAAGCGTCTTCTATCCCTTCTTGTAACAAGGCTGCTCCAATTCCAATCCCACTCGCATCTGTTCTTAGCACAAAGGGCTTTGAAAGGTCTGGGAGTTGTAGAACTGGCTTGTTCACCAACGCCTCCTTTAATTGACTGTAGGCACCCTCGCATTCTGGCGTCCATATAATTGTATCTGGGAGTCCCTTTTTCAAAGTTTTCGTTAATGGATTTCCCAGTTCGGTAAAATGTGGGATGAACTTCTGATAAAACCCGCACAACGACAGAAAGGATCTCACATCTTTCTTCGTCTTTGGCCTTGAAGCTCGTCTGACTTTTTCCAGGTTCTTCTCCTCCGGGACAATTTTTCCTGGAGTGATGGTATGACCTAGAAATTCAAGAGTTTGGTAACCAATCATGCACTTGGTTGGGCGCGCGGTAAGCCCTGCTTCCCGGAGCCTATTGAACACTCTCTCCAAGGACCCCAAATGGTCATCTAAGCTGTCACTGGCAATCAGTATATCATCCATGAATGAGATAATGGACGGATCACGTAGAGGATCTAACAAAGCTCTCATCATGCGAGTAAACACACTAGGCACATTGCTGAGTCCAAAAGGCATGACGTTGAACTCATAGTGTCCACTGGGTGTACTGAAAGCCAGCAGAGGTCGAACTTCCGGTTTGATCTGATAATAACTCCTACTCAGATCTACTTTAGAGAAGTGCTTAGCCTTATGGAGCCTGGCGAATAACTGGGTTGGATTCAGCAAAGGTTCCACCTGAAACTGGGTATGACTATTCAAGAGTCTATAGTCAATACACAACCTGTGTTCTTCACTCGGTTTGCGTAACAACACCACTCATTATATGGGGATGTGGATGGCGCAATCACATCATCCTCCAACAGTTTCTGTATCTCCTCCTTCAAAGCCTTCTCTTTAGAAAATGGCACTGGGTAGACTTTTTGGTGGACAGGATCTTGCGTGGTTAAGGTCATCTCGAACTCGACCAGCTCCGTCCGTCCTGGTTTATCCGTCAGGATCTGCTTATGGGATTTGAGAACCTGGGCAATCTTTTCCCTCTCCTGGAGAGTCAGATCAGAGTTCACCTGTACCTCCCGATAAGTTTCCTGGTGCACTAGAGGATACTCCCTGCCCTCGTCTGGTCCGGTTTCAGTCTCCACTGCTACCGCCATTGCCATGAGATGGGCTGCGCCTTCACCGGTTCTCTCTTCATATTTCCTCAAGAGATTAATATGGAAAATCTTCGACTTTCCCCAGATCCGGATTTGATAGTTGGTTCTGGATACCATCCTTTCCACGGGAAATGGTCCCTGCCATCCTATCTCCAGTTTGTTGGTTCCCGTTGGGAGTAGCAACAAGACTTTGTCTCCCACCTCAAGAGCTCTGTCTCTAGACCTACGGTTGTAGTACTCTGCATGTCTCTTTCTGGCTTTTCTCAAGTTTCGAGTCGCCAGAGCCCAGCCCGTGTGAAGCTTTTCCTTCAGTTCCTCCACGTATTTGTACGAGGAGATCATTTATTCTGACGTCCCTTCCTCCGTCCAACTCCTCAGCAAAGCTTCCAATGGTCCCTTGATTGGTCGACCAAACAGCAGAGTAGCTGGCGGTACTCCTGTTGAGCCATGTGGCACTTCCCTATAGGCAAAAAGGGCGGCCGGGATGTATTCATCCCACCTATCAGGTTTTTCTTGGGCCAGTTTTCTGAGCATTGTCATCAACGTGCCGTTGAAACGCTCTACTTGTCCATTAGCTTGAGGGTGGTAAGGACTGGTATGTATATGATTGGAGTGGAACACTCCAAAAACCTCCTCCATGAGTTTCCCACAAAACTGGGACCCATTATCCGTCAGAATCTGATTAGGGAAGCTTAATCTTGTAAAGGCCTCCATCAATGCATCAGCCACTCGTTTCGAGACAATGGTTGGTAATGGTATGGCTTCACCCCACATTGAACAGCAATCCACTATTGTGAGGATGTACAGATTCCTCTTCTTAGTCCTAGGAAGAGGACCCACGATGTCGATGGCTACCCTCTCGAAAGGAGAGTTCATAATGGGCATTTCACCCAATACCACCGGCGCTGTCCAGTGTTTCGGTGCCACCCTCTGGCACTCAGGGCATGATTTTACATACCGACGCACATCTCCAGACAATCCTGGCCAATAATAGTGGCAGGAAATTCGCTGCATGGTGGCGGCCATACCCATGTGTCCGCTGAACGAAATGGTATGCCCCATCTGAAGAATTTGGGAACGGTAGGCCTTCGGGACTACCAATTGACCGTGTAAGTTGTCTCCCCTTCCGGCTCTCCGGTAGAGTAGCCGATTCTTCATGTAGTACTGTCCTCGTTTGGGTGGAACAGCACTTTTCTGCAGCTACTTATAGCAAGGACGTAAAGTAGCATCCTCACTCTGGGCAGTTCGCAACTCCCCTGGCATTGGGTTTGAGACCACTGTCTCTGCCTGATCCGTTTCCTTCTGAGAGCATTTCTGCATATCTCCCATGTGGATTGGTTCCTTGGGAATTCCCAAAAAGACATATCGACAACCGAGGATGACTGGAAATATGGGATCAGTCAACACCGCGGCTCTGATTGTGCCCGTGACATATCTTGACCGAATCTCCACCTTAGCAATTGGTAACTTCATGGCTACAGCACTCTTTGTCGCCGGCTGTATCTCCATGGTCTCCCCTGTGAGTTGTTCTGGGTATACCAGGTCCGCAGAAATCACAGATTCCTCATCCAGGCCAGTATCGTATAAACATTGGACTTGTTGGCCTTTCACCTCAATCAACTCCACCACCGGGGGTCTCGCTTGGTTTGGAGTGTCTTCCACCTCCTCGATCTTTTCCTTGGAATCCTTTTTTGGTTCCTCAAGGCTTGTTGTGAAGTTGGCGTCTTTTGCCTTGCCTCTGCAGTATTATGTGATGTCGACCTGCAGTGTGTGCACCATTTTCCCTTCCATGTTTTCCGTGTGCTCTCTTTGTTCAGAGTTTCTTCGCCGACCTCAGCTTTGTCTGTGATCACCTTCTTAGGAGTCACTTGGCATGCTGCGAAGTGAGAACTTTTCGGTTTTGATCTGCAGTCTTTTGTGTTGTGAGAGGGCGACTTGCAGATCGAACACCACTTCTCAGACCACGGTCGTTTTGCTGGAGAATTTGAGGTGTCTTGTTTCCTTCCTTCACCTTCTCTGAACTCTCCATTGAAGTCTTCATATAAGGATCCACTTTTTTTCCTTCCCAGTTCTTAGATTTCTTTCGGTCTTGTTTCTCCTGACCTTTTGTTTGCGTACTTAGTTCCGCAGCCTCCCCATGTACTTCCACAAATCTCTCCGCCAACTTATTCACCACCTCAATCCGTTCCGCCCCTTGCTCTCCCAAGAATGATCTGAGAGGTTTCGATATTTGCTATCGCATCTGGTCGACTACCATGAGCTCTTCCAGACTCTCACAGTCTCGCTTGAACTCTGCCAAATCTATCCATTTTTGGAGGTATGATTTCAGCCTTAAACTGTAGGCGGCGAATAGCTCTCCCGGCTCTCTTTTTGCCGATCGAAACTTCTTCCGATACGTTTGTGCTGTGATCTCATAGTGTTTCATCAAAGCGGCTTTTAATTCTTCGTAGTTGTTTTCATGTCCTGGTGGTAGTCGTGAGTAAACCTCGAAACCGGAACCTCGTAATCCCTGGGACAATTTAAGATTCTATCTGCTTTTATCCAGCCCTATACTGCCATGGCCTCGAAGCGATTCACGTATTGGTCAAATTTTTCTTTAGATTCCTCATAAACAGCTAAGGGAAACTTCATGGCATGGTAACCATTTCCACTCATGTTGGTTGAACCTTGTGAAGATGATCCTCCTTCTATCCCATCCGTTTCTCCCTTAGTTTGTGTTTTGATTTCTAGTTCTCGCATGCAGTATTCATGTTCTCTGTTCTTGTTGGCCTCTTCCGCTTCCAACCTCTTGTTGGTCTGTTCAGTTTCCAATCCCTTGTTCTCCAACTCCATTCTTCTCAATTCCAACTCGGCCTTTCGATCTTCCCTTTCTGCTTGGCGAAGCTCCCTATCCACCTCCTGTACGTAATCGGTTAGTGCCGAACCTGACAAACCAATTTCTTCCCCTTTTGCCCTTAGTTCTGCCGTAGTTAGTTTATGAGTGGCCATAGTTAAAGAAGGTGAGTCAGCAGGTTGAGTAAAGACACCCCAAGGCAGTAAGTAATTACTCACTATATAAATTTAATATACATTTATATATATTTATTAATCTATGTCTATATATATATTTATTTATCTATGACACCACAATCAATCTCTCAACCACAAGAGGAGATTTAGGACTAAGACTTATGTAGTCGTGTGAAGTGTGAACTGGTAAGATTGTCTTAACCCCTATCCACATTCACTCTAGCTGGATTCTCTCTCTAACAATATCTCCGTCCTTTAACTAAAAATCCCGTGTCTAAAGACTCCGTTGTCAGCAGATCCAGATGTCAGCAGATCCTGCAGTCAAAAGATCACGTTTACGAGAGATCCCGCAGTCCAAAGATCACGTTTATGAGAGATCCCGCTGTCAAAAGATCACCTTTACGAGAGATCCCGCTGTCCAAAGATCCCATTTACGAGAGATCCCGCTGTCCAAAGATCACGTTTACGAGAGATCCTGCTGTCCAAAGATCACGTTTACGAGATATCCCGCTGTCCAAAGATCACGTTTACGAGAGATCCCGCTGTCCAAAGATCACGTTTACGAGAGATCCTGCTGTCCAAAGATCACATTTACGAGAGATCCCGCTGTCCAAAGATCACGTTTATGAGCCCCCAATAAATGTCACTTGTCGTCCCTGGGGGAAAGTGGATTCAACAAGCACACCTTTAAAATCCTTCTTATACTTTGGAACTATTGTCAGACCTTTGTCTACACTCCCCCGTTATGTCTTCTAATCACTATATCTCTCTATCTCTCTCTCTCTCTTTTATTCCTTCATAACATACCCCGACAACAGTTTCCTCAAACAATTAATAGAATATTTAATGCTGAAAACTATGTCAGGTGTAGGTATTGAATGTGTATATGTAATTTGTGGTGTAGTCTATTGTGAGTGCGAGATAGGACTCTGTATGTCTATGTTCTGCATCACATCTCTCATCCGTATACGGCCGTGCGACAACACATCACACATATGTGGACAGCTCTCACCTGAGGATGCTCCTCTCCGACTGAGTCTGGACGTATTCCAATATCTTGAAATTTTTTCACAGTCTGATCACTATGGAATAATGATTACTGTAAGTCCAAGACTTCTACAGATTCCCAATTCAGGAAGTTAATAAAATCCCTTACTGAATGCACACCAACATATGTAGGTTATGTCGCTACTGCCTTCAGAGAATTAACGTCCTTTCCACTGCTTTCTTAACCTGGATATTATTTATTTTCAGAGTTCATCTATTTGCGATTAGTTATCTCTGCCCACAAGTAGTAAATTTCTATAATCTTAGTTGTTATGGTGAGGTAATTTATCTCTGCACAAGTGAAGTGCCTTTTTTATCTTCTCTGAGTATGTCAGGAGACTTTTCGTAGAACCTGTGGGAGATAGATAACCAGTTGATATCAGCCTGCCTCAGACTAATTCTTATGTGAGAGTATGCCTCCGGCCGTACTCAGATGTTACCGAACGATACTCTGACATAAGACATATGAGTTCACTAAATTCTAGACGATTAGATAAAAGAAGGAAATGGTAACGGCAAAGCACAGACGCCTAGTTCAATATGCTAGATTACTAAGCTAAAGCTCGATTGTTTATTCTGACTAAAGGTCAATAACTTCCCATCTTCATACATTGCAAGTAATTTTTTCTATTTTAGTTTATCGTGGAATCGCTAAACTCTCAGTATCCCGTGACACAAAGTGTGAACGGTTCAACTGGCCTGGTGGGACCAGTCATTTCATATTCAGAAGGCAGCAAGCATCCAATCCCATTATTCCTGTCTCTCGAGGTATAGAAGAACCCTCCTCCTCATCACCCTAACCCTAGTATAGTTGTCCCCAGACAATGAGGATATAGTAGAATAAAGTGTAGAGTATAAGACACATTGTTATCCTCGGAATCACAATGCAAATATACACACTATCCTTCCAGGAATCATGCGGTACAACCACACGCCGTTCCTTCTTGAATCACGATGGAATAAATCAGCAGCACATTCCGATGGAATAAATCAGCAGCACATTCCCATGGAATAAATCAGCACCACATTCCCATGGAATAAAGCAGCACTACAGACACATGGAATAAATCACAGCAACCTAGCTGATTAATCAATAATCATTGGAACACATTATATGCCTTACTTATCTTACCCTGACCATGAGAATAGCACCGAGGAGATTCCTCCATTATCCACAGCCTATCGACTTCCATACTGACATCACAGCAATTATACTGCCTTTTCACAAATAAATGCTAGTACCTAAATCAAACAGATATTATGTCTATCGAGTAACACAGGCCTGTATTAAAGGACTTCAATAAATCACTATTTCCAATCAGTATTCAAAGAATTACTGATAGAACGAGAAATAAACAAACAAGCCTTTGTCCTAGTTTCACGCCTAGTATCGATCAATCACATTACATTAATATTCATGAGTCGATGTACTAACAACACAGATAGCCTTACTGATAAACAGATACAAGATACTTGAAACAGCAATGCTGCAGGCAGTACATGGATCACATTATCTTCCTTTCCAGACAACACATCAAACCATTCAGTCCATGGACCCCCTTCTCAGAATCTCTCTGAGAGTGCAGGCTTGAAGACACATTTTTTTCTGCCCCCCTGCATTGTGCTCTTGTTTGACTTCACACCCGTTTGACGTGATGTACTTGCAATTTTGTCAAGGTTACAAATCCGCTGTCACCTCTTGATCTGTGTAATCGAACCCTGCCTCTCTGTTGACATTCACAACATCAGTCCAGCCCATTGCTTGTCTGCTTTCCACAGTAGCCCAGCTCAAAAGCTTATCTGATTGTTCTGTCCTCTTATACCAGTGTGGCCTGGTACAAAAATGAACATGATTTTCTCAGGCTTGTTCTCCTCAGAGAATCCACCCACTGTCTTCAAAACCAGACCATGTTGATCTTCCTGTGCACACCCACTGTGTCATTCATAAAGCATGCCAAGGTGAAAATCTGTGTCTCCAGATGAGAAATGTAAATAAAAAACCAGAAATAAATGTTACAGTTCATAAACTGTTTTATTACCCAACTTCCCATCAGAATACCGCAATCTCACTGCCAGAATCTCCAATAAAGAGTTAGAGAGTTAATAAGAGTTAACACAAGTCTAGTAGGGAGACACCAGACAGGAGAGACACCAGCGCTATAAATAGCTGCACAAGGGGACACATTTGTGTCAACCAAGAGGGCAAGAAGTACAAGTGAGCGAGGGCTTCCCCAAGCCATTGGGAAGCTTGGCCTTGCGAGTAACCGTGGTGTGCCCGGTTACTCAAGTTCACGAGCCAGCGTGCTTGGGACTCCATGCACGCAAGACCCGCTAATGCACGGAGGGTACAGCGTCCGTGCTTGACCACGCAATGTGTAGCGTGGGAACAGACCCGACTGGAGACGGATAGAGAGTAGACGTGTTCTTGACAAATGCTATAAGTTTCTAGGCAATAGTTAAATAATAGGCTGTAGAATTAGATTGTGATTACTAGCATCATTTCTCACCACTTCATTGCATTCATGTTGTTTAATATCAATGAAGCATACCGCTCGCAGAGCTTGTAAATTGCCAGCTCTAAATAAATTGCATTCCTTTTGCAAATGACACAAGTTGTCATTTCATGCGGTGCAAAAGTAGGGGAGTCCTAAAGTCCTGTAGCAAGCAAGTAGCTGACACTCACAATGTGAGAGTTCATAAACAATTGTTTTATTACCCAACATCCCATCAGAATACCACAATCTCACAATGTGAGAGTTCATAAACAATTGTTTTATTACCCAACTTTCCATCAGAATACCACAATCTCACAATGTGAGAGTTCATAAACAACTGTTTTATTACCCAACTTCTCATCAGAATACCACAATCTCACAATGTGAGAGTTCATAAACAATTGTTTTATTACCCAACTTTCCATCAGAATACTACAATCTCACAATGTGAGAGTTCATAAACAATTGTTTTATTACCCAACTTCCCATCAGAATACCACAATCTCACATTGTAAGAGTTCATAAACAACTGTTTTATTACCCAACTTCCAATCAGAATACCACAATCTCACAATGTGAGAGTTCATAAACAACTGTTTTATTGTTCAACTTCCCATCAGAATACCACCTGACACAATCTCACAATGTAAGAGTTCATTTTATTGACCAACTTCCAATCACCTGATAAAATCTTACAAAGTAACAATAAAATAAAATGTCCTGTCCAGTCCCAATGTGGAAGGTTGTCAGTTATAAACCCATGCATCATATGAAATTCCCGGTTGTAAATCCAAGACATAATTAGCCGCACTCTGTCATGCATCAGCTGAAAGATTGTTAAATGATGTATTTAGATATTTGTTTAACAATATATAAGAACTAGACATAGATAGAAATCTAGCTATGGTGTTATACTGTTTTCTGATTACCAGGAGAAGTTCATCAGGGCTGATGATTCAAGATCATTTGCTGAGAGAGAGGGAAAAAAGAGATAGAGAGGTGGGGGAGGGAGAGCGAAACACACACACACAGACAGGTAGGCAGACAGACACATAAATAGATAAGTGGACAGACAGATGGACAGAAAGAGACAGACAGATGGATAAATAAATAGATCGATCTACTGTGAGACTCAGAGATGGACAGAGATAGAGACAGACCGAAATAAGGAGAGACATGGGTAGAGAGAGAGAGAGAGAGAGAGAGAGAGAGAGAGAGAGAGAGAGAGAGAGAGAAAGAGGGTGAAAGAGGGTGAAACACAGACAACGAGACAGAGATATAGAGGGAAATAAAGGGACAGAAAGAGACAAAAAGTTTGAGAGACAGACAACGACAGAGAGAGACATATAGAAAGACAAAGACACAGAGAGAGACAGACAGACAGAGAGACAGAGTGAGAGAACAGTCACTAGACAGCGTATAAGTACAGAATATTATTTCAACTGATAGATAGAAACCCATTGCTTCACTGAAGATCTCGTGATAGAGAAAGGTCAGCATTCAAACTGCTCGGTGACGGCACCTCTCTATATATATGATTCCATGTACAGTTTGATGGGAAAGACATTAGACTTATAAAAAACATATATTGGAAACAACAAGCTGCCATAAGAATTGATAATGAAGTAGGACAATACCAACCTATTAAGAGAGGTGTTAGGCAGGGATGTGTAATGTCTCCAGATCTTTTTTCCTTATACAGTGAAAATATTTTCAGAAATGTAGAAGACCTAAATGGAATCAGCATTGGAGGACGAAACATAAATAACATTAGATATGCAGATGATACAGTATTGATTGCAGACAATGCACAGGATCTGCAACAATTAGTAGACGCTGTGGTTGTACACAGTGAACAGCTGGGGTTGGAATTAAATTGTAGGAAGACACAGGTTATGGTCGTCACTAGGAAGAACGAAGTACCACAATGTAATATACAAGTAAATGGGAATATTCTTCAAAAAGTGAATCGGTTCAATTATCTCGGAACAGTCATAACATCTGATGGCAGATGCCTTGAAGAGATTAGAACAAGAATCGCCATTGCGAAAGTAGCCTTTAGCAAGATGAAAAACATTCTGACCAATAAATTGATGTCAATTGAAACGAGAAAAAGAGTGTTGAGGGGATACATAGAGCCTGTTCTTTTGTATGGATGTGAAACTTGGACAATGTGCAGTCAAGCTGAAAAACATCTGATGGCTGCAGAAATGTGGTTTCTGAGGAAAATGCAAAGAATACCATGGACAGATAGAAAAACCAATGACCAAGTACTACAAGAGACAAATGAAAATCGTAGATTGATTAGAGAAATTAGACGTAGACAGTCACAATTTTTTGGACATGTTATGAGAAGAAATGGACTGGAGAACTTGGTGACAGCTGGCAAGATCGAGGGGAACAGACCAAGAGGAAGACCGAGAGGAAAATACCTGGATGGCTTGGCCACATGGCATGGACGAGACAGGAACACTGAGCTGATCCACGACTCTGGTGATCGAGTGAAATGGCGAATCATGACCGCCCACGCTTTCCGGCATGGCACATGATTGATTGATTGATGTACAGTTTGGACAATACTAGAGTTTAAGTGTCAGATTTTGCCTGCACACTTCGAGCTCCTGTAATTTCCAACTGTTTTAACAAACAACAGTTAGTTGCATACCCTTTACAGGACATCACAGTCAACTCCAGCATGTTTTGGCTATTTGTGAATTCTTGGAAAGTTTATGTTAAGTAGTTTTCCATTGCTTTCTGAACGACATGTACTCATCATCATCATCATGTGCCACGCCGGTAAGCATGGGCGGTCATGTTTTGCCATCTCACTCAATCACAAGAATCATGGATCATCTCAGTGTTCTTGTGCCGATCATATAACGTGGCCAAGCCATCCAGGTATTTACTTCGCTGCCCTCCCCTTGTTCTCTTCAACTCAATCTTGCCAGTTGTCACCAAGTATTCATATTGTATGAAAATCAGCACAAGGCGGTCTTCTTCCAATTCGCCAGCAGCAATGTTTCGATTGCGGTATGCAGGATTATGTACGGTGCAGACCTGTTAAGGCAAACTCACCGGAACCCAAGAAATAGTTATTCTTATCAGAAATTCCTCTTATACGAGTTCAAGCATATAACAATGCATTTACAATGTACAACACAATATTGTTCTTCACAACAGACATTAACCACATATGAGATCACTTTAAGCAGTTTGCACTGAAAGTCGCTTACAAGTTGACAGGGTCGACTTCATTGCACCGAGATTTTATCCCATATGGCTGTCTCTTTCCGCAGCGCAGAAAGCGTCGCACAAAGCACGAACTCCGTAGCTCTAGCGGCGGCCCACAGGAGTCTCCAAGAAGTTTCACTCATGAACCTAAGGACGCAGCCCGGAATCGATCCACAACCTTTGGAGCCCTAGTCAAACAGGTTGACCACTTCACCATGGAGACTCCCAAACTTGCACTGTACTAACTACAGACAAATAAATGCCATGATGACCTTGTGGTTTTAAACTGTAATAATTTTAGTTGTATAAATTTAGTTGTGGTTTGGTGGTTCTACAACGTCAGGTGTATACATGTGACGGTGTTCTGGAGATTGCAAAACTTAAGATGTAAAATGTGATGGTGGGTGTTTTGATCATTTTAATAACTTCAGATGTATACATATATTCTACTGACTGTAACTGCAATAACTTCAAATGTATACATATAGTTGTGTTCTAGTGACTGTAACTGCAATAACATCAAATGTATACATATAGTTGTGTCTAGTGACTGTAACTGCAATGAGCTATCTTCTTCTTCTTCTTCTTCTTCTTCTTCTTCTTCTTCTTCTTCTTTCGTTCGCTTGAAATATGTCTATATCTGCAATGTCGTCTCTTGCATGAATTGAACTGTTTTTTTTCAGTTCACACAGTGGTCCATAGAGTTTATCTTCCACTGTCGTCTCTCTAGGCCAGAAGGTTTGCCTAGATATGTTATATTTTGGGCAGTCTTGGAGTATGTGCTCTGCTGTCTGCGACGCCAATCCACATGTGCACATGGCTGTTTCACCAATCTTGAATTTTGTATACATGTGGTTGCGTAATCTATTGTGTCCTGTTCTGAGGCGCAGAATAATGACTTGTTCTGGTCTGTCCATAATGTGGTAGTCATCTTGAGCAGGTTTTGGTGGCTTTCTGACTGATTTGATCATTCTTTTCTTTTGGTGGTATGTAACGGGCACATCAGGCTGTTCCTCTTTGGCTCCTTCCTTAGCCAATTGATCAGCTCTGTCGTTTCCGGGTACTCCACAGTGGGATGGTATCCACTGTATGGTGACTTTATGCTGACTGCTAAGTTCAGAAAGTAGTGTCCTTAGTACTGGCAATTTCCCAGAGAGGAGCGCCTCGAGTACTGATTTTGCATCTGTTAGTAGCACCACAGGTTGTGTACCATTGCTGTTATTTAGTAATTTCTCTGTTGCTATCTTGATTGCCTCAATTTCGGCATCATAGTTATGGCAGTACTTTCCTGTCGGTACTCTGGCTGTGTCCCTGGTATTATTTGGGTATTCTATGTACACTCCCGCTCCTCCATTTCGAACAGCATTTTGTGCTGACCCATCTGTGTAGACTCGGATCCAGAGGTCCTGTGGGTATTCTTCATCAAGGAAGCTGAGAGTGGCTGTTCTGCGCTGCACACTGTTCTGTTCTTCCTTGTCAAATATTCCTCTCACTTTTGTCTGGATTTGTAACGATAGTCTATGCTCATCTTTCCATGGAGTTCGCTCTGGAATAGTTGTTAGGGGGATACCAACTGTGGGCAGATCAGTGGTTTCTCTGCAGAGTCGTTTGGCCTGGTGGATAAAACTACTTCTTTTCAACCGCCCCATAGCTAGGTTTTCAAATCTGTTCTTCATAGGGTGGCCTGGCAAGCTGAGGAACTTTTCTGCTTGTATTAGCATTTTCGTATCTCTGCGCTCACTCAGTGCCTGTGTCCTCCCCATCTTCTCCATTTCCACTATAGGGGTTGATCTCATCCCTCCTGTGGTGACTCTAAGTGCTTGATTTTGCACCTTGTCCAGCTCTTGTAGTGTGGTATTTGATGCTGAACACCACGCAGTTGACCCATATTCCAGGTGTGGTCGTATGCTCTGTTGGTAAACTTTGCTAAGTATTTTCGTACTGGCTCCCCATGTGGTTCCACTTAGCTTTCTCAGGATGGCTATTTTCCTTCTGGCTTTTGCTACTGCTTTGTTGATGTGCTTTCTCCATGTCAGCTTGCCATCAAATGTTACTCCAAGGTATGTTGGTTCTTTATCTTCTCTTAGGGGTGTTCCATTTATCTGGATGATCCCTGCCTTTTGTTTTGGAGAGAGGGTAAATAGGGTGGTGCTGCACTTGTCAGTGTTTATGCTGACACACCATCTATTTGCCCATGCAGCAAATGTATCTACAGCTCTTTGTAGCAATCTGGTGGCCACTGATGCATATTCATTTGTGCTCCATAGAACCAGGTCATCGGCGTACATTGCCGCTTTAATTCCATGCGGTAGGTGAGCAACAAGATCATTGATGAAGATTAGAAAAAGTGTGGGGGACAAGACTCCGCCCTGGGGGACACCGTGACGCAGTAGTACTTTCTTGCTCTTGAGTCCGTCTATCTGTACTCGGGCTCTTCTGTTGTGCAAGTATGCTTTCACCCATTTGTACATTCTTCCATTGACTTTGCAGTTTCTCAGTTTCTTCATCAGACCTTCTTTCCAGACTTTGTCAAAGGCTTTCTTCAGATCTATCCATGCCGCAAGCACCAGCTTCTTCTCTTGGAATGCATCCTCAATTTCTTGAGAGAGGTAGGTTGTCTGATCTTCCGTAGAGTAGCACTGCCTAAAGCCAGCCTGCTGTGGCACAAGGATGTTTTTACTTTCAATGTACCACTGCAGTCTGTGATTGATGATGCGCTCCAGTGTTTTGCAGAGACAGCTGGTGAGGCTAATTGGTCTGTAGCTAGAGGCAATGGAACCATCTTTCCCTGATTTTAGGAGGGGTATCATGATTGCTTCTCTCCAGGCTTGTGGAACACTGCCTAAGGTCCAGCTGTTATTGAAGATCTGCAACAGCTTTGTTTTGGCCTCTGTTCCTAGGTTCCTGATCATTTCATTGGAGATACCATCAGCTCCTGGTGACTTTCTCATTTTCAGTTTTGATATGGCTAGCTCCAGTTCGCTGATTGTGATGGGTGCCTCCAGAACCTCATGTACTATTTCCTTCTGTCCTGTATGTTGTCGTTTCTCTCGAATCTCTTGTTGTTTCTCTGGACTAATTTTGATATTGCTATCTTGTGCGAACGAGTCCGCAAAATGGTCAGCTGCTTGCTTTCTTGTTAAGATTTTTCCATCTTTATGTAGTGCAATTGTTGAGTTTCTCCCTGTGCCCTCGTCATTAAGCTGTTTTATTAGCTTCCACAATTTCCTTGTGTCTCTTTCAAAGTTCAGAGACTCCGTTTTCTCCTGCCAGCTTTTCCGTCTAGCCTGCAGCTTGGCCCTTTGAAATTTGGCTTTTGCATGCTGGAATTTATTGTGGTGCTCTTGGCTGGGTGTGGCCTCTGCTTGCTTTCTACACACTTCAACATCATTATGCAACTGTTCCAGTTCACTACTCCAGTAGGGTTTATATTGTTTACGGGCTCCTCTTGGTACTGTTTCTCGCGCTGCCTGTAGTATGCATTTCCCAAACTCTTCAACTGCTTTATTTATGTCTTTCTCAGTGTTCAGGTTTCTAACCAGTATGCTGGTGCGATGCTTGTACATTGCCCAGTCTGCTTTCTTGTAGTTCCACCTCGAGAGGGTGCTGCTTTCACTTACAAGCTCATTTTCTACGGTTAGAAAGACTGGCCGATGGTCACTGCCACCAAGTTGTTTCCCAACAGTTCGTGTAATGTTCCACTTCAGGTCTGGTGAATGAAAAGCCAGGTCAGGTGTAGTTGTAGAGTGCCATGGTCTCGAGTAGAAAGTATGTGGGTCGGACGGCTTGTTAATCAACATGAATCTATTCTCATCCTGCCAGTCTTCCAGTCTCTCTCCTCTCTGGTCCATGTGATCATAGCCCCAGCTCTGCGAGTGGCTGTTGAAATCGCCACACACAATCATTTTTTCTTTTAGAGGTAAAGTGTCCAGTGCCTGTGGGCGGTCACTTGGACAGTAGTAATTGATCAGATGTAGATCTGTATTACCTGTCTTAAGTTTAAGTGTCTGATACTCAGCCCCTTCCATGTAGACTTTGATTTGGGAAGCCATGATGTTATTTCTTACAAGGGTCAGTATCCCACCTTTTCGCCTGTTCTTTCGGTCAGATCGGTAACACTGGTAGCCTCTGATTTTGAAGGCTATATTTTCATTGAGGTGAGTTTCTTGCAAGCAACATATGCTTACTTTTTCTTGGTCCAAGATTTTTTCTAATTCTATTTTTTTGTTGCTGACTCCCTCCGCATTCCAGTGCATTATTTTAAGTCTTCGTTTAGTATGGCCAGTCGTCCTATTCTCATGTCCCCTGGCTCCACAGGACATCTGAGAAGGACCTCCAGTAGTTGGGGTTGGACCCTTTCGAGACATAGGGCCCGGCACTGCACCTGCCTGGGGGTCCAAAGCAGGGCGAGCACCATAACGATTAGCAGTAGTCGACATATTCCATTTTGCGTGATTGCGTGGCATCCTGATTTCTGTGGTGCGCCTCTTGGCTGGTTGCCTCCGTCTTTAGCACCTTTCTTTGCTAGAGCAGACTGTGGTCTCACTCGAGTGTAGATGTGTACGCGCGCACACACCTGTCTGCGCATGCATGTATGTGCATACACATCTAGAGCATACTGGTTATTTTCCGGCGCCAGAGACTCGCCGTTGCCCCTTCTCCTGTTAGTTTAAACAGGTCCGCCACGTGAAGGCCAGGAGTTGGACTTTTGCTGCATAGGTTATGTATTCACGAGCCATTGAGGTATTTGAGCAATGTTGGGCGCTCACCCCAACACCGCGCCTCGGCTACATACAGCAACATTTGGAACCCCTTCTTCTTCTTCTTCTTCTTCTTCTTCTTCTTCTTCTTCGTTCATCAGGATTTTTTTTTCGGACGTGACTGCGTTGTGACTGTTTACAGCAGAGCTGTGTTTTTGCGCCGTTAGGTCGACACATCCAACTTCTGCAGGCAATGAGCTATCTCATTTCCTCTAACAAAATTGCTCCAATAGGGCAGATTATTATTTTTATGGTCATATCTAGTGTCAGGACATTGTTTTAGACTAATTTCCTAGTGATCCAGCAACGTTTATTTTTTGAGAAAAATCCATGACTGGCCGTATGTTGAAATTTCTCAATTTTGAGCTATCTTATCCCCCCCCCCCCCCCCCCCCAAAAAAAAAATTGCTCTAATAGGGCAGATTATTATTTTTACGGTTTCTATGGTCATATCCAATGTCTGGACATTGTTTTAGACTAATTTCCTAGCGATCCAGCAACTTTTATTTTTTGAGAAAAATCCATGACCTGCTGTATGTTGAAATTTCTCAAATTTGAGCTATCTCATTTTCCCCAACAAAATTGCTCCAATAGGGCAGATTATTATTTTTATGGTCATATCTAGTGTCACGACTGTCACGAATTTGCAGCCTTTACTTCCCAGAACAATTTTTGGTTCACTTTTGATGGGCCATGTAGAGAATCAACAGACTACCAAAACTGTTTTCTCTATATTCAAGGCTATACCGTCTTGACGTAAGCTTGCAAAGCCTGCAAGTAAACAAACCACCAGGAATGTCTTTCTATCTGAGAAGTGTAATTTGACACCAGTCAAACTACCCAGCCAGTCCAGATTCAAAGTGTTACGGGTCAAACTGATAATTACACCCACAGGATGGCAGACTCCATGGACTGTGTAATTAAAACCGACCAGGCATGACACCTGATAAGCAGAGGTAGGAAATCACCCAACCGTGATGGCTGACCTCCATCTGAAAACAGACTAGAGGTGCAAGGTGTGAAATCATTGATAAGACTCAGACTGGCAGACTCAGGGAGGTGTGAACCAGGTCTCATAAGGCAATTAACACTGGGCCTGTGGGCTTTGTACCAGACAGAGGGGAGTCTGCACTGTAGGAATGTGTGAAACATTTTATTAGAGCAAGACTGGAGGAATGAGAGTGATAGCAAGTTTTGCAGTTAGGATTGCAATTAACGTTAGGGGGAGATAAGAAGAATTTATGACTGGAATTCCTGGGAGATAAGTGTCTACTGCTAGGCTAGGTATAAAAACCCATGCTAGACCTGTCCCCTTTAGATTAAGTCTGACTTCAGAACAGCTCTCACAAGGAGCACCTATGTTACAGATCTCAAGAACGAGTGAAGACTAGGTAGAGCTAGGACTGACAGGATTCGTCAGAATACCGGCAAGCTGTTTCTTTTTGTTGAGTCTACTGGAGAGTGGGGATCTGGACCACAGATCCAGATAGATCAAGTAACAAGTTATGTAATGTTTCTCATCACTATCTATATGATATCATCATCATCATTTTGAATAACATCCAATGTTTAATATGATAGTAAATAAATGTTGTAGTATTGTAACTCATAGTTCTGTTATTATATTTTTTTCCAATTGTGCATACGTGTTGTGTGTGTACATTGGTGGGGGTTCACTTACACACCAAGGAAAGGAGCAGTCAGGGAGAAATACCTGTACTAGGATAGTTGTCCTTAAACTTTAATTCAGACTTAAAAATCTATCCTAGCTAACATTCTCTTTCCTATTCCTTGGCGAATATTCAGCACAGTTCATTTCAATTTTATAACGAGCCACTTAGAGCTGTACGTTGGATATTCATGGGCCTAATCTATAGTTCAGCCATATAGATTTTGTCCCTCGTCAGTTTCTGACTATTTGGGGTTGCTCGCCAGTGAATAATACTTTCATCTAGCCGGTGGGGCACCCCGACTTCTGACAGATTGGGCTTCTCGTCTGGAATTTGAATTCGGACTTCTCGCTTTCAATAGACTCCGGTACTAAACCCTAGACATACGATTTTAAAAGTTAACTCTTGTAATCTTCAGTTATCAAAATAGACTATCATCAGATGTAGCTAATTTTAGTTGAGGAAGTTACAGAGTATAGATATAACTTTTCAAAAGTGTATAACAGATAAGAACTTATGAGAAAACTACCATCATCTATCATTTAGTGTTATCATTAATCATTTATTGATAATTGGACACTTTAATCATATTTACATTGATGTGTTTGATGATTTAACTGCTTGACTGATTTGCAATTTTATGCTAATATAAGCCATGTTCATTTTGACATGTATGCAGTGCATTTTAATGTTTATTTAGGTAAATATTACTGTTGATTAATGTGTAGTATATCTCTCACACTTCACTGCTGTCGCCAGGTACTACTTGAATATTATTTTCAGTTGTCTTTCACTGCTGAGGCTAAACTATACACATTGGATAGCGTAGACTTCAGTAGTTAACTCTTGTCGTTCTAGCTTATATCTGAATTTGATATATACATAGGAGCTTACCTGAATATAGTCATTAGCAATTATGGTCTGGCTTTACCGGAATCTCGAAGAGGACATGAAGGCGCGCGCAGATTTCTCAGAGACCGCAAGAGGGTGGGGCATAAGAGAAGGATTAAAGGGAGAGCAACTAGAAACATATATCATAGCAGAGTTAGAATGGTGGGACCAAGAAGAAGAAATGATATTTAAAAGTCATAATGAGTTATTTGAAGCAATAGAGCGTAGCAAAACTGAAGAAGTAGAGATTAATAAAAAGCATATGGAAGTAGTCAATGCAGAGAAGCTAACCTTTCTAGCGGAACATAAGGTAGGAGATATGGATGCTCACCCAACCAGGAAGGAAGGGACATCTTTGCCACCCACCGCAGAATCAGAGGTAGTGGACCGGGAACTACAGGTTCTCATTCGACCCAGTCCTAAACGGAAAAGAGGGAAGAAAAAACGTGCCAATGGCACTTCAAGCAGTCACAAACGTGATAACTGTTTGCACCACGGCAATAGTCGTTTAACTGTACAGGACCTTCAGGAAAACCACTTGACTTCTATGAGAAATGAATCTCGAGAGAAAGAGGAACTGAAGACAACCTTTAATGAGGTCGCAGGCGGGGACCTAGCCGATTCTCACATTCCCTTCTGTTCACAGAATCACGAAGTGGAATTACATCTGACTGAAATAGGGAGGAAGGAAGAAACGGAATCCCAGGTGAATTTCACTGCTGCAACGCGGGAAGAGTCACTAATTATCAGTTCAGATAATTTACCTAGTAACAGTTACCTAGAGGACAACTGTTTGTGCCACAAGATATGTGGTTTAACTGGTCCGCCAGTACAAGACTCCCAGGAATCTCATTTTACTTCAACGAGGGGTGAAACTCAAGAAGAAGAGGACCTGAGGACATCTTTTAAAGAGGTCGGAGATGGAGAGGTAACCGACCTTATTATTCCCTTCAGCTTAGGAAAGCAAGAAGTGGGATTAAATTTGACTGACAGTGGGATGAAGGACGATCCGGAACCCCTTGTGATCTTTGAGGCTGCAGCTCAGGAAAAGACACTAGATCTCAGTTCAAATCATTTACCTAATGTGATGGATTGTTTAGACACTAGCCCATCAAAGGATTTACCTCAACTGGACTTAGCCCATGAAAGCACGACCAGAGAGGAACATTTAGACCAGGAAACATTTCCAGTTGTTATCTCACAGTATACCAGTTCGGAGACTCAGGAAACACAGGGAATTGTCATGAGCCAGAATATGGACTCTGATATTGTGCAGACAACATTGTCTGTAGTGGCTAAAGAAAATTCTTTGCACAAGATGGAGGAAGAAACGCCTATCATCTCATTAGCTGAAGTTATCAGGGAATTCCAGCAACAGGGACATGAAGTAACAGAAGTGAAGAGCGGTTTGGAATCAACACTCTTAGGACTCAATCTACCCTTCAGTCAGGTCGATTTGATAGGAGTAGATCAGCTATTTGTGGATACTTTATTCAAAAGTAACTCCACTTTTTCGCCCTGGAGTAACTATGTTATCTCTCAAGGCATGACAACTTGGCACAATAAATTTCCAATTTCTAGCATGGTTTTTACAAGAAACTCTAATGTAGAGAAACTCAGCCCATTAACTGATTATCAGGGGAAGAAACCGCGACACCGAGGAGGGAAAATTGTTACGCCCGACTTTGAAGGAGGAAAGCGCCAGTTGAATTTATATCATTGGACCATGATGTGTAACATTATTCCTTTCAAAAGGAAGATATTGATAGATCAGGTAAGAATCTATAAAGCATGGAGGAAAATCACGGAGACAAGCTTTGCTGTGGCCAGCTTATGCAAGACTTCACTACGGGTACATCCTCGGCTGAAAGGATTAAATCACGTGAGGGAGTGGACTAAGACAGTCGCCCACAGACAAAGAAGAATCCCGTTGATTGTGATCTTTCCCAGAGGGGTAAAAATACAACCTCCTGACAATTACCGGATTTTACCAAGCTATTGCATGGAATCCCGGCCGAAAACCAGGTACAAGGACCTATCCAGAGTATCCTTGGGTTATGAAAATGGGACGTCTTTATGCAGATGCAGGACAACCCACTGCCACAAGGAATATTGGAAACCTTTAGACAGATACAGAACGGAGAGTGCTTAGGCATTATTCTGGGATGTACGGCGTGCGTTGACAAAGGATTTCTGACGGAAACTTTTTTTAAGGGGGAAGCTCTGTCACGAATTTGCAGCTTTTACTTCCCAGAACAATTTTCGGTTCACTTTTGATGGGCCATGTAGAGAATCAACAGACTACCAAAACTGTTTTCTCTATATTCAAGGCTATACCGTCTTGACATAAGCTTGCAAAGCCTGCAAGTAAACAAACCACCAGGAATGTCTTTCTATCTGAGAAGTGTAATTTGACACCAGTCAAACTACCCAGCCAGTCCAGATTCAAAGTGTTACGGGTCAAACTGATAATTACACCCACAGGATGGCAGACTCCATGGACTGTGTAATTAAAACCGACCAGGCATGACACCTGATAAGCAGAGGTAGGAAATCACCCAACCGTGATGGCTGACCTCCATCTGAAAACAGACTAGAGGTGCAAGGTGTGAAATCATTGATAAGACTCAGACTGGCAGACTCAGGGAGGTGTGAACCAGGTCTCATAAGACAATTAACACTGGGCCTGTGGGCTTTGTACCAGACAGAGGGGAGTCTGCACTGTAGGAATGTGTGAAACATTTTATTAGAGCAAGACTGGAGGAATGAGAGTGATAGCAAGTTTTGCAGTTAGGATTGCAATCAACGTCAGGGGGAGATAAGAAGAATTTATGACTGGAATTCCTGGGAGATAAGTGTCTACTGCTATGCTAGGTATAAAAACCCATGCTAGACCTGTCCCCTTTAGATTAAGTCTGACTTCAGAACAGCTCTCACAAGGAGCACCTATGTTACAGATCTCAAGAACGAGTGAAGACTAGGTAGAGCTAGGACTGACAGGATTCGTCAGAATACTGGCAAGCTGTTTCTTTTTGTTGAGTCTACTGGAGAGTGGGGATCTGGACCAAAGATCCAGATAGATCAAGTAACAAGTTACGTAATGTTTCTCATCACTATCTATATGATATCATCATCATCATTTTGAATAACATCCAATGTTTAATATGATAGTAAATAAATGTGGTAGTATTGTAACTCATAGTTCTGTCATTATATTTTTTTCCAATTGTGCATACGTGTTGTGTGTGTACATCGGTGGGGGTTCACTTACACACCAAGGAAAGGAGCAGTCAGGGAGAAAAACCTGTACTTGGATAGTTGTCCTTAAACTTTAATTCAGACTTAAAAATCTATCCTAGCTAACATTCTCTTTCCTATTCCTTGGCGAATATTCAGCACAGTTCATTTCAATTTTATAACGAGCCACTTAGAGCTGTACGTTGGATATTCATGGGCCTAATCTATAGTTCAGCCATATAGATTTTGTCCCTAGTCAGTTTCTGACTATTTAGGGTTGCTCGCCAGTGAATAATACTTTCATCTAGCCAGTGGGGCACTCCGAATTCTGACAACGACATTGTTTTAGGCTAATTTCCTAGTGATCCAGCAACTTTTATTGCATTAGAAAAATCCATGACCGGCCATATGTCGAAATTTCTCAATTTTGAGCTATTTCACATTCCACAACAAAATTGCTCCAATAGGGCAGATTATTATGTTTATGGTCATATCTAGTGTTAGCACATTGTTTTAGACTAATTTCCTAGAGTTCCAGCAACTTTTATTTTTTGAGAAAAATCCATGACCGGCCGTATGTCGAAATTTCTCAATTTTGAGCTATCTCATTTTCCCCAACAAAATTGCTCCAATAGGGCAGATTATTATTTTTATGGTCTTATCTAGTGTCTGGACATTGTTTTAGACAAATTTCCTAGTGATCCAGCAACTTTTATTTTTTTAGAAAAATCCATGACCGGCCGTATGTCAAAATTTCTAAATTTTGAGCTGCCTCATTTTCCCCAACAAAATTGCTCCAATAGGGCAGATTATTATTTTTATGGTCATATATAGTGATAGCACATTGTTTTAGACTAATTTCCTAGCGATCCAGCAACTTTTATTTTTGAGACATTTCTCAATTTTGAGCTATCTCATTTTCCCCAAATAAATTGCTCCAATAGGGCAGATTATTATTTTTATGGTCATATCTAGTGTCTGGTCATTGTTTTAGACTAATTTCCTAGCAATCCAGCAACTTTTATTTTTTGAGAAAAACCCATGACCGGCCGTATGTCGAAATTTCACAATTTTGAGCTATCTCATTTTCCCCCTAAAAATTGTTCCAATAGGGCAGGTTATTATTTTTATGGTCATATATAGTGATAGCACATTGTTTTAGACTAATTTCCTAGCGATCCAGCAACTTTTATTTTTGAGACATTTCTCAATTTTGAGCTATCTCATTTTCCAATAGGGCAGATTATTATTTTTATGGTCATATCTAGTGTCTGGTCATTGTTTTAGACTAATTTCCTAGCAATCCAGCAACTTTTATTTTTTTAGAAAAACCCATGACCGGCCGTATGTCGAAATTTCTCAATTTTGAGCTATCTCATTTTCCCCCTAAAAATTGTTCCAATAGGGCAGGTTATTATTTTTATGGTCATATATAGTGATAGCACATTGTTTTAGACTAATTTCCTAGCGATCCAGCAACTTTTATTTTTGAGAAATTTCTCAATTTTGAGCTATCTCATTTTCCCCAAATAAATTGCTCCAATAGGGCAGATTATTTTTATGGTCATATCTAGTGTCTGGTAATTGTTTTAGACTAATTTCCTAGCAATCCAGCAACTTTTATTTTTTGAGAAAAACCCATGACCGGCCGTATGTCGAAATTTCTCAATTTTGAGTTATCTCATTTTCCCCCTAAAAATTATTCCAATAGGGCAGGTTATTATTTTTATGGTCATATATAGTGATAGCACATTGTTTTAGACTAATTTCCTAGCGATCCAGCAACTTTTATTTTTGAGAAATTTCTCAATTTTGAGCTATCTCATTTTCCCCACCAAAAAATTGCTCCAAAAGGGCAGATTATTATTTTTATGGTCATATCTAGTGTCTGGTCATTGTTTTAGACTAATTTCCTAGCAATCCAGCAACTTTTATTTTTTGAGAAAAACCCATGACCGGCCGTATGTCGAAATTTCTCAATTTTGAGTTATCTCATTTTCCCCCTAAAAATTATTCCAATAGGGCAGGTTATTATTTTTATGGTCATATATAGTGATAGCACATTGTTTTAGACTAATTTCCTAGCGATCCAGCAACTTTTATTTTTGAGACATTTCTCAATTTTGAGCTATCTCATTTTCCCCAAATAAATTGCTCCAATAGGGCAGATTATTATTTTTATGGTCATATCTAGTGTCTGGTCATTGTTTTAGACTAATTTCCTAGCAATCCAGCAACTTTTATTTTTTGAGAAAAACCCATGACCGGCCGTATGTCGAAATTTCTCAATTTTGAGCTATCTCATTTTCCCCCTAAAAATTGTTCCAATAGGGCAGGTTATTATTTTTATGGTCATATATAGTGATAGCACATTGTTGTAGACTAATTTCCTAGCGATCCAGCAACTTTTATTTTTGAGACATTTCTCAATTTTGAGCTATCTCATTTTCCCCAAATACATTGCTCCAATAGGGCAGATTATTATTTTTATGGTCATATCTAGTGTCTGGTCATTGTTTTAGACAAATTTTCTAGCAATCCAGCAACTTTTATTTTTTGAGAAAAACCCATGACCGGCCGTTTGTCGAAATTTCTCAATTTTGAGCTATCTCATTTTCCCCCAAAAAATTGCTCCAATAGGGCAGATTATTATTTTTATGGTCATATATAGTGATAGCACATTGTTTTAGACTAATTTCCTAGCGATCCAGCAACTTTTATTTTTGAGACATTTCACAATTTTGAGCTATCTCATTTTCCCCAAATAAATTGCTCCAATAGGGCAGATTATTATTTTTATGGTCATATCTAGTGTCTGGTCATTGTTTTAGACTAATTTCCTAGCAATCCAGCAACTTTTATTTTTTGAGAAAAACCCATGACCGGCCGTATTTCGAAATTTCTCAATTTTGAGCTATCTCATTTTCCCCCTAAAAATTGTTCCAATAGGGCAGGTTATTATTTTTATGGTCATATATAGTGATAGCACTTTGTTTTAGACTAATTTCCTAGCGATCCAGCAACTTTTATTTTTGAGACATTTCTCAATTTTGAGCTATCTCATTTTCCCCAAATAAATTGCTCCAATAGGGCAGATTATTATTTTTATGGTCATATCTAGTGTCTGGTCATTGTTTTAGACTAATTTCCTAGCAATCCAGCAACTTTTATTTTTTGAGAAAAACCCATGACCGACCGTATGTCGAAATTTCTCAATTTTGAGTTATCTCATTTTCCCCCTAAAAATTATTCCAATAGGGCAGGTTATTATTTTTATGGTCATATATAGTGATAGCACATTGTTTTAGACTAATTTCCTAGCGATCCAGCAACTTTTATTTTTGAGACATTTCTCAATTTTGAGCTATCTCATTTTCCCCAAATACATTGCTCCAATAGGGCAGATTATTATTTTTATGGTCATATCTAGTGTCTGGTCATTGTTTTAGACTAATTTCCTAGCAATCCAGCAACTTTTATTTTTTTAGAAAAACCCATGACCGGCCGTATGTCGAAATTTCTCAATTTTGAGCTATCTCATTTTCCCCCTAAAAATTGTTCCAATAGGGCAGGTTATTATTTTTATGGTCATATATAGTGATAGCACATTGTTTTAGACTAATTTCCTAGCGATCCAGCAACTTTTATTTTTGAGACATTTCTCAATTTTGAGCTATCTCATTTTCCCCAAATAAATTGCTCCAATAGGGCAGATTATTATTTTTATGGTCATATCTAGTGTCTGGTCATTGTTTTAGACTAATTTCCTAGCAATCCAGCAACTTTTATTTTTTGAGAAAAACCCATGACCGGCCGTATGTCGAAATTTCTCAATTTTGAGCTATCTCATTTTCCCCCTAAAAATTGTTCCAATAGGGCAGGTTATTATTTTTATGGTCATATATAGTGATAGCACATTGTTGTAGACTAATTTCCTAGCGATCCAGCAACTTTTATTTTTGAGACATTTCTCAATTTTGAGCTATCTCATTTTCCCCAAATACATTGCTCCAATAGGGCAGATTATTATTTTTATGGTCATATCTAGTGTCTGGTCATTGTTTTAGACAAATTTTCTAGCAATCCAGCAACTTTTATTTTTTGAGAAAAACCCATGACCGGCCGTTTGTCGAAATTTCTCAATTTTGAGCTATCTCATTTTCCCCCAAAAAATTGCTCCAATAGGGCAGATTATTATTTTTATGGTCATATATAGTGATAGCACATTGTTTTAGACTAATTTCCTAGCGATCCAGCAACTTTTATTTTTGAGACATTTCTCAATTTTGAGCTATCTCATTTTCCCCAAATAAATTGCTCCAATAGGGCAGATTATTATTTTTATGGTCATATCTAGTGTCTGGTCATTGTTTTAGACTAATTTCCTAGCAATCCAGCAACTTTTATTTTTTGAGAAAAACCCATGACCGGCCGTATGTCGAAATTTCACAATTTTGAGCTATCTCATTTTCCCCCTAAAAATTGTTCCAATAGGGCAGGTTATTATTTTTATGGTCATATATAGTGATAGCACATTGTTTTAGACTAATTTCCTAGCGATCCAGCAACTTTTATTTTTGAGACATTTCTCAATTTTGAGCTATCTCATTTTCCAATAGGGCAGATTATTATTTTTATGGTCATATCTAGTGTCTGGTCATTGTTTTAGACTAATTTCCTAGCAATCCAGCAACTTTTATTTTTTTAGAAAAACCCATGACCGGCCGTATGTCGAAATTTCTCAATTTTGAGCTATCTCATTTTCCCCCTAAAAATTGTTCCAATAGGGCAGGTTATTATTTTTATGGTCATATATAGTGATAGCACATTGTTTTAGACTAATTTCCTAGCGATCCAGCAACTTTTATTTTTGAGAAATTTCTCAATTTTGAGCTATCTCATTTTCCCCAAATAAATTGCTCCAATAGGGCAGATTATTTTTATGGTCATATCTAGTGTCTGGTAATTGTTTTAGACTAATTTCCTAGCAATCCAGCAACTTTTATTTTTTGAGAAAAACCCATGACCGGCCGTATGTCGAAATTTCTCAATTTTGAGTTATCTCATTTTCCCCCTAAAAATTATTCCAATAGGGCAGGTTATTATTTTTATGGTCATATATAGTGATAGCACATTGTTTTAGACTAATTTCCTAGCGATCCAGCAACTTTTATTTTTGAGAAATTTCTCAATTTTGAGCTATCTCATTTTCCCCACCAAAAAATTGCTCCAAAAGGGCAGATTATTATTTTTATGGTCATATCTAGTGTCTGGTCATTGTTTTAGACTAATTTCCTAGCAATCCAGCAACTTTTATTTTTTGAGAAAAACCCATGACCGGCCGTATGTCGAAATTTCTCAATTTTGAGTTATCTCATTTTCCCCCTAAAAATTATTCCAATAGGGCAGGTTATTATTTTTATGGTCATATATAGTGATAGCACATTGTTTTAGACTAATTTCCTAGCGATCCAGCAACTTTTATTTTTGAGACATTTCTCAATTTTGAGCTATCTCATTTTCCCCAAATAAATTGCTCCAATAGGGCAGATTATTATTTTTATGGTCATATCTAGTGTCTGGTCATTGTTTTAGACTAATTTCCTAGCAATCCAGCAACTTTTATTTTTTGAGAAAAACCCATGACCGGCCGTATGTCGAAATTTCTCAATTTTGAGCTATCTCATTTTCCCCCTAAAAATTGTTCCAATAGGGCAGGTTATTATTTTTATGGTCATATATAGTGATAGCACATTGTTGTAGACTAATTTCCTAGCGATCCAGCAACTTTTATTTTTGAGACATTTCTCAATTTTGAGCTATCTCATTTTCCCCAAATACATTGCTCCAATAGGGCAGATTATTATTTTTATGGTCATATCTAGTGTCTGGTCATTGTTTTAGACAAATTTTCTAGCAATCCAGCAACTTTTATTTTTTGAGAAAAACCCATGACCGGCCGTTTGTCGAAATTTCTCAATTTTGAGCTATCTCATTTTCCCCCAAAAAATTGCTCCAATAGGGCAGATTATTATTTTTATGGTCATATATAGTGATAGCACATTGTTTTAGACTAATTTCCTAGCGATCCAGCAACTTTTATTTTTGAGACATTTCACAATTTTGAGCTATCTCATTTTCCCCAAATAAATTGCTCCAATAGGGCAGATTATTATTTTTATGGTCATATCTAGTGTCTGGTCATTGTTTTAGACTAATTTCCTAGCAATCCAGCAACTTTTATTTTTTGAGAAAAACCCATGACCGGCCGTATTTCGAAATTTCTCAATTTTGAGCTATCTCATTTTCCCCCTAAAAATTGTTCCAATAGGGCAGGTTATTATTTTTATGGTCATATATAGTGATAGCACTTTGTTTTAGACTAATTTCCTAGCGATCCAGCAACTTTTATTTTTGAGACATTTCTCAATTTTGAGCTATCTCATTTTCCCCAAATAAATTGCTCCAATAGGGCAGATTATTATTTTTATGGTCATATCTAGTGTCTGGTCATTGTTTTAGACTAATTTCCTAGCAATCCAGCAACTTTTATTTTTTGAGAAAAACCCATGACCGACCGTATGTCGAAATTTCTCAATTTTGAGTTATCTCATTTTCCCCCTAAAAATTATTCCAATAGGGCAGGTTATTATTTTTATGGTCATATATAGTGATAGCACATTGTTTTAGACTAATTTCCTAGCGATCCAGCAACTTTTATTTTTGAGACATTTCTCAATTTTGAGCTATCTCATTTTCCCCAAATACATTGCTCCAATAGGGCAGATTATTATTTTTATGGTCATATCTAGTGTCTGGTCATTGTTTTAGACTAATTTCCTAGCAATCCAGCAACTTTTATTTTTTTAGAAAAACCCATGACCGGCCGTATGTCGAAATTTCTCAATTTTGAGCTATCTCATTTTCCCCCTAAAAATTGTTCCAATAGGGCAGGTTATTATTTTTATGGTCATATATAGTGATAGCACATTGTTTTAGACTAATTTCCTAGCGATCCAGCAACTTTTATTTTTGAGACATTTCTCAATTTTGAGCTATCTCATTTTCCCCAAATAAATTGCTCCAATAGGGCAGATTATTATTTTTATGGTCATATCTAGTGTCTGGTCATTGTTTTAGACTAATTTCCTAGCAATCCAGCAACTTTTATTTTTTGAGAAAAACCCATGACCGGCCGTATGTCGAAATTTCTCAATTTTGAGCTATCTCATTTTCCCCCTAAAAATTGTTCCAATAGGGCAGGTTATTATTTTTATGGTCATATATAGTGATAGCACATTGTTGTAGACTAATTTCCTAGCGATCCAGCAACTTTTATTTTTGAGACATTTCTCAATTTTGAGCTATCTCATTTTCCCCAAATACATTGCTCCAATAGGGCAGATTATTATTTTTATGGTCATATCTAGTGTCTGGTCATTGTTTTAGACAAATTTTCTAGCAATCCAGCAACTTTTATTTTTTGAGAAAAACCCATGACCGGCCGTTTGTCGAAATTTCTCAATTTTGAGCTATCTCATTTTCCCCCAAAAAATTGCTCCAATAGGGCAGATTATTATTTTTATGGTCATATATAGTGATAGCACATTGTTTTAGACTAATTTCCTAGCGATCCAGCAACTTTTATTTTTGAGACATTTCACAATTTTGAGCTATCTCATTTTCCCCAAATAAATTGCTCCAATAGGGCAGATTATTATTTTTATGGTCATATCTAGTGTCTGGTCATTGTTTTAGACTAATTTCCTAGCAATCCAGCAACTTTTATTTTTTGAGAAAAACCCATGACCGGCCGTATTTCGAAATTTCTCAATTTTGAGCTATCTCATTTTCCCCCTAAAAATTGTTCCAATAGGGCAGGTTATTATTTTTATGGTCATATATAGTGATAGCACTTTGTTTTAGACTAATTTCCTAGCGATCCAGCAACTTTTATTTTTGAGACATTTCTCAATTTTGAGCTATCTCATTTTCCCCAAATAAATTGCTCCAATAGGGCAGATTATTATTTTTATGGTCATATCTAGTGTCTGGTCATTGTTTTAGACTAATTTCCTAGCAATCCAGCAACTTTTATTTTTTGAGAAAAACCCATGACCGACCGTATGTCGAAATTTCTCAATTTTGAGTTATCTCATTTTCCCCCTAAAAATTATTCCAATAGGGCAGGTTATTATTTTTATGGTCATATATAGTGATAGCACATTGTTTTAGACTAATTTCCTAGCGATCCAGCAACTTTTATTTTTGAGACATTTCTCAATTTTGAGCTATCTCATTTTCCCCAAATACATTGCTCCAATAGGGCAGATTATTATTTTTATGGTCATATCTAGTGTCTGGTCATTGTTTTAGACTAATTTCCTAGCAATCCAGCAACTTTTATTTTTTTAGAAAAACCCATGACCGGCCGTATGTCGAAATTTCTCAATTTTGAGCTATCTCATTTTCCCCCTAAAAATTGTTCCAATAGGGCAGGTTATTATTTTTATGGTCATATATAGTGATAGCACTTTGTTTTAGACTAATTTCCTAGCGATCCAGCAACTTTTATTTTTGAGACATTTCTCAATTTTGAGCTATCTCATTTTCCCCAAATAAATTGCTCCAATAGGGCAGATTATTTTTATGGTCATATCTAGTGTCTGGTAATTGTTTTAGACTAATTTCCTAGCAATCCAGCAACTTTTATTTTTTGAGAAAAACCCATGACCGGCCGTATGTCGAAATTTCTCAATTTTGAGTTATCTCATTTTCCCCCTAAAAATTATTCCAATAGGGCAGGTTATTATTTTTATGGTCATATATAGTGATAGCACATTGTTTTAGACTAATTTCCTAGCGATCCAGCAACTTTTATTTTTGAGAAATTTCTCAATTTTGAGCTATCTCATTTTCCCCACCAAAAAATTGCTCCAAAAGGGCAGATTATTATTTTTATGGTCATATCTAGTGTCTGGTCATTGTTTTAGACTAATTTCCTAGCAATCCAGCAACTTTTATTTTTTGAGAAAAACCCATGACCGGCCGTATGTCGAAATTTCTCAATTTTGAGCTATCTCATTTTCCCCCTAAAAATTGTTCCAATAGGGCAGGTTATTATTTTTATGGTCATATATAGTGATAGCACATTGTTTTAGACTAATTTCCTAGCGATCCAGCAACTTTTATTTTTGAGACATTTCTCAATTTTGAGCTATCTCATTTTCCCCAAATACATTGCTCCAATAGGGCAGATTATTATTTTTATGGTCATATCTAGTGTCTGGTCATTGTTTTAGACAAATTTTCTAGCAATCCAGCAACTTTTATTTTTTGAGAAAAACCCATGACCGGCCGTTTGTCGAAATTTCTCAATTTTGAGCTATCTCATTTTCCCCCAAAAAATTGCTCCAATAGGGCAGATTATTATTTTTATGGTCATATATAGTGATAGCACATTGTTTTAGACTAATTTCCTAGCGATCCAGCAACTTTTATTTTTGAGACATTTCACAATTTTGAGCTATCTCATTTTCCCCAAATAAATTGCTCCAATAGGGCAGATTATTATTTTTATGGTCATATCTAGTGTCTGGTCATTGTTTTAGACTAATTTCCTAGCAATCCAGCAACTTTTATTTTTTGAGAAAAACCCATGACCGGCCGTATTTCGAAATTTCTCAATTTTGAGCTATCTCATTTTCCCCCTAAAAATTGTTCCAATAGGGCAGGTTATTATTTTTATGGTCATATATAGTGATAGCACTTTGTTTTAGACTAATTTCCTAGCGATCCAGCAACTTTTATTTTTGAGACATTTCTCAATTTTGAGCTATCTCATTTTCCCCAAATAAATTGCTCCAATAGGGCAGATTATTATTTTTATGGTCATATCTAGTGTCTGGTCATTGTTTTAGACTAATTTCCTAGCAATCCAGCAACTTTTATTTTTTGAGAAAAACCCATGACCGACCGTATGTCGAAATTTCTCAATTTTGAGTTATCTCATTTTCCCCCTAAAAATTATTCCAATAGGGCAGGTTATTATTTTTATGGTCATATATAGTGATAGCACATTGTTTTAGACTAATTTCCTAGCGAACCAGCAACTTTTATTTTTGAGACATTTCTCAATTTTGAGCTATCTCATTTTCCCCAAATAAATTGCTCCAATAGGGCAGATTATTATTTTTATGGTCATATCTAGTGTCTGGTCATTGTTTTAGACTAATTTCCTAGCAATCCAGCAACTTTTATTTTTTGAGAAAAACCCATGACCGGCCGTATGTCGAAATTTCTCAATTTTGAGTTATCTCATTTTCCCCCTAAAAATTATTCCAATAGGGCAGGTTATTATTTTTATGGTCATATATAGTGATAGCACATTGTTTTAGACTAATTTCCTAGCGATCCAGCAACTTTTATTTTTGAGACATTTCTCAATTTTGAGCTATCTCATTTTCCCCAAATACATTGCTCCAATAGGGCAGATTATTATTTTTATGGTCATATCTAGTGTCTGGTCATTGTTTTAGACTAATTTCCTAGCAATCCAGCAACTTTTATTTTTTGAGAAAAACCCATGACCGGCCGTTTGTCGAAATTTCTCAATTTTGAGCTATCTCATTTTCCCCCAAAAAATTGCTCCAATAGGGCAGATTATTATTTTTATGGTCATATATAGTGATAGCACATTGTTTTAGACTAATTTCCTAGCGATCCAGCAACTTTTATTTTTGAGACATTTCTCAATTTTGAGCTATCTCATTTTTCCCACCAAAAAATTGCTCCAAAAGGGCAGATTATTATTTTTATGGTCATATCTAGTGTCTGGTCATTGTTTTAGACTAATTTCCTAGCAATCCAGCAACTTTTATTTTTTGAGAAAAACTCATGACCGGCCGTATGCCGAAATTTCTCAATTTTGAGCTATCTCATTTTCCCCCTAAAAATTGTTCCAATAGGGCAGGTTATTATTTTTATGGTCATATATAGTGATAGCACATTGTTTTAGACTAATTTCCTAGCGATCCAGCAACTTTTATTTTTGAGAAATTTCTCAATTTTGAGCTATCTCATTTTCCCCCAAAAAATTGCTCCAATAGGGCAGATTATTATTTTTATGGTCATATCTAGTGTCTGGACATTGTTTTAGACAAATTTCCTAGCGATCTAGCAACTTTAATTTTTTGAGAAAAATCCATGAACGGCCGTATGTCGAAATTTCTCAATTTTGAGCTATCTCATTTTCCCCCTAAAAATTGTTCCAATAGGGCAGGTTATTATTTTTATGGTCATATATAGTGATAGCACTTTGTTTTAGACTAATTTCCTAGCGATCCAGCAACTTTTATTTTTGAGACATTTCTCAATTTTGAGCTATCTCATTTTCCCCAAATAAATTGCTCCAATAGGGCAGATTATTTTTATGGTCATATCTAGTGTCTGGTCATTGTTTTAGACTAATTTCCTAGCAATCCAGCAACTTTTATTTTTTGAGAAAAACCCATGACCGGCCGTATGTCGAAATTTCTCAATTTTGAGTTATCTCATTTTCCCCCTAAAAATTATTCCAATAGGGCAGGTTATTATTTTTATGGTCATATATAGTGATAGCACATTGTTTTAGACTAATTTCCTAGCGATCCAGCAACTTTTATTTTTGAGACATTTCTCAATTTTGAGCTATCTCATTTCCCCCAAATAAATTGCTCCAATAGGGCAGATTATTATTTTTATGGTCATATCTAGTGTCTGGTCATTGTTTTAGACTAATTTCCTAGCAATCCAGCAACTTTTATTTTTTGAGAAAAACCCATGACCGACCGTATGTCGAAATTTCTCAATTTTGAGTTATCTCATTTTCCCCCTAAAAATTATTCCAATAGGGCAGGTTATTATTTTTATGGTCATATATAGTGATAGCACATTGTTTTAGACTAATTTCCTAGCGAACCAGCAACTTTTATTTTTGAGACATTTCTCAATTTTGAGCTATCTCATTTTCCCCAAATAAATTGCTCCAATAGGGCAGATTATTATTTTTATGGTCATATCTAGTGTCTGGTCATTGTTTTAGACTAATTTCCTAGCAATCCAGCAACTTTTATTTTTTGAGAAAAACCCATGACCGGCCGTATGTCGAAATTTCTCAATTTTGAGTTATCTCATTTTCCCCCTAAAAATTATTCCAATAGGGCAGGTTATTATTTTTATGGTCATATATAGTGATAGCACATTGTTTTAGACTAATTTCCTAGCGATCCAGCAACTTTTATTTTTGAGACATTTCTCAATTTTGAGCTATCTCATTTTCCCCAAATACATTGCTCCAATAGGGCAGATTATTATTTTTATGGTCATATCTAGTGTCTGGTCATTGTTTTAGACTAATTTCCTAGCAATCCAGCAACTTTTATTTTTTGAGAAAAACCCATGACCGGCCGTTTGTCGAAATTTCTCAATTTTGAGCTATCTCATTTTCCCCCAAAAAATTGCTCCAATAGGGCAGATTATTATTTTTATGGTCATATATAGTGATAGCACATTGTTTTAGACTAATTTCCTAGCGATCCAGCAACTTTTATTTTTGAGACATTTCTCAATTTTGAGCTATCTCATTTTTCCCACCAAAAAATTGCTCCAAAAGGGCAGATTATTATTTTTATGGTCATATCTAGTGTCTGGTCATTGTTTTAGACTAATTTCCTAGCAATCCAGCAACTTTTATTTTTTGAGAAAAACTCATGACCGGCCGTATGCCGAAATTTCTCAATTTTGAGCTATCTCATTTTCCCCCTAAAAATTGTTCCAATAGGGCAGGTTATTATTTTTATGGTCATATATAGTGATAGCACATTGTTTTAGACTAATTTCCTAGCGATCCAGCAACTTTTATTTTTGAGAAATTTCTCAATTTTGAGCTATCTCATTTTCCCCCAAAAAATTGCTCCAATAGGGCAGATTATTATTTTTATGGTCATATCTAGTGTCTGGACATTGTTTTAGACAAATTTCCTAGCGATCTAGCAACTTTAATTTTTTGAGAAAAATCCATGAACGGCCGTATGTCGAAATTTCTCAATTTTGAGCTATCTCATTTTCCCCCTAAAAATTGTTCCAATAGGGCAGGTTATTATTTTTATGGTCATATATAGTGATAGCACTTTGTTTTAGACTAATTTCCTAGCGATCCAGCAACTTTTATTTTTGAGACATTTCTCAATTTTGAGCTATCTCATTTTCCCCAAATAAATTGCTCCAATAGGGCAGATTATTTTTATGGTCATATCTAGTGTCTGGTCATTGTTTTAGACTAATTTCCTAGCAATCCAGCAACTTTTATTTTTTGAGAAAAACCCATGACCGGCCGTATGTCGAAATTTCTCAATTTTGAGTTATCTCATTTTCCCCCTAAAAATTATTCCAATAGGGCAGGTTATTATTTTTATGGTCATATATAGTGATAGCACATTGTTTTAGACTAATTTCCTAGCGATCCAGCAACTTTTATTTTTGAGACATTTCTCAATTTTGAGCTATCTCATTTCCCCCAAATAAATTGCTCCAATAGGGCAGATTATTATTTTTATGGTCATATCTAGTGTCTGGTCATTGTTTTAGACTAATTTCCTAGCAATCCAGCAACTTTTATTTTTTGAGAAAAACCCATGACCGGCCGTATGTCGAAATTTCTCAATTTTGAGCGATCTCATTTTCCCCCTAAAAATTGTTCCAATAGGGCAGGTTATTATTTTTATGGTCATATATAGTGATAGCACATTGTTTTAGACTAATTTCCTAGCGATCCAGCAACTTTTATTTTTGAGACATTTCTCAATTTTGAGCTATCTCATTTTCCCCAAATACATTGCTCCAATAGGGCAGATTATTATTTTTATGGTCATATCTAGTGTCTGGTCATTGTTTTAGACAAATTTTCTAGCAATCCAGCAACTTTTATTTTTTGAGAAAAACCCATGACCGGCCGTTTGTCGAAATTTCTCAATTTTGAGCTATCTCATTTTCCCCCCAAAAATTGCTCCAATAGGGCAGATTATTATTTTTATGGTCATATATAGTGATAGCACATTGTTTTAGACTAATTTCCTAGCGATCCAGCAACTTTTATTTTTGAGACATTTCTCAATTTTGAGCTATCTCAGTTTCCCCAAATAAATTGCTCCAATAGGGCAGATTATTATTTTTATGGTCATATCTAGTGTCTGGTCATTGTTTTAGACTAATTTCCTAGCAATCCAGCAACTTTTATTTTTTGAGAAAAACCCATGACCGGCCGTATATCGAAATTTCTCAATTTTGAGCTATCTCATTTTCCCCCTAAAAATTGTTCCAATAGGGCAGGTTATTATTTTTATGGTCATATATAGTGATAGCACATTGTTTTAGACTAATTTCCTAGCGATCCAGCAACTTTTATTTTTGAGACATTTCTCAATTTTGAGCTATCTCATTTTCCCCAAATACATTGCTCCAATAGGGCAGATTATTATTTTTATGGTCATATCTAGTGTCTGGTCATTGTTTTAGACTAATTTCCTAGCAATCCAGCAACTTTTATTTTTTGAGAAAAACCCATGACCGGCCGTATGTCGAAATTTCTCAATTTTGAGTTATCTCATTTTCCCCCTAAAAATTATTCCAATAGGGCAGGTTATTATTTTTATGGTCATATATAGTGATAGCACATTGTTTTAGACTAATTTCCTAGCGATCCAGCAACTTTTATTTTTGAGACATTTCTCAATTTTGAGCTATCTCATTTTCCCCAAATAAATTGCTCCAATAGGGCAGATTATTATTTTTATGGTCATATCTAGTGTCTGGTCATTGTTTTAGACTAATTTCCTAGCAATCCAGCAACTTTTATTTTTTGAGAAAAACCCATGACCGGCCGTATGTCGAAATTTCTCAATTTTGAGCTATCTCATTTTCCCCCTAAAAATTGTTCCAATAGGGCAGGTTATTATTTTTATGGTCATATATAGTGATAGCACATTGTTTTAGACTAATTTCCTAGCGATCCAGCAACTTTTATTTTTGAGACATTTCTCAATTTTCAGCTATCTCATTTTCCCCAAATACATTGCTCCAATAGGGCAGATTATTATTTTTATGGTCATATCTAGTGTCTGGTCATTGTTTTAGACTAATTTCCTAGCAATCCAGCAACTTTTATTTTTTGAGAAAAACCCATGACCGGCCGTATGTCGAAATTTCTCAATTTTGAGCTATCTCATTTTCCCCCTAAAAATTGTTCCAATAGGGCAGGTTATTATTTTTATGGTCATATATAGTGATAGCACTTTGTTTTAGACTAATTTCCTAGCGATCCAGCAACTTTTATTTTTGAGACATTTCTCAATTTTGAGCTATCTCATTTTCCCCAAATAAATTGCTCCAATAGGGCAGATTATTATTTTTATGGTCATATCTAGTGTCTGGTCATTGTTTTAGACTAATTTCCTAGCAATCCAGCAACTTTTATTTTTTGAGAAAAACCCATGACCGGCCGTATGTCGAAATTTCTCAATTTTGAGTTATCTCATTTTCCCCCTAAAAATTATTCCAATAGGGCAGGTTATTATTTTTATGGTCATATATAGTGATAGCACATTGTTTTAGACTAATTTCCTAGCGATCCAGCAACTTTTATTTTTGAGACATTTCTCAATTTTGAGCTATCTCATTTTCCCCAAATAAATTGCTCCAATAGGGCAGATTATTATTTTTATGGTCATATCTAGTGTCTGGTCATTGTTTTAGACTAATTTCCTAGCAATCCAGCAACTTTTATTTTTTGAGGAAAACCCATGACCGGCCGTATGTCGAAATTTCTCAATTTTGAGTTATCTCATTTTCCCCCTAAAAATTATTCCAATAGGGCAGGTTATTATTTTTATGGTCATATATAGTGATAGCACATTGTTTTAGACTAATTTCCTAGCGATCCAGCAACTTTTATTTTTGAGACATTTCTCAATTTTGAGCTATCTCATTTTCCCCAAATAAATTGCTACAATAGGGCAGATTATTATTTTTATGGTCATATCTAGTGTCTGGTCATTGTTTTAGACTAATTTCCTAGCAATCCAGCAACTTTTATTTTTTGAGAAAAACCCATGACCGGCCGTATGTCGAAATTTCTCAATTTTGAGCTATCTCATTTTCCCCCTAAAAATTGTTCCAATAGGGCAGGTTATTATTTTTATGGTCATATATAGTGATAGCACATTGTTTTAGACTAATTTCCTAGCGATCCAGCAACTTTTATTTTTGAGACATTTCTCAATTTTGAGCTATCTCATTTTCCCCCAAAAAATTGCTCCAATAGGGCAGATTATTATTTTTATGGTCATATCTAGTGTCTGGACATTGTTTTAGACAAATTTCCTAGCGATCTAGCAACTTTAATTTTTTGAGAAAAATCCATGAACGGCCGTATGTCGAAATTTCTCAATTTTGAGCTATCTCATTTTCCCCCTAAAAATTGTTCCAATAGGGCAGGTTATTATTTTTATGGTCATATATAGTGATAGCACTTTGTTTTAGACTAATTTCCTAGCGATCCAGCAACTTTTATTTTTGAGACATTTCTCAATTTTGAGCTATCTCATTTTCCCCAAATAAATTGCTCCAATAGGGCAGATTATTTTTATGGTCATATCTAGTGTCTGGTCATTGTTTTAGACTAATTTCCTAGCAATCCAGCAACTTTTATTTTTTGAGAAAAACCCATGACCGGCCGTATGTCGAAATTTCTCAATTTTGAGTTATCTCATTTTCCCCCTAAAAATTATTCCAATAGGGCAGGTTATTATTTTTATGGTCATATATAGTGATAGCACATTGTTTTAGACTAATTTCCTAGCGATCCAGCAACTTTTATTTTTGAGACATTTCTCAATTTTGAGCTATCTCATTTTCCCCAAATAAATTGCTCCAATAGGGCAGATTATTATTTTTATGGTCATATCTAGTGTCTGGTCATTGTTTTAGACTAATTTCCTAGCAATCCAGCAACTTTTATTTTTTGAGAAAAACCCATGACCGGCCGTATGTCGAAATTTCTCAATTTTGAGCTATCTCATTTTCCCCCTAAAAATTGTTCCAATAGGGCAGGTTATTATTTTTATGGTCATATATAGTGATAGCACATTGTTTTAGACTAATTTCCTAGCGATCCAGCAACTTTTATTTTTGAGACATTTCTCAATTTTGAGCTATCTCATTTTCCCCAAATACATTGCTCCAATAGGGCAGATTATTATTTTTATGGTCATATCTAGTGTCTGGTCATTGTTTTAGACAAATTTTCTAGCAATCCAGCAACTTTTATTTTTTGAGAAAAACCCATGACCGGCCGTTTGTCGAAATTTCTCAATTTTGAGCTATCTCATTTTCCCCCCAAAAATTGCTCCAATAGGGCAGATTATTATTTTTATGGTCATATATAGTGATAGCACATTGTTTTAGACTAATTTCCTAGCGATCCAGCAACTTTTATTTTTGAGACATTTCTCAATTTTGAGCTATCTCATTTTCCCCAAATAAATTGCTCCAATAGGGCAGATTATTATTTTTATGGTCATATCTAGTGTCTGGTCATTGTTTTAGACTAATTTCCTAGCAATCCAGCAACTTTTATTTTTTGAGAAAAACCCATGACCGGCCGTATGTCGAAATTTCTCAATTTTGAGCTATCTCATTTTCCCCCTAAAAATTGTTCCAATAGGGCAGGTTATTATTTTTATGGTCATATATAGTGATAGCACATTGTTTTAGACTAATTTCCTAGCGATCCAGCAACTTTTATTTTTGAGAAATTTCTCAATTTTGAGCTATCTCATTTTCCCCACCAAAAAATTGCTCCAAAAGGGCAGATTATTATTTTTATGGTCATATCTAGTGTCTGGTCATTGTTTTAGACTAATTTCCTAGCAATCCAGCAACTTTTATTTTTTGAGAAAAACCCATGACCGGCCGTATGTCGAAATTTCTCAATTTTGAGCTATCTCATTTTCCCCCTAAAAATTGTTCCAATAGGGCAGGTTATTATTTTTATGGTCATATATAGTGATAGCACATTGTTTTAGACTAATTTCCTAGCGATCCAGCAACTTTTATTTTTGAGACATTTCTCAATTTTGAGCTATCTCATTTTCCCCAAATACATTGCTCCAATAGGGCAGATTATTATTTTTATGGTCATATCTAGTGTCTGGTCATTGTTTTAGACAAATTTTCTAGCAATCCAGCAACTTTTATTTTTTGAGAAAAACCCATGACCGGCCGTTTGTCGAAATTTCTCAATTTTGAGCTATCTCATTTTCCCCCAAAAAATTGCTCCAATAGGGCAGATTATTATTTTTATGGTCATATATAGTGATAGCACATTGTTTTAGACTAATTTCCTAGCGATCCAGCAACTTTTATTTTTGAGACATTTCACAATTTTGAGCTATCTCATTTTCCCCAAATAAATTGCTCCAATAGGGCAGATTATTATTTTTATGGTCATATCTAGTGTCTGGTCATTGTTTTAGACTAATTTCCTAGCAATCCAGCAACTTTTATTTTTTGAGAAAAACCCATGACCGGCCGTATTTCGAAATTTCTCAATTTTGAGCTATCTCATTTTCCCCCTAAAAATTGTTCCAATAGGGCAGGTTATTATTTTTATGGTCATATATAGTGATAGCACTTTGTTTTAGACTAATTTCCTAGCGATCCAGCAACTTTTATTTTTGAGACATTTCTCAATTTTGAGCTATCTCATTTTCCCCAAATAAATTGCTCCAATAGGGCAGATTATTATTTTTATGGTCATATCTAGTGTCTGGTCATTGTTTTAGACTAATTTCCTAGCAATCCAGCAACTTTTATTTTTTGAGAAAAACCCATGACCGACCGTATGTCGAAATTTCTCAATTTTGAGTTATCTCATTTTCCCCCTAAAAATTATTCCAATAGGGCAGGTTATTATTTTTATGGTCATATATAGTGATAGCACATTGTTTTAGACTAATTTCCTAGCGAACCAGCAACTTTTATTTTTGAGACATTTCTCAATTTTGAGCTATCTCATTTTCCCCAAATAAATTGCTCCAATAGGGCAGATTATTATTTTTATGGTCATATCTAGTGTCTGGTCATTGTTTTAGACTAATTTCCTAGCAATCCAGCAACTTTTATTTTTTGAGAAAAACCCATGACCGGCCGTATGTCGAAATTTCTCAATTTTGAGTTATCTCATTTTCCCCCTAAAAATTATTCCAATAGGGCAGGTTATTATTTTTATGGTCATATATAGTGATAGCACATTGTTTTAGACTAATTTCCTAGCGATCCAGCAACTTTTATTTTTGAGACATTTCTCAATTTTGAGCTATCTCATTTTCCCCAAATACATTGCTCCAATAGGGCAGATTATTATTTTTATGGTCATATCTAGTGTCTGGTCATTGTTTTAGACTAATTTCCTAGCAATCCAGCAACTTTTATTTTTTGAGAAAAACCCATGACCGGCCGTTTGTCGAAATTTCTCAATTTTGAGCTATCTCATTTTCCCCCAAAAAATTGCTCCAATAGGGCAGATTATTATTTTTATGGTCATATATAGTGATAGCACATTGTTTTAGACTAATTTCCTAGCGATCCAGCAACTTTTATTTTTGAGACATTTCTCAATTTTGAGCTATCTCATTTTTCCCACCAAAAAATTGCTCCAAAAGGGCAGATTATTATTTTTATGGTCATATCTAGTGTCTGGTCATTGTTTTAGACTAATTTCCTAGCAATCCAGCAACTTTTATTTTTTGAGAAAAACTCATGACCGGCCGTATGCCGAAATTTCTCAATTTTGAGCTATCTCATTTTCCCCCTAAAAATTGTTCCAATAGGGCAGGTTATTATTTTTATGGTCATATATAGTGATAGCACATTGTTTTAGACTAATTTCCTAGCGATCCAGCAACTTTTATTTTTGAGAAATTTCTCAATTTTGAGCTATCTCATTTTCCCCCAAAAAATTGCTCCAATAGGGCAGATTATTATTTTTATGGTCATATCTAGTGTCTGGACATTGTTTTAGACAAATTTCCTAGCGATCTAGCAACTTTAATTTTTTGAGAAAAATCCATGAACGGCCGTATGTCGAAATTTCTCAATTTTGAGCTATCTCATTTTCCCCCTAAAAATTGTTCCAATAGGGCAGGTTATTATTTTTATGGTCATATATAGTGATAGCACTTTGTTTTAGACTAATTTCCTAGCGATCCAGCAACTTTTATTTTTGAGACATTTCTCAATTTTGAGCTATCTCATTTTCCCCAAATAAATTGCTCCAATAGGGCAGATTATTTTTATGGTCATATCTAGTGTCTGGTCATTGTTTTAGACTAATTTCCTAGCAATCCAGCAACTTTTATTTTTTGAGAAAAACCCATGACCGGCCGTATGTCGAAATTTCTCAATTTTGAGTTATCTCATTTTCCCCCTAAAAATTATTCCAATAGGGCAGGTTATTATTTTTATGGTCATATATAGTGATAGCACATTGTTTTAGACTAATTTCCTAGCGATCCAGCAACTTTTATTTTTGAGACATTTCTCAATTTTGAGCTATCTCATTTCCCCCAAATAAATTGCTCCAATAGGGCAGATTATTATTTTTATGGTCATATCTAGTGTCTGGTCATTGTTTTAGACTAATTTCCTAGCAATCCAGCAACTTTTATTTTTTGAGAAAAACCCATGACCGGCCGTATGTCGAAATTTCTCAATTTTGAGCTATCTCATTTTCCCCCTAAAAATTGTTCCAATAGGGCAGGTTATTATTTTTATGGTCATATATAGTGATAGCACATTGTTTTAGACTAATTTCCTAGCGATCCAGCAACTTTTATTTTTGAGACATTTCTCAATTTTGAGCTATCTCATTTTCCCCAAATACATTGCTCCAATAGGGCAGATTATTATTTTTATGGTCATATCTAGTGTCTGGTCATTGTTTTAGACAAATTTTCTAGCAATCCAGCAACTTTTATTTTTTGAGAAAAACCCATGACCGGCCGTTTGTCGAAATTTCTCAATTTTGAGCTATCTCATTTTCCCCCCAAAAATTGCTCCAATAGGGCAGATTATTATTTTTATGGTCATATATAGTGATAGCACATTGTTTTAGACTAATTTCCTAGCGATCCAGCAACTTTTATTTTTGAGACATTTCTCAATTTTGAGCTATCTCAGTTTCCCCAAATAAATTGCTCCAATAGGGCAGATTATTATTTTTATGGTCATATCTAGTGTCTGGTCATTGTTTTAGACTAATTTCCTAGCAATCCAGCAACTTTTATTTTTTGAGAAAAACCCATGACCGGCCGTATATCGAAATTTCTCAATTTTGAGCTATCTCATTTTCCCCCTAAAAATTGTTCCAATAGGGCAGGTTATTATTTTTATGGTCATATATAGTGATAGCACATTGTTTTAGACTAATTTCCTAGCGATCCAGCAACTTTTATTTTTGAGACATTTCTCAATTTTGAGCTATCTCATTTTCCCCAAATACATTGCTCCAATAGGGCAGATTATTATTTTTATGGTCATATCTAGTGTCTGGTCATTGTTTTAGACTAATTTCCTAGCAATCCAGCAACTTTTATTTTTTGAGAAAAACCCATGACCGGCCGTATGTCGAAATTTCTCAATTTTGAGTTATCTCATTTTCCCCCTAAAAATTATTCCAATAGGGCAGGTTATTATTTTTATGGTCATATATAGTGATAGCACATTGTTTTAGACTAATTTCCTAGCGATCCAGCAACTTTTATTTTTGAGACATTTCTCAATTTTGAGCTATCTCATTTTCCCCAAATAAATTGCTCCAATAGGGCAGATTATTATTTTTATGGTCATATCTAGTGTCTGGTCATTGTTTTAGACTAATTTCCTAGCAATCCAGCAACTTTTATTTTTTGAGAAAAACCCATGACCGGCCGTATGTCGAAATTTCTCAATTTTGAGCTATCTCATTTTCCCCCTAAAAATTGTTCCAATAGGGCAGGTTATTATTTTTATGGTCATATATAGTGATAGCACATTGTTTTAGACTAATTTCCTAGCGATCCAGCAACTTTTATTTTTGAGACATTTCTCAATTTTCAGCTATCTCATTTTCCCCAAATACATTGCTCCAATAGGGCAGATTATTATTTTTATGGTCATATCTAGTGTCTGGTCATTGTTTTAGACTAATTTCCTAGCAATCCAGCAACTTTTATTTTTTGAGAAAAACCCATGACCGGCCGTATGTCGAAATTTCTCAATTTTGAGCTATCTCATTTTCCCCCTAAAAATTGTTCCAATAGGGCAGGTTATTATTTTTATGGTCATATATAGTGATAGCACTTTGTTTTAGACTAATTTCCTAGCGATCCAGCAACTTTTATTTTTGAGACATTTCTCAATTTTGAGCTATCTCATTTTCCCCAAATAAATTGCTCCAATAGGGCAGATTATTATTTTTATGGTCATATCTAGTGTCTGGTCATTGTTTTAGACTAATTTCCTAGCAATCCAGCAACTTTTATTTTTTGAGAAAAACCCATGACCGGCCGTATGTCGAAATTTCTCAATTTTGAGTTATCTCATTTTCCCCCTAAAAATTATTCCAATAGGGCAGGTTATTATTTTTATGGTCATATATAGTGATAGCACATTGTTTTAGACTAATTTCCTAGCGATCCAGCAACTTTTATTTTTGAGACATTTCTCAATTTTGAGCTATCTCATTTTCCCCAAATAAATTGCTCCAATAGGGCAGATTATTATTTTTATGGTCATATCTAGTGTCTGGTCATTGTTTTAGACTAATTTCCTAGCAATCCAGCAACTTTTATTTTTTGAGGAAAACCCATGACCGGCCGTATGTCGAAATTTCTCAATTTTGAGTTATCTCATTTTCCCCCTAAAAATTATTCCAATAGGGCAGGTTATTATTTTTATGGTCATATATAGTGATAGCACATTGTTTTAGACTAATTTCCTAGCGATCCAGCAACTTTTATTTTTGAGACATTTCTCAATTTTGAGCTATCTCATTTTCCCCAAATAAATTGCTACAATAGGGCAGATTATTATTTTTATGGTCATATCTAGTGTCTGGTCATTGTTTTAGACTAATTTCCTAGCAATCCAGCAACTTTTATTTTTTGAGAAAAACCCATGACCGGCCGTATGTCGAAATTTCTCAATTTTGAGCTATCTCATTTTCCCCCTAAAAATTGTTCCAATAGGGCAGGTTATTATTTTTATGGTCATATATAGTGATAGCACATTGTTTTAGACTAATTTCCTAGCGATCCAGCAACTTTTATTTTTGAGACATTTCTCAATTTTGAGCTATCTCATTTTCCCCCAAAAAATTGCTCCAATAGGGCAGATTATTATTTTTATGGTCATATCTAGTGTCTGGACATTGTTTTAGACAAATTTCCTAGCGATCTAGCAACTTTAATTTTTTGAGAAAAATCCATGAACGGCCGTATGTCGAAATTTCTCAATTTTGAGCTATCTCATTTTCCCCCTAAAAATTGTTCCAATAGGGCAGGTTATTATTTTTATGGTCATATATAGTGATAGCACTTTGTTTTAGACTAATTTCCTAGCGATCCAGCAACTTTTATTTTTGAGACATTTCTCAATTTTGAGCTATCTCATTTTCCCCAAATAAATTGCTCCAATAGGGCAGATTATTTTTATGGTCATATCTAGTGTCTGGTCATTGTTTTAGACTAATTTCCTAGCAATCCAGCAACTTTTATTTTTTGAGAAAAACCCATGACCGGCCGTATGTCGAAATTTCTCAATTTTGAGTTATCTCATTTTCCCCCTAAAAATTATTCCAATAGGGCAGGTTATTATTTTTATGGTCATATATAGTGATAGCACATTGTTTTAGACTAATTTCCTAGCGATCCAGCAACTTTTATTTTTGAGACATTTCTCAATTTTGAGCTATCTCATTTTCCCCAAATAAATTGCTCCAATAGGGCAGATTATTATTTTTATGGTCATATCTAGTGTCTGGTCATTGTTTTAGACTAATTTCCTAGCAATCCAGCAACTTTTATTTTTTGAGAAAAACCCATGACCGGCCGTATGTCGAAATTTCTCAATTTTGAGCTATCTCATTTTCCCCCTAAAAATTGTTCCAATAGGGCAGGTTATTATTTTTATGGTCATATATAGTGATAGCACATTGTTTTAGACTAATTTCCTAGCGATCCAGCAACTTTTATTTTTGAGACATTTCTCAATTTTGAGCTATCTCATTTTCCCCAAATACATTGCTCCAATAGGGCAGATTATTATTTTTATGGTCATATCTAGTGTCTGGTCATTGTTTTAGACAAATTTTCTAGCAATCCAGCAACTTTTATTTTTTGAGAAAAACCCATGACCGGCCGTTTGTCGAAATTTCTCAATTTTGAGCTATCTCATTTTCCCCCCAAAAATTGCTCCAATAGGGCAGATTATTATTTTTATGGTCATATATAGTGATAGCACATTGTTTTAGACTAATTTCCTAGCGATCCAGCAACTTTTATTTTTGAGACATTTCTCAATTTTGAGCTATCTCATTTTCCCCAAATAAATTGCTCCAATAGGGCAGATTATTATTTTTATGGTCATATCTAGTGTCTGGTCATTGTTTTAGACTAATTTCCTAGCAATCCAGCAACTTTTATTTTTTGAGAAAAACCCATGACCGGCCGTATGTCGAAATTTCTCAATTTTGAGCTATCTCATTTTCCCCCTAAAAATTGTTCCAATAGGGCAGGTTATTATTTTTATGGTCATATATAGTGATAGCACATTGTTTTAGACTAATTTCCTAGCGATCCAGCAACTTTTATTTTTGAGACATTTCTCAATTTTGAGCTATCTCATTTTCCCCCAAAAAATTGCTCCAATAGGGCAGATTATTATTTTTATGGTCATATCTAGTGTCTGGACATTGTTTTAGACAAATTTCCTAGCGATCTAGCAACTTTAATTTTTTGAGAAAAATCCATGAACGGCCGTATGTCGAAATTTCTCAATTTTGAGCTATCTCATTTTCCCCCTAAAAATTGTTCCAATAGGGCAGGTTATTATTTTTATGGTCATATATAGTGATAGCACTTTGTTTTAGACTAATTTCCTAGCGATCCAGCAACTTTTATTTTTGAGACATTTCTCAATTTTGAGCTATCTCATTTTCCCCAAATAAATTGCTCCAATAGGGCAGATTATTTTTATGGTCATATCTAGTGTCTGGTCATTGTTTTAGACTAATTTCCTAGCAATCCAGCAACTTTTATTTTTTGAGAAAAACCCATGACCGGCCGTATGTCGAAATTTCTCAATTTTGAGTTATCTCATTTTCCCCCTAAAAATTATTCCAATAGGGCAGGTTATTATTTTTATGGTCATATATAGTGATAGCACATTGTTTTAGACTAATTTCCTAGCGATCCAGCAACTTTTATTTTTGAGACATTTCTCAATTTTGAGCTATCTCATTTTCCCCAAATAAATTGCTCCAATAGGGCAGATTATTATTTTTATGGTCATATCTAGTGTCTGGTCATTGTTTTAGACTAATTTCCTAGCAATCCAGCAACTTTTATTTTTTGAGAAAAACCCATGACCGGCCGTATGTCGAAATTTCTCAATTTTGAGCTATCTCATTTTCCCCCTAAAAATTGTTCCAATAGGGCAGGTTATTATTTTTATGGTCATATATAGTGATAGCACTTTGTTTTAGACTAATTTCCTAGCGATCCAGCAACTTTTATTTTTGAGACATTTCTCAATTTTGAGCTATCTCATTTTCCCCAAATAAATTGCTCCAATAGGGCAGATTATTTTTATGGTCATATCTAGTGTCTGGTCATTGTTTTAGACTAATTTCCTAGCAATCCAGCAACTTTTATTTTTTGAGAAAAACCCATGACCGGCCGTATGTCGAAATTTCTCAATTTTGAGTTATCTCATTTTCCCCCTAAAAATTATTCCAATAGGGCAGGTTATTATTTTTATGGTCATATATAGTGATAGCACATTGTTTTAGACTAATTTCCTAGCGATCCAGCAACTTTTATTTTTGAGACATTTCTCAATTTTGAGCTATCTCATTTTCCCCAAATAAATTGCTCCAATAGGGCAGATTATTATTTTTATGGTCATATCTAGTGTCTGGTCATTGTTTTAGACTAATTTCCTAGCAATCCAGCTACTTTTATTTTTTGAGAAAAACCCATGACCGGCCGTATGTCGAAATTTCTCAATTTTGAGCTATCTCATTTTCCCCCTAAAAATTGTTCCAATAGGGCAGGTTATTATTTTTATGGTCATATATAGTGATAGCACATTGTTTTAGACTAATTTCCAAGCGATCCAGCAACTTTTATTTTTGAGACATTTCTCAATTTTGAGCTATCTCATTTTCCCCAAATACATTGCTCCAATAGGGCAGATTATTATTTTTATGGTCATATCTAGTGTCTGGTCATTGTTTTAGACAAATTTTCTAGCAATCCAGCAACTTTTATTTTTTGAGAAAAACCCATGACCGGCCGTTTGTCGAAATTTCTCAATTTTGAGCTATCTCATTTCCCCCCCAAAAATTGCTCCAATAGGGCAGATTATTATTTTTATGGTCATATATAGTGATAGCACATTGTTTTAGACTAATTTCCTAGCGATCCAGCAACTTTTATTTTTGAGACATTTCTCAATTTTGAGCTATCTCATTTTCCCCAAATAAATTGCTCCAATAGGGCAGATTATTATTTTTATGGTCATATCTAGTGTCTGGTCATTGTTTTAGACTAATTTCCTAGCAATCCAGCAACTTTTATTTTTTGAGAAAAACCCATGACCGGCCGTATGTCGAAATTTCTCAATTTTGAGCTATCTCATTTTCCCCCTAAAAATTGTTCCAATAGGGCAGGTTATTATTTTTATGGTCATATATAGTGATAGCACATTGTTTTAGACTAATTTCCTAGCGATCCAGCAACTTTTATTTTTGAGACATTTCTCAATTTTGAGCTATCTCATTTTCCCCCAAAAAATTGCTCCAATAGGGCAGATTATTATTTTTATGGTCATATCTAGTGTCTGGACATTGTTTTAGACAAATTTCCTAGCGATCTAGCAACTTTAATTTTTTGAGAAAAATCCATGAACGGCCGTATGTCGAAATTTCTCAATTTTGAGCTATCTCATTTTCCCCCTAAAAATTGTTCCAATAGGGCAGGTTATTATTTTTATGGTCATATATAGTGATAGCACTTTGTTTTAGACTAATTTCCTAGCGATCCAGCAACTTTTATTTTTGAGACATTTCTCAATTTTGAGCTATCTCATTTTCCCCAAATAAATTGCTCCAATAGGGCAGATTATTTTTATGGTCATATCTAGTGTCTGGTCATTGTTTTAGACTAATTTCCTAGCAATCCAGCAACTTTTATTTTTTGAGAAAAACCCATGACCGGCCGTATGTCGAAATTTCTCAATTTTGAGTTATCTCATTTTCCCCCTAAAAATTATTCCAATAGGGCAGGTTATTATTTTTATGGTCATATATAGTGATAGCACATTGTTTTAGACTAATTTCCTAGCGATCCAGCAACTTTTATTTTTGAGACATTTCTCAATTTTGAGCTATCTCATTTTCCCCAAATAAATTGCTCCAATAGGGCAGATTATTATTTTTATGGTCATATCTAGTGTCTGGTCATTGTTTTAGACTAATTTCCTAGCAATCCAGCAACTTTTATTTTTTGAGAAAAACCCATGACCGGCCGTATGTCGAAATTTCTCAATTTTGAGCTATCTCATTTTCCCCCTAAAAATTGTTCCAATAGGGCAGGTTATTATTTTTATGGTCATATATAGTGATAGCACATTGTTTTAGACTAATTTCCTAGCGATCCAGCAACTTTTATTTTTGAGACATTTCTCAATTTTGAGCTATCTCATTTTCCCCAAATACATTGCTCCAATAGGGCAGATTATTATTTTTATGGTCATATCTAGTGTCTGGTCATTGTTTTAGACAAATTTTCTAGCAATCCAGCAACTTTTATTTTTTGAGAAAAACCCATGACCGGCCGTTTGTCGAAATTTCTCAATTTTGAGCTATCTCATTTTCCCCCCAAAAATTGCTCCAATAGGGCAGATTATTATTTTTATGGTCATATATAGTGATAGCACATTGTTTTAGACTAATTTCCTAGCGATCCAGCAACTTTTATTTTTGAGACATTTCTCAATTTTGAGCTATCTCATTTTCCCCAAATAAATTGCTCCAATAGGGCAGATTATTATTTTTATGGTCATATCTAGTGTCTGGTCATTGTTTTAGACTAATTTCCTAGCAATCCAGCAACTTTTATTTTTTGAGAAAAACCCATGACCGGCCGTATATCGAAATTTCTCAATTTTGAGCTATCTCATTTTCCCCCTAAAAATTGTTCCAATAGGGCAGGTTATTATTTTTATGGTCATATATAGTGATAGCACATTGTTTTAGACTAATTTCCTAGCGATCCAGCAACTTTTATTTTTGAGACATTTCTCAATTTTGAGCTATCTCATTTTCCCCAAATACATTGCTCCAATAGGGCAGATTATTATTTTTATGGTCATATCTAGTGTCTGGTCATTGTTTTAGACTAATTTCCTAGCAATCCAGCAACTTTTATTTTTTGAGAAAAACCCATGACCGGCCGTATGTCGAAATTTCTCAATTTTGAGTTATCTCATTTTCCCCCTAAAAATTGTTCCAATAGGGCAGGTTATTATTTTTATGGTCATATATAGTGATAGCACATTGTTTTAGACTAATTTCCTAGCGATCCAGCAACTTTTATTTTTGAGAAATTTCTCAATTTTGAGCTATCTCATTTTCCCCCAAAAAATTGCTCCAATAGGGCAGATTATTATTTTTATGGTCATATCTAGTGTCTGGACATTGTTTTAGACAAATTTCCTAGCGATCTAGCAACTTTAATTTTTTGAGAAAAATCCATGAACGGCCGTATGTCGAAATTTCTCAATTTTGAGCTATCTCATTTTCCCCCTAAAAATTGTTCCAATAGGGCAGGTTATTATTTTTATGGTCATATATAGTGATAGCACTTTGTTTTAGACTAATTTCCTAGCGATCCAGCAACTTTTATTTTTGAGACATTTCTCAATTTTGAGCTATCTCATTTTCCCCAAATAAATTGCTCCAATAGGGCAGATTATTTTTATGGTCATATCTAGTGTCTGGTCATTGTTTTAGACTAATTTCCTAGCAATCCAGCAACTTTTATTTTTTGAGAAAAACCCATGACCGGCCGTATGTCGAAATTTCTCAATTTTGAGTTATCTCATTTTCCCCCTAAAAATTATTCCAATAGGGCAGGTTATTATTTTTATGGTCATATATAGTGATAGCACATTGTTTTAGACTAATTTCCTAGCGATCCAGCAACTTTTATTTTTGAGACATTTCTCAATTTTGAGCTATCTCATTTTCCCCAAATAAATTGCTCCAATAGGGCAGATTATTATTTTTATGGTCATATCTAGTGTCTGGTCATTGTTTTAGACTAATTTCCTAGCAATCCAGCAACTTTTATTTTTTGAGAAAAACCCATGACCGGCCGTATGTCGAAATTTCTCAATTTTGAGCTATCTCATTTTCCCCCTAAAAATTGTTCCAATAGGGCAGGTTATTATTTTTATGGTCATATATAGTGATAGCACATTGTTTTAGACTAATTTCCTAGCGATCCAGCAACTTTTATTTTTGAGACATTTCTCAATTTTGAGCTATCTCATTTTCCCCAAATACATTGCTCCAATAGGGCAGATTATTATTTTTATGGTCATATCTAGTGTCTGGTCATTGTTTTAGACAAATTTTCTAGCAATCCAGCAACTTTTATTTTTTGAGAAAAACCCATGACCGGCCGTTTGTCGAAATTTCTCAATTTTGAGCTATCTCATTTTCCCCCCAAAAATTGCTCCAATAGGGCAGATTATTATTTTTATGGTCATATATAGTGATAGCACATTGTTTTAGACTAATTTCCTAGCGATCCAGCAACTTTTATTTTTGAGACATTTCTCAATTTTGAGCTATCTCAGTTTCCCCAAATAAATTGCTCCAATAGGGCAGATTATTATTTTTATGGTCATATCTAGTGTCTGGTCATTGTTTTAGACTAATTTCCTAGCAATCCAGCAACTTTTATTTTTTGAGAAAAACCCATGACCGGCCGTATATCGAAATTTCTCAATTTTGAGCTATCTCATTTTCCCCCTAAAAATTGTTCCAATAGGGCAGGTTATTATTTTTATGGTCATATATAGTGATAGCACATTGTTTTAGACTAATTTCCTAGCGATCCAGCAACTTTTATTTTTGAGACATTTCTCAATTTTGAGCTATCTCATTTTCCCCAAATACATTGCTCCAATAGGGCAGATTATTATTTTTATGGTCATATCTAGTGTCTGGTCATTGTTTTAGACTAATTTCCTAGCAATCCAGCAACTTTTATTTTTTGAGAAAAACCCATGACCGGCCGTATGTCGAAATTTCTCAATTTTGAGTTATCTCATTTTCCCCCTAAAAATTGTTCCAATAGGGCAGGTTATTATTTTTATGGTCATATATAGTGATAGCACATTGTTTTAGACTAATTTCCTAGCGATCCAGCAACTTTTATTTTTGAGAAATTTCTCAATTTTGAGCTATCTCATTTTCCCCCAAAAAATTGCTCCAATAGGGCAGATTATTATTTTTATGGTCATATCTAGTGTCTGGACATTGTTTTAGACAAATTTCCTAGCGATCTAGCAACTTTAATTTTTTGAGAAAAATCCATGAACGGCCGTATGTCGAAATTTCTCAATTTTGAGCTATCTCATTTTCCCCCTAAAAATTGTTCCAATAGGGCAGGTTATTATTTTTATGGTCATATATAGTGATAGCACTTTGTTTTAGACTAATTTCCTAGCGATCCAGCAACTTTTATTTTTGAGACATTTCTCAATTTTGAGCTATCTCATTTTCCCCAAATAAATTGCTCCAATAGGGCAGATTATTTTTATGGTCATATCTAGTGTCTGGTCATTGTTTTAGACTAATTTCCTAGCAATCCAGCAACTTTTATTTTTTGAGAAAAACCCATGACCGGCCGTATGTCGAAATTTCTCAATTTTGAGTTATCTCATTTTCCCCCTAAAAATTATTCCAATAGGGCAGGTTATTATTTTTATGGTCATATATAGTGATAGCACATTGTTTTAGACTAATTTCCTAGCGATCCAGCAACTTTTATTTTTGAGACATTTCTCAATTTTGAGCTATCTCATTTTCCCCAAATAAATTGCTCCAATAGGGCAGATTATTATTTTTATGGTCATATCTAGTGTCTGGTCATTGTTTTAGACTAATTTCCTAGCAATCCAGCAACTTTTATTTTTTGAGAAAAACCCATGACCGGCCGTATGTCGAAATTTCTCAATTTTGAGCTATCTCATTTTCCCCCTAAAAATTGTTCCAATAGGGCAGGTTATTATTTTTATGGTCATATATAGTGATAGCACATTGTTTTAGACTAATTTCCTAGCGATCCAGCAACTTTTATTTTTGAGACATTTCTCAATTTTGAGCTATCTCATTTTCCCCAAATACATTGCTCCAATAGGGCAGATTATTATTTTTATGGTCATATCTAGTGTCTGGTCATTGTTTTAGACAAATTTTCTAGCAATCCAGCAACTTTTATTTTTTGAGAAAAACCCATGACCGGCCGTTTGTCGAAATTTCTCAATTTTGAGCTATCTCATTTTCCCCCCAAAAATTGCTCCAATAGGGCAGATTATTATTTTTATGGTCATATATAGTGATAGCACATTGTTTTAGACTAATTTCCTAGCGATCCAGCAACTTTTATTTTTGAGACATTTCTCAATTTTTAGCTATCTCAGTTTCCCCAAATAAATTGCTCCAATAGGGCAGATTATTATTTTTATGGTCATATCTAGTGTCTGGTCATTGTTTTAGACTAATTTCCTAGCAATCCAGCAACTTTTATTTTTTGAGAAAAACCCATGACCGGCCGTATATCGAAATTTCTCAATTTTGAGCTATCTCATTTTCCCCCTAAAAATTGTTCCAATAGGGCAGGTTATTATTTTTATGGTCATATATAGTGATAGCACATTGTTTTAGACTAATTTCCTAGCGATCCAGCAACTTTTATTTTTGAGACATTTCTCAATTTTGAGCTATCTCATTTTCCCCAAATACATTGCTCCAATAGGGCAGATTATTATTTTTATGGTCATATCTAGTGTCTGGTCATTGTTTTAGACTAATTTCCTAGCAATCCAGCAACTTTTATTTTTTGAGAAAAACCCATGACCGGCCGTATGTCGAAATTTCTCAATTTTGAGTTATCTCATTTTCCCCCTAAAAATTGTTCCAATAGGGCAGGTTATTATTTTTATGGTCATATATAGTGATAGCACATTGTTTTAGACTAATTTCCTAGCGATCCAGCAACTTTTATTTTTGAGAAATTTCTCAATTTTGAGCTATCTCATTTTCCCCCAAAAAATTGCTCCAATAGGGCAGATTATTATTTTTATGGTCATATCTAGTGTCTGGACATTGTTTTAGACAAATTTCCTAGCGATCTAGCAACTTTAATTTTTTGAGAAAAATCCATGAACGGCCGTATGTCGAAATTTCTCAATTTTGAGCTATCTCATTTTCCCCCTAAAAATTGTTCCAATAGGGCAGGTTATTATTTTTATGGTCATATATAGTGATAGCACTTTGTTTTAGACTAATTTCCTAGCGATCCAGCAACTTTTATTTTTGAGACATTTCTCAATTTTGAGCTATCTCATTTTCCCCAAATAAATTGCTCCAATAGGGCAGATTATTTTTATGGTCATATCTAGTGTCTGGTCATTGTTTTAGACTAATTTCCTAGCAATCCAGCAACTTTTATTTTTTGAGAAAAACCCATGACCGGCCGTATGTCGAAATTTCTCAATTTTGAGTTATCTCATTTTCCCCCTAAAAATTATTCCAATAGGGCAGGTTATTATTTTTATGGTCATATATAGTGATAGCACATTGTTTTAGACTAATTTCCTAGCGATCCAGCAACTTTTATTTTTGAGACATTTCTCAATTTTGAGCTATCTCATTTTCCCCAAATAAATTGCTCCAATAGGGCAGATTATTATTTTTATGGTCATATCTAGTGTCTGGTCATTGTTTTAGACTAATTTCCTAGCAATCCAGCAACTTTTATTTTTTGAGAAAAACCCATGACCGGCCGTATGTCGAAATTTCTCAATTTTGAGCTATCTCATTTTCCCCCTAAAAATTGTTCCAATAGGGCAGGTTATTATTTTTATGGTCATATATAGTGATAGCACATTGTTTTAGACTAATTTCCTAGCGATCCAGCAACTTTTATTTTTGAGACATTTCTCAATTTTGAGCTATCTCATTTTCCCCAAATACATTGCTCCAATAGGGCAGATTATTATTTTTATGGTCATATCTAGTGTCTGGTCATTGTTTTAGACAAATTTTCTAGCAATCCAGCAACTTTTATTTTTTGAGAAAAACCCATGACCGGCCGTTTGTCGAAATTTCTCAATTTTGAGCTATCTCATTTTCCCCCCAAAAATTGCTCCAATAGGGCAGATTATTATTTTTATGGTCATATATAGTGATAGCACATTGTTTTAGACTAATTTCCTAGCGATCCAGCAACTTTTATTTTTGAGACATTTCTCAATTTTTAGCTATCTCAGTTTCCCCAAATAAATTGCTCCAATAGGGCAGATTATTATTTTTATGGTCATATCTAGTGTCTGGTCATTGTTTTAGACTAATTTCCTAGCAATCCAGCAACTTTTATTTTTTGAGAAAAACCCATGACCGGCCGTATATCGAAATTTCTCAATTTTGAGTTATCTCATTTTCCCCCTAAAAATTGTTCCAATAGGGCAGGTTATTATTTTTATGGTCATATATAGTGATAGCACATTGTTTTAGACTAATTTCCTAGCGATCCAGCAACTTTTATTTTTGAGACATTTCTCAATTTTGAGCTATCTCATTTTCCCCAAATAAATTGCTCCAATAGGGCAGATTATTATTTTTATGGTCATATCTAGTGTCTGGTCATTGTTTTAGACTAATTTCCTAGCAATCCAGCAACTTTTATTTTTTGAGAAAAACCCATGACCGGCCGTATGTCGAAATTTCTCAATTTTGAGCTATCTCATTTTCCCCCTAAAAATTGTTCCAATAGGGCAGGTTATTATTTTTATGGTCATATATAGTGATAGCACATTGTTTTAGACTAATTTCCTAGCGATCCAGCAACTTTTATTTTTGAGACATTTCTCAATTTTCAGCTATCTCATTTTCCCCAAATACATTGCTCCAATAGGGCAGATTATTATTTTTATGGTCATATCTAGTGTCTGGTCATTGTTTTAGACTAATTTCCTAGCAATCCAGCAACTTTTATTTTTTGAGAAAAACCCATGACCGGCCGTATGTCGAAATTTCTCAATTTTGAGCTATCTCATTTTCCCCCTAAAAATTGTTCCAATAGGGCAGGTTATTATTTTTATGGTCATATATAGTGATAGCACTTTGTTTTAGACTAATTTCCTAGCGATCCAGCAACTTTTATTTTTGAGACATTTCTCAATTTTGAGCTATCTCATTTTCCCCAAATAAATTGCTCCAATAGGGCAGATTATTATTTTTATGGTCATATCTAGTGTCTGGTCATTGTTTTAGACTAATTTCCTAGCAATCCAGCAACTTTTATTTTTTGAGAAAAACCCATGACCGGCCGTATGTCGAAATTTCTCAATTTTGAGTTATCTCATTTTCCCCCTAAAAATTATTCCAATAGGGCAGGTTATTATTTTTATGGTCATATATAGTGATAGCACATTGTTTTAGACTAATTTCCTAGCGATCCAGCAACTTTTATTTTTGAGACATTTCTCAATTTTGAGCTATCTCATTTTCCCCAAATAAATTGCTCCAATAGGGCAGATTATTATTTTTATGGTCATATCTAGTGTCTGGTCATTGTTTTAGACTAATTTCCTAGCAATCCAGCAACTTTTATTTTTTGAGGAAAACCCATGACCGGCCGTATGTCGAAATTTCTCAATTTTGAGTTATCTCATTTTCCCCCTAAAAATTATTCCAATAGGGCAGGTTATTATTTTTATGGTCATATATAGTGATAGCACATTGTTTTAGACTAATTTCCTAGCGATCCAGCAACTTTTATTTTTGAGACATTTCTCAATTTTGAGCTATCTCATTTTCCCCAAATAAATTGCTACAATAGGGCAGATTATTATTTTTATGGTCATATCTAGTGTCTGGTCATTGTTTTAGACTAATTTCCTAGCAATCCAGCAACTTTTATTTTTTGAGAAAAACCCATGACCGGCCGTATGTCGAAATTTCTCAATTTTGAGCTATCTCATTTTCCCCCTAAAAATTGTTCCAATAGGGCAGGTTATTATTTTTATGGTCATATATAGTGATAGCACATTGTTTTAGACTAATTTCCTAGCGATCCAGCAACTTTTATTTTTGAGACATTTCTCAATTTTGAGCTATCTCATTTTCCCCCAAAAAATTGCTCCAATAGGGCAGATTATTATTTTTATGGTCATATCTAGTGTCTGGACATTGTTTTAGACAAATTTCCTAGCGATCTAGCAACTTTAATTTTTTGAGAAAAATCCATGAACGGCCGTATGTCGAAATTTCTCAATTTTGAGCTATCTCATTTTCCCCCTAAAAATTGTTCCAATAGGGCAGGTTATTATTTTTATGGTCATATATAGTGATAGCACTTTGTTTTAGACTAATTTCCTAGCGATCCAGCAACTTTTATTTTTGAGACATTTCTCAATTTTGAGCTATCTCATTTTCCCCAAATAAATTGCTCCAATAGGGCAGATTATTTTTATGGTCATATCTAGTGTCTGGTCATTGTTTTAGACTAATTTCCTAGCAATCCAGCAACTTTTATTTTTTGAGAAAAACCCATGACCGGCCGTATGTCGAAATTTCTCAATTTTGAGTTATCTCATTTTCCCCCTAAAAATTATTCCAATAGGGCAGGTTATTATTTTTATGGTCATATATAGTGATAGCACATTGTTTTAGACTAATTTCCTAGCGATCCAGCAACTTTTATTTTTGAGACATTTCTCAATTTTGAGCTATCTCATTTTCCCCAAATAAATTGCTCCAATAGGGCAGATTATTATTTTTATGGTCATATCTAGTGTCTGGTCATTGTTTTAGACTAATTTCCTAGCAATCCAGCAACTTTTATTTTTTGAGAAAAACCCATGACCGGCCGTATGTCGAAATTTCTCAATTTTGAGCTATCTCATTTTCCCCCTAAAAATTGTTCCAATAGGGCAGGTTATTATTTTTATGGTCATATATAGTGATAGCACATTGTTTTAGACTAATTTCCTAGCGATCCAGCAACTTTTATTTTTGAGACATTTCTCAATTTTGAGCTATCTCATTTTCCCCAAATACATTGCTCCAATAGGGCAGATTATTATTTTTATGGTCATATCTAGTGTCTGGTCATTGTTTTAGACAAATTTTCTAGCAATCCAGCAACTTTTATTTTTTGAGAAAAACCCATGACCGGCCGTTTGTCGAAATTTCTCAATTTTGAGCTATCTCATTTTCCCCCCAAAAATTGCTCCAATAGGGCAGATTATTATTTTTATGGTCATATATAGTGATAGCACATTGTTTTAGACTAATTTCCTAGCGATCCAGCAACTTTTATTTTTGAGACATTTCTCAATTTTGAGCTATCTCATTTTCCCCAAATAAATTGCTCCAATAGGGCAGATTATTATTTTTATGGTCATATCTAGTGTCTGGTCATTGTTTTAGACTAATTTCCTAGCAATCCAGCAACTTTTATTTTTTGAGAAAAACCCATGACCGGCCGTATGTCGAAATTTCTCAATTTTGAGCTATCTCATTTTCCCCCTAAAAATTGTTCCAATAGGGCAGGTTATTATTTTTATGGTCATATATAGTGATAGCACATTGTTTTAGACTAATTTCCTAGCGATCCAGCAACTTTTATTTTTGAGACATTTCTCAATTTTGAGCTATCTCATTTCCCCCCAAAAAATTGCTCCAATAGGGCAGATTATTATTTTTATGGTCATATCTAGTGTCTGGACATTGTTTTAGACAAATTTCCTAGCGATCTAGCAACTTTAATTTTTTGAGAAAAATCCATGAACGGCCGTATGTCGAAATTTCTCAATTTTGAGCTATCTCATTTTCCCCCTAAAAATTGTTCCAATAGGGCAGGTTATTATTTTTATGGTCATATATAGTGATAGCACTTTGTTTTAGACTAATTTCCTAGCGATCCAGCAACTTTTATTTTTGAGACATTTCTCAATTTTGAGCTATCTCATTTTCCCCAAATAAATTGCTCCAATAGGGCAGATTATTTTTATGGTCATATCTAGTGTCTGGTCATTGTTTTAGACTAATTTCCTAGCAATCCAGCAACTTTTATTTTTTGAGAAAAACCCATGACCGGCCGTATGTCGAAATTTCTCAATTTTGAGTTATCTCATTTTCCCCCTAAAAATTATTCCAATAGGGCAGGTTATTATTTTTATGGTCATATATAGTGATAGCACATTGTTTTAGACTAATTTCCTAGCGATCCAGCAACTTTTATTTTTGAGACATTTCTCAATTTTGAGCTATCTCATTTTCCCCAAATAAATTGCTCCAATAGGGCAGATTATTATTTTTATGGTCATATCTAGTGTCTGGTCATTGTTTTAGACTAATTTCCTAGCAATCCAGCAACTTTTATTTTTTGAGAAAAACCCATGACCGGCCGTATGTCGAAATTTCTCAATTTTGAGCTATCTCATTTTCCCCCTAAAAATTGTTCCAATAGGGCAGGTTATTATTTTTATGGTCATATATAGTGATAGCACTTTGTTTTAGACTAATTTCCTAGCGATCCAGCAACTTTTATTTTTGAGACATTTCTCAATTTTGAGCTATCTCATTTTCCCCAAATAAATTGCTCCAATAGGGCAGATTATTTTTATGGTCATATCTAGTGTCTGGTCATTGTTTTAGACTAATTTCCTAGCAATCCAGCAACTTTTATTTTTTGAGAAAAACCCATGACCGGCCGTATGTCGAAATTTCTCAATTTTGAGTTATCTCATTTTCCCCCTAAAAATTATTCCAATAGGGCAGGTTATTATTTTTATGGTCATATATAGTGATAGCACATTGTTTTAGACTAATTTCCTAGCGATCCAGCAACTTTTATTTTTGAGACATTTCTCAATTTTGAGCTATCTCATTTTCCCCAAATAAATTGCTCCAATAGGGCAGATTATTATTTTTATGGTCATATCTAGTGTCTGGTCATTGTTTTAGACTAATTTCCTAGCAATCCAGCAACTTTTATTTTTTGAGAAAAACCCATGACCGGCCGTATGTCGAAATTTCTCAATTTTGAGCTATCTCATTTTCCCCCTAAAAATTGTTCCAATAGGGCAGGTTATTATTTTTATGGTCATATATAGTGATAGCACATTGTTTTAGACTAATTTCCTAGCGATCCAGCAACTTTTATTTTTGAGACATTTCTCAATTTTGAGCTATCTCATTTTCCCCAAATACATTGCTCCAATAGGGCAGATTATTATTTTTATGGTCATATCTAGTGTCTGGTCATTGTTTTAGACAAATTTTCTAGCAATCCAGCAACTTTTATTTTTTGAGAAAAACCCATGACCGGCCGTTTGTCGAAATTTCTCAATTTTGAGCTATCTCATTTTCCCCCCAAAAATTGCTCCAATAGGGCAGATTATTATTTTTATGGTCATATATAGTGATAGCACATTGTTTTAGACTAATTTCCTAGCGATCCAGCAACTTTTATTTTTGAGACATTTCTCAATTTTGAGCTATCTCATTTTCCCCAAAAAATTGCTCCAATAGGGCAGATTATTATTTTTATGGTCATATCTAGTGTCTGGACATTGTTTTAGACAAATTTCCTAGCGATCTAGCAACTTTAATTTTTTGAGAAAAATCCATGAACGGCCGTATGTCGAAATTTCTCAATTTTGAGCTATCTCATTTTCCCCCTAAAAATTGTTCCAATAGGGCAGGTTATTATTTTTATGGTCATATATAGTGATAGCACTTTGTTTTAGACTAATTTCCTAGCGATCCAGCAACTTTTATTTTTGAGACATTTCTCAATTTTGAGCTATCTCATTTTCCCCAAATAAATTGCTCCAATAGGGCAGATTATTTTTATGGTCATATCTAGTGTCTGGTCATTGTTTTAGACTAATTTCCTAGCAATCCAGCAACTTTTATTTTTTGAGAAAAACCCATGACCGGCCGTATGTCGAAATTTCTCAATTTTGAGTTATCTCATTTTCCCCCTAAAAATTATTCCAATAGGGCAGGTTATTATTTTTATGGTCATATATAGTGATAGCACATTGTTTTAGACTAATTTCCTAGCGATCCAGCAACTTTTATTTTTGAGACATTTCTCAATTTTGAGCTATCTCATTTTCCCCAAATAAATTGCTCCAATAGGGCAGATTATTATTTTTATGGTCATATCTAGTGTCTGGTCATTGTTTTAGACTAATTTCCTAGCAATCCAGCAACTTTTATTTTTTGAGAAAAACCCATGACCGGCCGTATGTCGAAATTTCTCAATTTTGAGCTATCTCATTTTCCCCCTAAAAATTGTTCCAATAGGGCAGGTTATTATTTTTATGGTCATATATAGTGATAGCACATTGTTTTAGACTAATTTCCTAGCGATCCAGCAACTTTTATTTTTGAGACATTTCTCAATTTTGAGCTATCTCATTTTCCCCAAATACATTGCTCCAATAGGGCAGATTATTATTTTTATGGTCATATCTAGTGTCTGGTCATTGTTTTAGACAAATTTTCTAGCAATCCAGCAACTTTTATTTTTTGAGAAAAACCCATGACCGGCCGTTTGTCGAAATTTCTCAATTTTGAGCTATCTCATTTTCCCCCCAAAAATTGCTCCAATAGGGCAGATTATTATTTTTATGGTCATATATAGTGATAGCACATTGTTTTAGACTAATTTCCTAGCGATCCAGCAACTTTTATTTTTGAGACATTTCTCAATTTTGAGCTATCTCATTTTCCCCAAATAAATTGCTCCAATAGGGCAGATTATTATTTTTATGGTCATATCTAGTGTCTGGTCATTGTTTTAGACTAATTTCCTAGCAATCCAGCAACTTTTATTTTTTGAGAAAAACCCATGACCGGCCGTATATCGAAATTTCTCAATTTTGAGCTATCTCATTTTCCCCCTAAAAATTGTTCCAATAGGGCAGGTTATTATTTTTATGGTCATATATAGTGATAGCACATTGTTTTAGACTAATTTCCTAGCGATCCAGCAACTTTTATTTTTGAGACATTTCTCAATTTTGAGCTATCTCATTTTCCCCAAATACATTGCTCCAATAGGGCAGATTATTATTTTTATGGTCATATCTAGTGTCTGGTCATTGTTTTAGACTAATTTCCTAGCAATCCAGCAACTTTTATTTTTTGAGAAAAACCCATGACCGGCCGTATGTCGAAATTTCTCAATTTTGAGCTATCTCATTTTCCCCCTAAAAATTGTTCCAATAGGGCAGGTTATTATTTTTATGGTCATATATAGTGATAGCACATTGTTTTAGACTAATTTCCTAGCGATCCAGCAACTTTTATTTTTGAGACATTTCTCAATTTTGAGCTATCTCATTTTCCCCAAATACATTGCTCCAATAGGGCAGATTATTATTTTTATGGTCATATCTAGTGTCTGGTCATTGTTTTAGACTAATTTTCTAGCAATCCAGCAACTTTTATTTTTTGAGAAAAACCCATGACCGGCCGTTTGTCGAAATTTCTCAATTTTGAGCTATCTCATTTTCCCCCTAAAAATTGTTCCAATAGGGCAGGTTATTATTTTTATGGTCATATATAGTGATAGCACATTGTTTTAGACTAATTTCCTAGCGATCCAGCAACTTTTATTTTTGAGACATTTCTCAATTTTCAGCTATCTCATTTTCCCCAAATACATTGCTCCAATAGGGCAGATTATTATTTTTATGGTCATATCTAGTGTCTGGTCATTGTTTTAGACTAATTTCCTAGCAATCCAGCAACTTTTATTTTTTGAGAAAAACCCATGACCGGCCGTATGTCGAAATTTCTCAATTTTGAGCTATCTCATTTTCCCCCTAAAAATTGTTCCAATAGGGCAGGTTATTATTTTTATGGTCATATATAGTGATAGCACATTGTTTTAGACTAATTTCCTAGCGATCCAGCAACTTTTATTTTTGAGAAATTTCTCAATTTTGAGCTATCTCATTTTCCCCCCAAAAATTGCTCCAATAGGGCAGATTATTATTTTTATGGTCATATCTAGTGTCTGGACATTGTTTTAGACAAATTTCCTAGCGATCTAGCAACTTTAATTTTTTGAGAAAAATCCATGAACGGCCGTATGTCGAAATTTCTCAATTTTGAGCTATCTCATTTTCCCCCTAAAAATTGTTCCAATAGGGCAGGTTATTATTTTTATGGTCATATATAGTGATAGCACATTGTTTTAGACTAATTTCCTAGCGATCCAGCAACTTTTATTTTTGAGACATTTCTCAATTTTGAGCTATCTCATTTTCCCCACCCAAAAATTGCTCCAAAAGGGCAGATTATTATTTTTATGGTCATATCTAGTGTCTGGTCATTGTTTTAGACTAATTTCCTAGCAATCCAGCAACTTTTATTTTTTGAGAAAAACCCATGACCGGCCGTATGTCGAAATTTCTCAATTTTGAGTTATCTCATTTTCCCCCTAAAAATTATTCCAATAGGGCAGGTTATTATTTTTATGGTCATATATAGTGATAGCACATTGTTTTAGACTAATTTCCTAGCGATCCAGCAACTTTTATTTTTGAGACATTTCTCAATTTTGAGCTATCTCATTTTCCCCAAATAAATTGCTCCAATAGGGCAGATTATTATTTTTATGGTCATATCTAGTGTCTGGTCATTGTTTTAGACTAATTTCCTAGCAATCCAGCAACTTTTATTTTTTGAGAAAAACCCATGACCGGCCGTATGTCGAAATTTCTCAATTTTGAGCTATCTCATTTTCCCCCTAAAAATTGTTCCAATAGGGCAGGTTATTATTTTTATGGTCATATATAGTGATAGCACATTGTTTTAGACTAATTTCCTAGCGATCCAGCAACTTTTATTTTTGAGACATTTCTCAATTTTGAGCTATCTCATTTTCCCCAAATACATTGCTCCAATAGGGCAGATTATTATTTTTATGGTCATATCTAGTGTCTGGTCATTGTTTTAGACTAATTTCCTAGCAATCCAGCAACTTTTATTTTTTTAGAAAAACCCATGACCGGCCGTATGTCGAAATTTCTCAATTTTGAGCTATCTCATTTTCCCCCTAAAAATTGTTCCAATAGGGCAGGTTATTATTTTTATGGTCATATATAGTGATAGCACTTTGTTTTAGACTAATTTCCTAGCGATCCAGCAACTTTTATTTTTGAGACATTTCACAATTTTGAGCTATCTCATTTTCCCCAAATAAATTGCTCCAATAGGGCAGATTATTATTTTTATCGTCATATCTAGTGTCTGGTCATTGTTTTAGACTAATTTCCTAGCAATCCAGCAACTTTTATTTTTTGAGAAAAACCCATGACCGGCCGTATGTCGAAATTTCTCAATTTTGAGTTATCTCATTTTCCCCCTAAAAATTATTCCAATAGGGCAGGTTATTATTTTTATGGTCATATATAGTGATAGCACATTGTTTTAGACTAATTTCCTAGCGATCCAGCAACTTTTATTTTTGAGACATTTCTCAATTTTGAGCTATCTCATTTTCCCCAAATACATTGCTCCAATAGGGCAGATTATTATTTTTATGGTCATATCTAGTGTCTGGTCATTGTTTTAGACTAATTTCCTAGCAATCCAGCAACTTTTATTTTTTGAGAAAAACCCATGACCGGCCATTTGTCGAAATTTCTCAATTTTGAGCTATCTCATTTTCCCCAAAAAAATTGCTCCAATAGGGCAGATTATTATTTTTATGGTCATATATAGTGATAGCACATTGTTTTAGACTAATTTCCTAGCGATCCAGCAACTTTTATTTTTGAGACATTTCTCAATTTTGAGCTATCTCATTTTCCCCAAATAAATTGCTCCAATAGGGCAGATTATTATTTTTATGGTCATATCTAGTGTCTGGTCATTGTTTTAGACTAATTTCCTAGCAATCCAGCAACTTTTATTTATTTTGAGTTATCTCATTTTCCCCCTAAAAATTATTCCAATAGGGCAGGTTATTATTTTTATGGTCATATATAGTGATAGCACATTGTTTTAGACTAATTTCCTAGCGATCCAGCAACTTTTATTTTTGAGAAATTTCTCAATTTTGAGCTATCTCATTTTCCCCACCAAAAAATTGCTCCAAAAGGGCAGATTATTATTTTTATGGTCATATCTAGTGTCTGGTCATTGTTTTAGACTAATTTCCTAGCAATCCAGCAACTTTTATTTTTTGAGAAAAACCCATGACCGGCCGTATGTCGAAATTTCTCAATTTTGAGTTATCTCATTTTCCCCCTAAAAATTATTCCAATAGGGCAGGTTATTATTTTTATGGTCATATATAGTGATAGCACATTGTTTTAGACTAATTTCCTAGCGATCCAGCAACTTTTATTTTTGAGACATTTATCAATTTTGAGCTATCTCATTTTCCCCAAATAAATTGCTCCAATAGGGCAGATTATTATTTTTATGGTCATATCTAGTGTCTGGTCATTGTTTTAGACTAATTTCCTAGCAATCCAGCAACTTTTATTTTTTGAGAAAAACCCATGACCGGCCGTATGTCGAAATTTCTCAATTTTGAGCTATCTCATTTTCCCCCTAAAAATTGTTCCAATAGGGCAGGTTATTATTTTTATGGTCATATATAGTGATAGCACATTGTTTTAGACTAATTTCCTAGCGATCCAGCAACTTTTATTTTTGAGACATTTCTCAATTTTGAGCTATCTCATTTTCCCCAAATACATTGCTCCAATAGGGCAGATTATTATTTTTATGGTCATATCTAGTGTCTGGTCATTGTTTTAGACTAATTTCCTAGCAATCCAGCAACTTTTATTTTTTGAGAAAAACCCATGACCGGCCGTATGTCGAAATTTCTCAATTTTGAGCTATCTCATTTTCCCCCAAAAAATTGTTCCAATAGGGCAGGTTATTATTTTTATGGTCATATATAGTGATAGCACTTTGTTTTAGACTAATTTCCTAGCGATCCAGCAACTTTTATTTTTGAGACATTTCTCAATTTTGAGCTATCTCATTTTCCCCAAATAAATTGCTCCAATAGGGCAGATTATTATTTTTATGGTCATATCTAGTGTCTGGTCATTGTTTTAGACTAATTTCCTAGCAATCCAGCAACTTTTATTTTTTGAGAAAAACCCATGACCGGCCGTATGTCGAAATTTCTCAATTTTGAGTTATCTCATTTTCCCCCTAAAAATTATTCCAATAGGGCAGGTTATTATTTTTATGGTCATATATAGTGATAGCACATTGTTTTAGACTAATTTCCTAGCGATCCAGCAACTTTTATTTTTGAGAAATTTCTCAATTTTGAGCTATCTCATTTTCCCCACCAAAAAATTGCTCCAAAAGGGCAGATTATTATTTTTATGGTCATATCTAGTGTCTGGTCATTGTTTTAGACTAATTTCCTAGCAATCCAGCAACTTTTATTTTTTGAGAAAAACCCATGACCGGCCGTATGTCGAAATTTCTCAATTTTGAGTTATCTCATTTTCCCCCTAAAAATTATTCCAATAGGGCAGGTTATTATTTTTATGGTCATATATAGTGATAGCACTTTGTTTTAGACTAATTTCCTAGCGATCCAGCAACTTTTATTTTTGAGACATTTCTCAATTTTGAGCTATCTCATTTTCCCCAAATAAATTGCTCCAATAGGGCAGATTATTTTTATGGTCATATCTAGTGTCTGGTCATTGTTTTAGACTAATTTCCTAGCAATCCAGCAACTTTTATTTTTTGAGAAAAACCCATGACCGGCCGTATGTCGAAATTTCTCAATTTTGAGTTATCTCATTTTCCCCCTAAAAATTATTCCAATAGGGCAGGTTATTATTTTTATGGTCATATATAGTGATAGCACATTGTTTTAGACTAATTTCCTAGCGATCCAGCAACTTTTATTTTTGAGACATTTCTCAATTTTGAGCTATCTCATTTTCCCCAAATAAATTGCTCCAATAGGGCAGATTATTATTTTTATGGTCATATCTAGTGTCTGGTCATTGTTTTAGACTAATTTCCTAGCAATCCAGCAACTTTTATTTTTTGAGAAAAACCCATGACCGGCCGTATGTCGAAATTTCTCAATTTTGAGCTATCTCATTTTCCCCCTAAAAATTGTTCCAATAGGGCAGGTTATTATTTTTATGGTCATATATAGTGATAGCACATTGTTTTAGACTAATTTCCTAGCGATCCAGCAACTTTTATTTTTGAGACATTTCTCAATTTTGAGCTATCTCATTTTCCCCAAATACATTGCTCCAATAGGGCAGATTATTATTTTTATGGTCATATCTAGTGTCTGGTCATTGTTTTAGACAAATTTTCTAGCAATCCAGCAACTTTTATTTTTTGAGAAAAACCCATGACCGGCCGTTTGTCGAAATTTCTCAATTTTGAGCTATCTCATTTTCCCCCCAAAAATTGCTCCAATAGGGCAGATTATTATTTTTATGGTCATATATAGTGATAGCACATTGTTTTAGACTAATTTCCTAGCGATCCAGCAACTTTTATTTTTGAGACATTTCTCAATTTTGAGCTATCTCATTTTCCCCAAATAAATTGCTCCAATAGGGCAGATTATTATTTTTATGGTCATATCTAGTGTCTGGTCATTGTTTTAGACTAATTTCCTAGCAATCCAGCAACTTTTATTTTTTGAGAAAAACCCATGACCGGCCGTATGTCGAAATTTCTCAATTTTGAGCTATCTCATTTTCCCCCTAAAAATTGTTCCAATAGGGCAGGTTATTATTTTTATGGTCATATATAGTGATAGCACATTGTTTTAGACTAATTTCCTAGCGATCCAGCAACTTTTATTTTTGAGACATTTCTCAATTTTGAGCTATCTCATTTTCCCCCAAAAAATTGCTCCAATAGGGCAGATTATTATTTTTATGGTCATATCTAGTGTCTGGACATTGTTTTAGACAAATTTCCTAGCGATCTAGCAACTTTAATTTTTTGAGAAAAATCCATGAACGGCCGTATGTCGAAATTTCTCAATTTTGAGCTATCTCATTTTCCCCCTAAAAATTGTTCCAATAGGGCAGGTTATTATTTTTATGGTCATATATAGTGATAGCACTTTGTTTTAGACTAATTTCCTAGCGATCCAGCAACTTTTATTTTTGAGACATTTCTCAATTTTGAGCTATCTCATTTTCCCCAAATAAATTGCTCCAATAGGGCAGATTATTTTTATGGTCATATCTAGTGTCTGGTCATTGTTTTAGACTAATTTCCTAGCAATCCAGCAACTTTTATTTTTTGAGAAAAACCCATGACCGGCCGTATGTCGAAATTTCTCAATTTTGAGTTATCTCATTTTCCCCCTAAAAATTATTCCAATAGGGCAGGTTATTATTTTTATGGTCATATATAGTGATAGCACATTGTTTTAGACTAATTTCCTAGCGATCCAGCAACTTTTATTTTTGAGACATTTCTCAATTTTGAGCTATCTCATTTTCCCCAAATAAATTGCTCCAATAGGGCAGATTATTATTTTTATGGTCATATCTAGTGTCTGGTCATTGTTTTAGACTAATTTCCTAGCAATCCAGCAACTTTTATTTTTTGAGAAAAACCCATGACCGGCCGTATGTCGAAATTTCTCAATTTTGAGCTATCTCATTTTCCCCCTAAAAATTGTTCCAATAGGGCAGGTTATTATTTTTATGGTCATATATAGTGATAGCACTTTGTTTTAGACTAATTTCCTAGCGATCCAGCAACTTTTATTTTTGAGACATTTCTCAATTTTGAGCTATCTCATTTTCCCCAAATAAATTGCTCCAATAGGGCAGATTATTTTTATGGTCATATCTAGTGTCTGGTCATTGTTTTAGACTAATTTCCTAGCAATCCAGCAACTTTTATTTTTTGAGAAAAACCCATGACCGGCCGTATGTCGAAATTTCTCAATTTTGAGTTATCTCATTTTCCCCCTAAAAATTATTCCAATAGGGCAGGTTATTATTTTTATGGTCATATATAGTGATAGCACATTGTTTTAGACTAATTTCCTAGCGATCCAGCAACTTTTATTTTTGAGACATTTCTCAATTTTGAGCTATCTCATTTTCCCCAAATAAATTGCTCCAATAGGGCAGATTATTATTTTTATGGTCATATCTAGTGTCTGGTCATTGTTTTAGACTAATTTCCTAGCAATCCAGCAACTTTTATTTTTTGAGAAAAACCCATGACCGGCCGTATGTCGAAATTTCTCAATTTTGAGCTATCTCATTTTCCCCCTAAAAATTGTTCCAATAGGGCAGGTTATTATTTTTATGGTCATATATAGTGATAGCACATTGTTTTAGACTAATTTCCTAGCGATCCAGCAACTTTTATTTTTGAGACATTTCTCAATTTTGAGCTATCTCATTTTCCCCAAATACATTGCTCCAATAGGGCAGATTATTATTTTTATGGTCATATCTAGTGTCTGGTCATTGTTTTAGACAAATTTTCTAGCAATCCAGCAACTTTTATTTTTTGAGAAAAACCCATGACCGGCCGTTTGTCGAAATTTCTCAATTTTGAGCTATCTCATTTTCCCCCAAAAAATTGCTCCAATAGGGCAGATTATTATTTTTATGGTCATATATAGTAATAGCACATTGTTTTAGACTAATTTCCTAGCGATCCAGCAACTTTTATTTTTGAGACATTTCTCAATTTTGAGCTATCTCATTTTCCCCAAATAAATTGCTCCAATAGGGCAGATTATTATTTTTATGGTCATATCTAGTGTCTGGTCATTGTTTTAGACTAATTTCCTAGCAATCCAGCAACTTTTATTTTTTGAGAAAAACCCATGACCGGCCGTATGTCGAAATTTCTCAATTTTGAGCTATCTCATTTTCCCCCTAAAAATTGTTCCAATAGGGCAGGTTATTATTTTTATGGTCATATATAGTGATAGCACATTGTTTTAGACTAATTTCCTAGCGATCCAGCAACTTTTATTTTTGAGACATTTCTCAATTTTGAGCTATCTCATTTTCCCCCAAAAAATTGCTCCAATAGGGCAGATTATTATTTTTATGGTCATATCTAGTGTCTGGACATTGTTTTAGACAAATTTCCTAGCGATCTAGCAACTTTAATTTTTTGAGAAAAATCCATGAACGGCCGTATGTCGAAATTTCTCAATTTTGAGCTATCTCATTTTCCCCCTAAAAATTGTTCCAATAGGGCAGGTTATTATTTTTATGGTCATATATAGTGATAGCACTTTGTTTTAGACTAATTTCCTAGCGATCCAGCAACTTTTATTTTTGAGACATTTCTCAATTTTGAGCTATCTCATTTTCCCCAAATAAATTGCTCCAATAGGGCAGATTATTTTTATGGTCATATCTAGTGTCTGGTCATTGTTTTAGACTAATTTCCTAGCAATCCAGCAACTTTTATTTTTTGAGAAAAACCCATGACCGGCCGTATGTCGAAATTTCTCAATTTTGAGTTATCTCATTTTCCCCCTAAAAATTATTCCAATAGGGCAGGTTATTATTTTTATGGTCATATATAGTGATAGCACATTGTTTTAGACTAATTTCCTAGCGATCCAGCAACTTTTATTTTTGAGACATTTCTCAATTTTGAGCTATCTCATTTTCCCCAAATAAATTGCTCCAATAGGGCAGATTATTATTTTTATGGTCATATCTAGTGTCTGGTCATTGTTTTAGACTAATTTCCTAGCAATCCAGCAACTTTTATTTTTTGAGAAAAACCCATGACCGGCCGTATGTCGAAATTTCTCAATTTTGAGCTATCTCATTTTCCCCCTAAAAATTGTTCCAATAGGGCAGGTTATTATTTTTATGGTCATATATAGTGATAGCACATTGTTTTAGACTAATTTCCTAGCGATCCAGCAACTTTTATTTTTGAGACATTTCTCAATTTTGAGCTATCTCATTTTCCCCAAATACATTGCTCCAATAGGGCAGATTATTATTTTTATGGTCATATCTAGTGTCTGGTCATTGTTTTAGACAAATTTTCTAGCAATCCAGCAACTTTTATTTTTTGAGAAAAACCCATGACCGGCCGTTTGTCGAAATTTCTCAATTTTGAGCTATCTCATTTTCCCCCCAAAAATTGCTCCAATAGGGCAGATTATTATTTTTATGGTCATATATAGTGATAGCACATTGTTTTAGACTAATTTCCTAGCGATCCAGCAACTTTTATTTTTGAGACATTTCTCAATTTTGAGCTATCTCATTTTCCCCAAATAAATTGCTCCAATAGGGCAGATTATTATTTTTATGGTCATATCTAGTGTCTGGTCATTGTTTTAGACTAATTTCCTAGCAATCCAGCAACTTTTATTTTTTGAGAAAAACCCATGACCGGCCGTATATCGAAATTTCTCAATTTTGAGCTATCTCATTTTCCCCCTAAAAATTGTTCCAATAGGGCAGGTTATTATTTTTATGGTCATATATAGTGATAGCACATTGTTTTAGACTAATTTCCTAGCGATCCAGCAACTTTTATTTTTGAGACATTTCTCAATTTTGAGCTATCTCATTTTCCCCAAATACATTGCTCCAATAGGGCAGATTATTATTTTTATGGTCATATCTAGTGTCTGGTCATTGTTTTAGACTAATTTCCTAGCAATCCAGCAACTTTTATTTTTTGAGAAAAACCCATGACCGGCCGTATGTCGAAATTTCTCAATTTTGAGTTATCTCATTTTCCCCCTAAAAATTATTCCAATAGGGCAGGTTATTATTTTTATGGTCATATATAGTGATAGCACATTGTTTTAGACTAATTTCCTAGCGATCCAGCAACTTTTATTTTTGAGACATTTCTCAATTTTGAGCTATCTCATTTTCCCCAAATAAATTGCTCCAATAGGGCAGATTATTATTTTTATGGTCATATCTAGTGTCTGGTCATTGTTTTAGACTAATTTCCTAGCAATCCAGCAACTTTTATTTTTTGAGAAAAACCCATGACCGGCCGTATGTCGAAATTTCTCAATTTTGAGCTATCTCATTTTCCCCCTAAAAATTGTTCCAATAGGGCAGGTTATTATTTTTATGGTCATATATAGTGATAGCACATTGTTTTAGACTAATTTCCTAGCGATCCAGCAACTTTTATTTTTGAGACATTTCTCAATTTTCAGCTATCTCATTTTCCCCAAATACATTGCTCCAATAGGGCAGATTATTATTTTTATGGTCATATCTAGTGTCTGGTCATTGTTTTAGACTAATTTCCTAGCAATCCAGCAACTTTTATTTTTTGAGAAAAACCCATGACCGGCCGTATGTCGAAATTTCTCAATTTTGAGCTATCTCATTTTCCCCCTAAAAATTGTTCCAATAGGGCAGGTTATTATTTTTATGGTCATATATAGTGATAGCACATTGTTTTAGACTAATTTCCTAGCGATCCAGCAACTTTTATTTTTGAGACATTTCTCAATTTTGAGCTATCTCATTTTCCCCAAATAAATTGCTCCAATAGGGCAGATTATTATTTTTATGGTCATATCTAGTGTCTGGTCATTGTTTTAGACTAATTTCCTAGCAATCCAGCAACTTTTATTTTTTGAGAAAAACCCATGACCGGCCGTATGTCGAAATTTCTCAATTTTGAGCTATCTCATTTTCCCCCTAAAAATTGTTCCAATAGGGCAGGTTATTATTTTTATGGTCATATATAGTGATAGCACATTGTTTTAGACTAATTTCCTAGCGATCCAGCAACTTTTATTTTTGAGACATTTCTCAATTTTGAGCTATCTCATTTTCCCCAAATACATTGCTCCAATAGGGCAGATTATTATTTTTATGGTCATATCTAGTGTCTGGTCATTGTTTTAGACTAATTTCCTAGCAATCCAGCAACTTTTATTTTTTGAGGAAAACCCATGACCGGCCGTATGTCGAAATTTCTCAATTTTGAGTTATCTCATTTTCCCCCTAAAAATTATTCCAATAGGGCAGGTTATTATTTTTATGGTCATATATAGTGATAGCACATTGTTTTAGACTAATTTCCTAGCGATCCAGCAACTTTTATTTTTGAGACATTTCTCAATTTTGAGCTATCTCATTTTCCCCAAATAAATTGCTACAATAGGGCAGATTATTATTTTTATGGTCATATCTAGTGTCTGGTCATTGTTTTAGACTAATTTCCTAGCAATCCAGCAACTTTTATTTTTTGAGAAAAACCCATGACCGGCCGTATGTCGAAATTTCTCAATTTTGAGCTATCTCATTTTCCCCCTAAAAATTGTTCCAATAGGGCAGGTTATTATTTTTATGGTCATATATAGTGATAGCACATTGTTTTAGACTAATTTCCTAGCGATCCAGCAACTTTTATTTTTGAGACATTTCTCAATTTTGAGCTATCTCATTTTCCCCAAATACATTGCTCCAATAGGGCAGATTATTATTTTTATGGTCATATCTAGTGTCTGGTCATTGTTTTAGACTAATTTCCTAGCAATCCAGCAACTTTTATTTTTTGAGAAAAACCCATGACCGGCCGTTTGTCGAAATTTCTCAATTTTGAGCTATCTCATTTTCCCCCAAAAAATTGCTCCAATAGGGCAGATTATTAATTTTATGGTCATATATAGTGATAGCACATTGTTTTAGACTAATTTCCTAGCGATCCAGCAACTTTTATTTTTGAGACATTTCTCAATTTTGAGCTATCTCATTTTTCCCACCAAAAAATTGCTCCAAAAGGGCAGATTATTATTTTTATGGTCATATCTAGTGTCTGGTCATTGTTTTAGACTAATTTCCTAGCAATCCAGCAACTTTTATTTTTTGAGAAAAACTCATGACCGGCCGTATGTCGAAATTTCTCAATTTTGAGCTATCTCATTTTCCCCCTAAAAATTGTTCCAATAGGGCAGGTTATTATTTTTATGGTCATATATAGTGATAGCACATTGTTTTAGACTAATTTCCTAGCGATCCAGCAACTTTTATTTTTGAGAAATTTCTCAATTTTGAGCTATCTCATTTCCCCCCCCTCCCCCCAAAATTGCTCCAATAGGGCAGATTATTATTTTTATGGTCATATCTAGTGTCTGGACATTGTTTTAGACAAATTTCCTAGCGATCTAGCAACTTTAATTTTTTGAGAAAAATCCATGAACGGCCGTATGTCGAAATTTCTCAATTTTGAGCTATCTCATTTTCCCCCTAAAAATTGTTCCAATAGGGCAGGTTATTATTTTTATGGTCATATATAGTGATAGCACTTTGTTTTAGACTAATTTCCTAGCGATCCAGCAACTTTTATTTTTGAGACATTTCTCAATTTTGAGCTATCTCATTTTCCCCAAATAAATTCCTCCAATAGGGCAGATTATTATTTTTATGGTCATATCTAGTGTCTGGTCATTGTTTTAGACTAATTTCCTAGCAATCCAGCAACTTTTATTTTTTGAGAAAAACACATGACCGGCCGTATGTCGAAATTTCTCAATTTTGAGTTATCTCATTTTCCCCCTAAAAATTATTCCAATAGGGCAGGTTATTATTTTTATGGTCATATATAGTGATAGCACATTGTTTTAGACTAATTTCCTAGCGATCCAGCAACTTTTATTTTTGAGACATTTCTCAATTTTGAGCTATCTCATTTTCCCCAAATAAATTGCTCCAATAGGGCAGATTATTATTTTTATGGTCATATCTAGTGTCTGGTCATTGTTTTAGACTAATTTCCTAGCAATCCAGCAACTTTTATTTTTTGAGAAAAACCCATGACCGGCCGTATGTCGAAATTTCTCAATTTTGAGTTATCTCATTTTCCCCCTAAAAATTATTCCAATAGGGCAGGTTATTATTTTTATGGTCATATATAGTGATAGCACATTGTTTTAGACTAATTTCCTAGCGATCCAGCAACTTTTATTTTTGAGACATTTCTCAATTTTGAGCTATCTCATTTTCCCCAAATACATTGCTCCAATAGGGCAGATTATTATTTTTATGGTCATATCTAGTGTCTGGTCATTGTTTTAGACTAATTTCCTAGCAATCCAGCAACTTTTATTTTTTGAGAAAAACCCATGACCGGCCGTTTGTCGAAATTTCTCAATTTTGAGCTATCTCATTTTCCCCAAAAAAATTGCTCCAATAGGGCAGATTATTATTTTTATGGTCATATATAGTGATAGCACATTGTTTTAGACTAATTTCCTAGCGATCCAGCAACTTTTATTTTTGAGACATTTCTCAATTTTGAGCTATCTCATTTTTCCCACCAAAAAATTGCTCCAAAAGGGCAGATTATTATTTTTATGGTCATATCTAGTGTCTGGTCATTGTTTTAGACTAATTTCCTAGCAATCCAGCAACTTTTATTTTTTGAGAAAAACTCATGACCGGCCGTATGTCGAAATTTCTCAATTTTGAGCTATCTCATTTTCCCCCTAAAAATTGTTCCAATAGGGCAGGTTATTATTTTTATGGTCATATATAGTGATAGCACATTGTTTTAGACTAATTTCCTAGCGATCCAGCAACTTTTATTTTTGAGAAATTTCTCAATTTTGAGCTATCTCATTTTCCCCAAAAAAATTGCTCCAATAGGGCAGATTATTATTTTTATGGTCATATCTAGTGTCTGGACATTGTTTTAGACAAATTTCCTAGCGATCTAGCAACTTTAATTTTTTGAGAAAAATCCATGAACGGCCGTATGTCGAAATTTCTCAATTTTGAGCTATCTCATTTTCCCCCTAAAAATTGTTCCAATAGGGCAGGTTATTATTTTTATGGTCATATATAGTGATAGCACTTTGTTTTAGACAATTTCCTAGCGATCCAGCAACTTTTATTTTTGAGACATTTCTCAATTTTGAGCTATCTCATTTTCCCCAAATAAATTGCTCCAATAGGGCAGATTATTTTTATGGTCATATCTAGTGTCTGGTAATTGTTTTAGACTAATTTCCTAGCAATCCAGCAACTTTTATTTTTTGAGAAAAACCCATGACCGGCCGTATGTCGAAATTTCTCAATTTTGAGTTATCTCATTTTCCCCCTAAAAATTATTCCAATAGGGCAGGTTATTATTTTTATGGTCATATATAGTGATAGCACATTGTTTTAGACTAATTTCCTAGCGATCCAGCAACTTTTATTTTTGAGAAATTTCTCAATTTTGAGCTATCTCATTTTCCCCACCAAAAAATTTCTCCAAAAGGGCAGATTATTATTTTTATGGTCATATCTAGTGTCTGGTCATTGTTTTAGACTAATTTCCTAGCAATCCAGCAACTTTTATTTTTTGAGAAAAACCCATGACCGGCCGTATGTCAAAATTTCTCAATTTTGAGCTATCTCATTTTCCCCCAAAAAATTGCTCCAATAGGGCAGATTATTATTTTTATGGTCATATATAGTGATAGCACATTGTTTTAGACTAATTTCCTAGCGATCCAGCAACTTTTATTTTTGAGACATTTCTCAATTTTGAGCTATCTCATTTTCCCCAAATACATTGCTCCAATAGGGCAGATTATTATTTTTATGGTCATATCTAGTGTCTGGTCATTGTTTTAGACTAATTTACTAGCAATCCAGCAACTTTTATTTTTTGAGAAAAACTCATGACCGGCCGTATGTCGAAATTTCTCAATTTTGAGCTATCTCATTTTCCCACTAAAAATTGTTCCAATAGGGCAGGTTATTATTTTTATGGTCATATATAGTGATAGCACATTGTTTTAGACTAATTTCCTAGCGATCCAGCAACTTTTATTTTTGAGAAATTTCTCAATTTTGAGCTATCTCATTTCCCCCCAAAAAATTGCTCCAATAGGGCAGATTATTATTTTTATGGTCATATCTAGTGTCTGGTCATTGTTTTAGACTAATTTCCTAGCAATCCAGCAACTTTTATTTTTTGAGAAAAACCCATGACCGGCCGTATGTCGAAATTTCTCAATTTTGAGTTATCTCATTTTCCCCCTAAAAATTATTCCAATAGGGCAGGTTATTATTTTTATGGTCATATATAGTGATAGCACATTGTTTTAGACTAATTTCCTAGCGATCCAGCAACTTTTATTTTTGAGACATTTCTCAATTTTGAGCTATCTCATTTTCCCCAAATAAATTGCTCCAATAGGGCAGATTATTATTTTTATGGTCATATCTAGTGTCTGGTCATTGTTTTAGACTAATTTCCTAGCAATCCAGCAACTTTTATTTTTTGAGAAAAACCCATGACCGGCCGTATGTCGAAATTTCTCAATTTTGAGCTATCTCATTTTCCCCCTAAAAATTGTTCCAATAGGGCAGGTTATTATTTTTATGGTCATATATAGTGATAGCACATTGTTTTAGACTAATTTCCTAGCGATCCAGCAACTTTTATTTTTGAGACATTTCTCAATTTTGAGCTATCTCATTTTCCCCAAATACATTGCTCCAATAGGGCAGATTATTATTTTTATGGTCATATCTAGTGTCTGGTCATTGTTTTAGACTAATTTTCTAGCAATCCAGCAACTTTTATTTTTTGAGAAAAACCCATGACCGGCCGTTTGTCGAAATTTCTCAATTTTGAGCTATCTCATTTTCCCCCTAAAAATTGTTCCAATAGGGCAGGTTATTATTTTTATGGTCATATATAGTGATAGCACATTGTTTTAGACTAATTTCCTAGCGATCCAGCAACTTTTATTTTTGAGACATTTCTCAATTTTGAGCTATCTCATTTTCCCCAAATACATTGCTCCAATAGGGCAGATTATTATTTTTATGGTCATATCTAGTGTCTGGTCATTGTTTTAGACTAATTTCCTAGCAATCCAGCAACTTTTATTTTTTGAGAAAAACCCATGACCGGCCGTATGTCGAAATTTCTCAATTTTGAGCTATCTCATTTTCCCCCTAAAAATTGTTCCAATAGGGCAGGTTATTATTTTTATGGTCATATATAGTGATAGCACATTGGTTTAGACTAATTTCCTAGCGATCCAGCAACTTTTATTTTTGAGAAATTTCTCAATTTTGAGCTATCTCATTTTCCCCCCAAAAATTGCTCCAATAGGGCAGATTATTATTTTTATGGTCATATCTAGTGTCTGGACATTGTTTTAGACAAATTTCCTAGCGATCTAGCAACTTTAATTTTTTGAGAAAAATCCATGAACGGCCGTATGTCGAAATTTCTAAATTTTGAGCTATCTCATTTTCCCCCTAAAAATTGTTCCAATAGGGCAGGTTATTATTTTTATGGTCATATATAGTGATAGCACATTGTTTTAGACTAATTTCCTAGCGATCCAGCAACTTTTATTTTTGAGACATTTCTCAATTTTGAGCTATCTCATTTTCCCCACCAAAAAATTGCTCCAAAAGGGCAGATTATTATTTTTATGGTCATATCTAGTGTCTGGTCATTGTTTTAGACTAATTTCCTAGCAATCCAGCAACTTTTATTTTTTGAGAAAAACCCATGACCGGCCGTATGTCGAAATTTCTCAATTTTGAGTTATCTCATTTTCCCCCTAAAAATTATTCCAATAGGGCAGGTTATTATTTTTATGGTCATATATAGTGATAGCACATTGTTTTAGACTAATTTCCTAGCGATCCAGCAACTTTTATTTTTGAGACATTTCTCAATTTTGAGCTATCTCATTTTCCCCAAATAAATTGCTCCAATAGGGCAGATTATTATTTTTATGGTCATATCTAGTGTCTGGTCATTGTTTTAGACTAATTTCCTAGCAATCCAGCAACTTTTATTTTTTGAGAAAAACCCATGACCGGCCGTATGTCGAAATTTCTCAATTTTGAGCTATCTCATTTTCCCCCTAAAAATTGTTCCAATAGGGCAGGTTATTATTTTTATGGTCATATATAGTGATAGCACATTGTTTTAGACTAATTTCCTAGCGATCCAGCAACTTTTATTTTTGAGACATTTCTCAATTTTGAGCTATCTCATTTTCCCCAAATACATTGCTCCAATAGGGCAGATTATTATTTTTATGGTCATATCTAGTGTCTGGTCATTGTTTTAGACTAATTTCCTAGCAATCCAGCAACTTTTATTTTTTTAGAAAAACCCATGACCGGCCGTATGTCGAAATTTCTCAATTTTGAGCTATCTCATTTTCCCCCTAAAAATTGTTCCAATAGGGCAGGTTATTATTTTTATGGTCATATATAGTGATAGCACTTTGTTTTAGACTAATTTCCTAGCGATCCAGCAACTTTTATTTTTGAGACATTTCACAATTTTGAGCTATCTCATTTTCCCCAAATAAATTGCTCCAATAGGGCAGATTATTATTTTTATCGTCATATCTAGTGTCTGGTCATTGTTTTAGACTAATTTCCTAGCAATCCAGCAACTTTTATTTTTTGAGAAAAACCCATGACCGGCCGTATGTCGAAATTTCTCAATTTTGAGTTATCTCATTTTCCCCCTAAAAATTATTCCAATAGGGCAGGTTATTATTTTTATGGTCATATATAGTGATAGCACATTGTTTTAGACTAATTTCCTAGCGATCCAGCAACTTTTATTTTTGAGACATTTCTCAATTTTGAGCTATCTCATTTTCCCCAAATACATTGCTCCAATAGGGCAGATTATTATTTTTATGGTCATATCTAGTGTCTGGTCATTGTTTTAGACTAATTTCCTAGCAATCCAGCAACTTTTATTTTTTGAGAAAAACCCATGACCGGCCGTTTGTCGAAATTTCTCAATTTTGAGCTATCTCATTTTCCCCAAAAAAATTGCTCCAATAGGGCAGATTATTATTTTTATGGTCATATATAGTGATAGCACATTGTTTTAGACTAATTTCCTAGCGATCCAGCAACTTTTATTTTTGAGACATTTCTCAATTTTGAGCTATCTCATTTTCCCCAAATAAATTGCTCCAATAGGGCAGATTATTATTTTTATGGTCATATCTAGTGTCTGGTCATTGTTTTAGACTAATTTCCTAGCAATCCAGCAACTTTTATTTATTTTGAGTTATCTCATTTTCCCCCTAAAAATTATTCCAATAGGGCAGGTTATTATTTTTATGGTCATATATAGTGATAGCACATTGTTTTAGACTAATTTCCTAGCGATCCAGCAACTTTTATTTTTGAGAAATTTCTCAATTTTGAGCTATCTCATTTTCCCCACCAAAAAATTGCTCCAAAAGGGCAGATTATTATTTTTATGGTCATATCTAGTGTCTGGTCATTGTTTTAGACTAATTTCCTAGCAATCCAGCAACTTTTATTTTTTGAGAAAAACCCATGACCGGCCGTATGTCGAAATTTCTCAATTTTGAGTTATCTCATTTTCCCCCTAAAAATTATTCCAATAGGGCAGGTTATTATTTTTATGGTCATATATAGTGATAGCACATTGTTTTAGACTAATTTCCTAGCGATCCAGCAACTTTTATTTTTGAGACATTTCTCAATTTTGAGCTATCTCATTTTCCCCAAATAAATTGCTCCAATAGGGCAGATTATTATTTTTATGGTCATATCTAGTGTCTGGTCATTGTTTTAGACTAATTTCCTAGCAATCCAGCAACTTTTATTTTTTGAGAAAAACCCATGACCGGCCGTATGTCGAAATTTCTCAATTTTGAGCTATCTCATTTTCCCCCTAAAAATTGTTCCAATAGGGCAGGTTATTATTTTTATGGTCATATATAGTGATAGCACATTGTTTTAGACTAATTTCCTAGCGATCCAGCAACTTTTATTTTTGAGACATTTCTCAATTTTGAGCTATCTCATTTTCCCCAAATACATTGCTCCAATAGGGCAGATTATTATTTTTATGGTCATATCTAGTGTCTGGTCATTGTTTTAGACTAATTTCCTAGCAATCCAGCAACTTTTATTTTTTGAGAAAAACCCATGACCGGCCGTATGTCGAAATTTCTCAATTTTGAGCTATCTCATTTTCCCCCTAAAAATTGTTCCAATAGGGCAGGTTATTATTTTTATGGTCATATATAGTGATAGCACTTTGTTTTAGACTAATTTCCTAGCGATCCAGCAACTTTTATTTTTGAGACATTTCTCAATTTTGAGCTATCTCATTTTCCCCAAATAAATTGCTCCAATAGGGCAGATTATTATTTTTATGGTCATATCTAGTGTCTGGTCATTGTTTTAGACTAATTTCCTAGCAATCCAGCAACTTTTATTTTTTGAGAAAAACCCATGACCGGCCGTATGTCGAAATTTCTCAATTTTGAGTTATCTCATTTTCCCCCTAAAAATTATTCCAATAGGGCAGGTTATTATTTTTATGGTCATATATAGTGATAGCACATTGTTTTAGACTAATTTCCTAGCGATCCAGCAACTTTTATTTTTGAGAAATTTCTCAATTTTGAGCTATCTCATTTTCCCCACCAAAAAATTGCTCCAAAAGGGCAGATTATTATTTTTATGGTCATATCTAGTGTCTGGTCATTGTTTTAGACTAATTTCCTAGCAATCCAGCAACTTTTATTTTTTGAGAAAAACCCATGACCGGCCGTATGTCGAAATTTCTCAATTTTGAGTTATCTCATTTTCCCCCTAAAAATTATTCCAATAGGGCAGGTTATTATTTTTATGGTCATATATAGTGATAGCACATTGTTTTAGACTAATTTCCTAGCGATCCAGCAACTTTTATTTTTGAGAAATTTCTCAATTTTGAGCTATCTCATTTCCCCCCAAAAAATTGCTCCAATAGGGCAGATTATTATTTTTATGGTCATATCTAGTGTCTGGACATTGTTTTAGACAAATTTCCTAGCGATCTAGCAACTTTAATTTTTTGAGAAAAATCCATGAACGGCCGTATGTCGAAATTTCTCAATTTTGAGCTATCTCATTTTCCCCCTAAAAATTGTTCCAATAGGGCAGGTTATTATTTTTATGGTCATATATAGTGATAGCACTTTGTTTTAGACTAATTTCCTAGCGATCCAGCAACTTTTATTTTTGAGACATTTCTCAATTTTGAGCTATCTCATTTTCCCCAAATAAATTGCTCCAATAGGGCAGATTATTATTTTTATGGTCATATCTAGTGTCTGGTCATTGTTTTAGACTAATTTCCTAGCAATCCAGCAACTTTTATTTTTTGAGAAAAACGCATGACCAGCCGTATGTCGAAATTTCTCAATTTTGAGTTATCTCATTTTCCCCCTAAAAATTATTCCAATAGGACAGGTTATTATTTTTATGGTCATATATAGTGATAGCACATTGTTTTAGACTAATTTCCTAGCGATCCAGCAACTTTTATTTTTGAGACATTTCTCAATTTTGAGCTATCTCATTTTCCCCAAATACATTGCTCCAATAGGGCAGATTATTATTTTTATGGTCATATCTAGTGTCTGGTCATTGTTTTAGACTAATTTCCTAGCAATCCAGCAACTTTTATTTTTTGAGAAAAACCCATGACCGGCCGTTTGTCGAAATTTCTCAATTTTGAGCTATCTCATTTTCCCCCTAAAAATTGTTCCAATAGGGCAGGTTATTATTTTTATGGTCATATATAGTGATAGCACTTTGTTTTAGACTAATTTCCTAGCGATCCAGCAACTTTTATTTTTGAGACATTTCTCAATTTTGAGCTATCTCATTTTCCCCAAATAAATTGCTCCAATAGGGCAGATTATTATTTTTATGGTCATATCTAGTGTCTGGTCATTGTTTTAGACTAATTTCCTAGCAATCCAGCAACTTTTATTTTTTGAGGAAAACCCATGACCGGCCGTATGTCGAAATTTCTCAATTTTGAGTTATCTCATTTTCCCCCTAAAAATTATTCCAATAGGACAGGTTATTATTTTTATGGTCATATATAGTGATAGCACATTGTTTTAGACTAATTTCCTAGCGATCCAGCAACTTTTATTTTTGAGAAATTTCTCAATTTTGAGCTATCTCATTTTCCCCACCAAAAAATTGCTCCAAAAGGGCAGATTATTATTTTTATGGTCATATCTAGTGTCTGGTCATTGTTTTAGACTAATTTCCTAGCAATCCAGCAACTTTTATTTTTTGAGAAAAACCCATGACCGGCCGTATGTCGAAATTTCTCAATTTTGAGTTATCTCATTTTCCCCCTAAAAATTATTCCAATAGGGCAGGTTATTATTTTTATGGTCATATATAGTGATAGCACTTTGTTTTAGACTAATTTCCTAGCGATCCAGCAACTTTTATTTTTGAGACATTTCTCAATTTTGAGCTATCTCATTTTCCCCAAATAAATTGCTCCAATAGGGCAGATTATTATTTTTATGGTCATATCTAGTGTCTGGTCATTGTTTTAGACTAATTTCCTAGCAATCCAGCAACTTTTATTTTTTGAGAAAAACGCATGACCGGCCGTATGTCGAAATTTTTCAATTTTGAGTTATCTCATTTTCCCCCTAAAAATTATTCCAATAGGACAGGTTATTATTTTTATGGTCATATATAGTGATAGCACATTGTTTTAGACTAATTTCCTAGCGATCCAGCAACTTTTATTTTTGAGAAATTTCTCAATTTTGAGCTATCTCATTTTCCCCACCAAAAAATTGCTCCAAAAGGGCAGATTATTATTTTTATGGTCATATCTAGTGTCTGGTCATTGTTTTAGACTAATTTCCTAGCAATCCAGCAACTTTTATTTTTTGAGAAAAACCCATGACCGGCCGTATGTCGAAATTTCTCAATTTTGAGTTATCTCATTTTCCCCCTAAAAATTATTCCAATAGGGCAGGTTATTATTTTTATGGTCATATATAGTGATAGCACATTGTTTTAGACTAATTTCCTAGCGATCCAGCAACTTTTATTTTTGAGACATTTCTCAATTTTGAGCTATCTCATTTTCCCCAAATAAATTGCTCCAATAGGGCAGATTATTATTTTTATGGTCATATCTAGTGTCTGGTCATTGTTTTAGACTAATTTCCTAGCAATCCAGCAACTTTTATTTTTTGAGAAAAACCCATGACCGGCCGTATGTCGAAATTTCTCAATTTTGAGCGATCTCATTTTCCCCCTAAAAATTGTTCCAATAGGGCAGGTTATTATTTTTATGGTCATATATAGTGATAGCACTTTGTTTTAGACAATTTCCTAGCGATCCAGCAACCTTTATTTTTGAGACATTTCTCAATTTTGAGCTATCTCATTTTCCCCAAATAAATTGCTCCAATAGGGCAGATTATTTTTATGGTCATATCTAGTGTCTGGTAATTGTTTTAGACTAATTTCCTAGCAATCCAGCAACTTTTATTTTTTGAGAAAAACCCATGACCGGCCGTATGTCGAAATTTCTCAATTTTGAGTTATCTCATTTTCCCCCTAAAAATTATTCCAATAGGGCAGGTTATTATTTTTATGGTCATATATAGTGATAGCACATTGTTTTAGACTAATTTCCTAGCGATCCAGCAACTTTTATTTTTGAGAAATTTCTCAATTTTGAGCTATCTCATTTTCCCCACCAAAAAATTTCTCCAAAAGGGCAGATTATTATTTTTATGGTCATATCTAGTGTCTGGTCATTGTTTTAGACTAATTTCCTAGCAATCCAGCAACTTTTATTTTTTGAGAAAAACCCATGACCGGCCGTATGTCGAAATTTCTCAATTTTGAGCTATCTCATTTTCCCCCAAAAAATTGCTCCAATAGGGCAGATTATTATTTTTATGGTCATATATAGTGATAGCACATTGTTTTAGACTAATTTCCTAGCGATCCAGCAACTTTTATTTTTGAGACATTTCTCAATTTTGAGCTATCTCATTTTCCCCAAATACATTGCTCCAATAGGGCAGATTATTATTTTTATGGTCATATCTAGTGTCTGGTCATTGTTTTAGACTAATTTACTAGCAATCCAGCAACTTTTATTTTTTGAGAAAAACTCATGACCGGCCGTATGTCGAAATTTCTCAATTTTGAGCTATCTCATTTTCCCACTAAAAATTGTTCCAATAGGGCAGGTTATTATTTTTATGGTCATATATAGTGATAGCACATTGTTTTAGACTAATTTCCTAGCGATCCAGCAACTTTTATTTTTGAGAAATTTCTCAATTTTGAGCTATCTCATTTCCCCCCAAAAAATTGCTCCAATAGGGCAGATTATTATTTTTATGGTCATATCTAGTGTCTGGTCATTGTTTTAGACTAATTTCCTAGCAATCCAGCAACTTTTATTTTTTGAGAAAAACTCATGACCGGCCGTATGTCGAAATTTCTCAATTTTGAGCTATCTCATTTTCCCCCTAAAAATTGTTCCAATAGGGCAGGTTATTATTTTTATGGTCATATATAGTGATAGCACTTTGTTTTAGACTAATTTCCTAGCGATCCAGCAACTTTTATTTTTGAGAAATTTCTCAATTTTGAGCTATCTCATTGTCCCCAAATAAATTGCTCCAATAGGGCAGATTATTATTTTTATGGTCATATCTAGTGTCTGGACATTGTTTTAGACAAATTTCCTAGCGATCCAGCAACTTTAATTTTTTGAGAAAAATCCATGAACGGCCGTATGTCGAAATTTCTCAATTTTGAGCTATCTCATTTTCCCCCAAAAAATTGCTCCAATAGGGCAGATTATTATTTTTATGGTCATATATAGTGACAGCACATTGTTTTAGACTAATTTCCTAGCGATCCAGCAACTTTTATTTTTGAGACATTTCTCAATTTTGAGCTATCTCATTTTCCCCAAATAAATTGCTCCAATAGGGCAGATTATTATTTTTATGGTCATATCTAGTGTCTGGTCATTGTTTTAGACTAATTTCCTAGCAATCCAGCAACTTTTATTTTTTTAGAAAAACCCATGACCGGCCATATGTCGAAATTTCTCAATTTTGAGCTATCTCATTTTCCCCCTAAAAATTGTTCCAATAGGGCAGGTTATTATTTTTATGGTCATATATAGTGATAGCACATTGTTTTAGACTAATTTCCTAGCGATCCAGCAACTTTTATTTTTGAGACATTTCTCAATTTTGAGCTATCTCATTTTCCCCAAATACATTGCTCCAATAGGGCAGATTATTATTTTTATGGTCATATCTAGTGTCTGGTCATTGTTTTAGACTAATTTCCTAGCAATCCAGCAACTTTTATTTATTTTGAGTTATCTCATTTTCCCCCTAAAAATTATTCCAATAGGGCAGGTTATTATTTTTATGGTCATATATAGTGATAGCACATTGTTTTAGACTAATTTCCTAGCGATCCAGCAACTTTTATTTTTGAGAAATTTCTCAATTTTGAGCTATCTCATTTTCCCCACCAAAAAATTGCTCCAAAAGGGCAGATTATTATTTTTATGGTCATATCTAGTGTCTGGTCATTGTTTTAGACTAATTTCCTAGCAATCCAGCAACTTTTATTTTTTGAGAAAAACCCATGACCGGCCGTATGTCGAAATTTCTCAATTTTGAGTTATCTCATTTTCCCCCTAAAAATTATTCCAATAGGGCAGGTTATTATTTTTATGGTCATATATAGTGATAGCACATTGTTTTAGACTAATTTCCTAGCGATCCAGCAACTTTTATTTTTGAGACATTTCTCAATTTTGAGCTATCTCATTTTCCCCAAATAAATTGCTCCAATAGGGCAGATTATTATTTTTATGGTCATATCTAGTGTCTGGTCATTGTTTTAGACTAATTTCCTAGCAATCCAGCAACTTTTATTTTTTGAGAAAAACCCATGACCGGCCGTATGTCGAAATTTCTCAATTTTGAGCTATCTCATTTTCCCCCTAAAAATTGTTCCAATAGGGCAGGTTATTATTTTTATGGTCATATATAGTGATAGCACATTGTTTTAGACTAATTTCCTAGCGATCCAGCAACTTTTATTTTTGAGACATTTCTCAATTTTGAGCTATCTCATTTTCCCCAAATACATTGCTCCAATAGGGCAGATTATTATTTTTATGGTCATATCTAGTGTCTGGTCATTGTTTTAGACTAATTTCCTAGCAATCCAGCAACTTTTATTTTTTGAGAAAAACCCATGACCGGCCGTATGTCGAAATTTCTCAATTTTGAGCTATCTCATTTTCCCCCAAAAAATTGTTCCAATAGGGCAGGTTATTATTTTTATGGTCATATATAGTGATAGCACTTTGTTTTAGACTAATTTCCTAGCGATCCAGCAACTTTTATTTTTGAGACATTTCTCAATTTTGAGCTATCTCATTTTCCCCAAATAAATTGCTCCAATAGGGCAGATTATTATTTTTATGGTCATATCTAGTGTCTGGTCATTGTTTTAGACTAATTTCCTAGCAATCCAGCAACTTTTATTTTTTGAGAAAAACCCATGACCGGCCGTATGTCGAAATTTCTCAATTTTGAGTTATCTCATTTTCCCCCTAAAAATTATTCCAATAGGGCAGGTTATTATTTTTATGGTCATATATAGTGATAGCACATTGTTTTAGACTAATTTCCTAGCGATCCAGCAGCTTTTATTTTTGAGACATTTCTCAATTTTGAGCTATCTCATTTTTCCCACCAAAAAATTGCTCCAAAAGGGCAGATTATTATTTTTATGGTCATATCTAGTGTCTGGTCATTGTTTTAGACTAATTTCCTAGCAATCCAGCAACTTTTATTTTTTGAGAAAAACTCATGACCGGCCGTATGTCGAAATTTCTCAATTTTGAGCTATCTCATTTTCCCCCTAAAAATTGTTCCAATAGGGCAGGTTATTATTTTTATGGTCATATATAGTGATAGCACATTGTTTTAGACTAATTTCCTAGCGATCCAGCAACTTTTATTTTTGAGAAATTTCTCAATTTTGAGCTATCTCATTTCCCCCCAAAAAATTGCTCCAATAGGGCAGATTATTATTTTTATGGTCATATCTAGTGTCTGGACATTGTTTTAGACAAATTTCCTAGCGATCTAGCAACTTTAATTTTTTGAGAAAAATCCATGAACGGCCGTATGTCGAAATTTCTCAATTTTGAGCTATCTCATTTTCCCCCTAAAAATTGTTCCAATAGGGCAGGTTATTATTTTTATGGTCATATATAGTGATAGCACTTTGTTTTAGACTAATTTCCTAGCGATCCAGCAACTTTTATTTTTGAGACATTTCTCAATTTTGAGCTATCTCATTTTCCCCAAATAAATTGCTCCAATAGGGCAGATTATTATTTTTATGGTCATATCTAGTGTCTGGTCATTGTTTTAGACTAATTTCCTAGCAATCCAGCAACTTTTATTTTTTGAGAAAAACGCATGACCAGCCGTATGTCGAAATTTCTCAATTTTGAGTTATCTCATTTTCCCCCTAAAAATTATTCCAATAGGACAGGTTATTATTTTTATGGTCATATATAGTGATAGCACATTGTTTTAGACTAATTTCCTAGCGATCCAGCAACTTTTATTTTTGAGACATTTCTCAATTTTGAGCTATCTCATTTTCCCCAAATACATTGCTCCAATAGGGCAGATTATTATTTTTATGGTCATATCTAGTGTCTGGTCATTGTTTTAGACTAATTTCCTAGCAATCCAGCAACTTTTATTTTTTGAGAAAAACCCATGACCGGCCGTTTGTCGAAATTTCTCAATTTTGAGCTATCTCATTTTCCCCCTAAAAATTGTTCCAATAGGGCAGGTTATTATTTTTATGGTCATATATAGTGATAGCACTTTGTTTTAGACTAATTTCCTAGCGATCCAGCAACTTTTATTTTTGAGACATTTCTCAATTTTGAGCTATCTCATTTTCCCCAAATAAATTGCTCCAATAGGGCAGATTATTATTTTTATGGTCATATCTAGTGTCTGGTCATTGTTTTAGACTAATTTCCTAGCAATCCAGCAACTTTTATTTTTTGAGGAAAACCCATGACCGGCCGTATGTCGAAATTTCTCAATTTTGAGTTATCTCATTTTCCCCCTAAAAATTATTCCAATAGGACAGGTTATTATTTTTATGGTCATATATAGTGATAGCACATTGTTTTAGACTAATTTCCTAGCGATCCAGCAACTTTTATTTTTGAGAAATTTCTCAATTTTGAGCTATCTCATTTTCCCCACCAAAAAATTGCTCCAAAAGGGCAGATTATTATTTTTATGGTCATATCTAGTGTCTGGTCATTGTTTTAGACTAATTTCCTAGCAATCCAGCAACTTTTATTTTTTGAGAAAAACCCATGACCGGCCGTATGTCGAAATTTCTCAATTTTGAGTTATCTCATTTTCCCCCTAAAAATTATTCCAATAGGGCAGGTTATTATTTTTATGGTCATATATAGTGATAGCACTTTGTTTTAGACTAATTTCCTAGCGATCCAGCAACTTTTATTTTTGAGACATTTCTCAATTTTGAGCTATCTCATTTTCCCCAAATAAATTGCTCCAATAGGGCAGATTATTATTTTTATGGTCATATCTAGTGTCTGGTCATTGTTTTAGACTAATTTCCTAGCAATCCAGCAACTTTTATTTTTTGAGAAAAACGCATGACCGGCCGTATGTCGAAATTTTTCAATTTTGAGTTATCTCATTTTCCCCCTAAAAATTATTCCAATAGGACAGGTTATTATTTTTATGGTCATATATAGTGATAGCACATTGTTTTAGACTAATTTCCTAGCGATCCAGCAACTTTTATTTTTGAGAAATTTCTCAATTTTGAGCTATCTCATTTTCCCCACCAAAAAATTGCTCCAAAAGGGCAGATTATTATTTTTATGGTCATATCTAGTGTCTGGTCATTGTTTTAGACTAATTTCCTAGCAATCCAGCAACTTTTATTTTTTGAGAAAAACCCATGACCGGCCGTATGTCGAAATTTCTCAATTTTGAGTTATCTCATTTTCCCCCTAAAAATTATTCCAATAGGGCAGGTTATTATTTTTATGGTCATATATAGTGATAGCACATTGTTTTAGACTAATTTCCTAGCGATCCAGCAACTTTTATTTTTGAGACATTTCTCAATTTTGAGCTATCTCATTTTCCCCAAATAAATTGCTCCAATAGGGCAGATTATTATTTTTATGGTCATATCTAGTGTCTGGTCATTGTTTTAGACTAATTTCCTAGCAATCCAGCAACTTTTATTTTTTGAGAAAAACCCATGACCGGCCGTATGTCGAAATTTCTCAATTTTGAGCGATCTCATTTTCCCCCTAAAAATTGTTCCAATAGGGCAGGTTATTATTTTTATGGTCATATATAGTGATAGCACTTTGTTTTAGACAATTTCCTAGCGATCCAGCAACCTTTATTTTTGAGACATTTCTCAATTTTGAGCTATCTCATTTTCCCCAAATAAATTGCTCCAATAGGGCAGATTATTTTTATGGTCATATCTAGTGTCTGGTAATTGTTTTAGACTAATTTCCTAGCAATCCAGCAACTTTTATTTTTTGAGAAAAACCCATGACCGGCCGTATGTCGAAATTTCTCAATTTTGAGTTATCTCATTTTCCCCCTAAAAATTATTCCAATAGGGCAGGTTATTATTTTTATGGTCATATATAGTGATAGCACATTGTTTTAGACTAATTTCCTAGCGATCCAGCAACTTTTATTTTTGAGAAATTTCTCAATTTTGAGCTATCTCATTTTCCCCACCAAAAAATTTCTCCAAAAGGGCAGATTATTATTTTTATGGTCATATCTAGTGTCTGGTCATTGTTTTAGACTAATTTCCTAGCAATCCAGCAACTTTTATTTTTTGAGAAAAACCCATGACCGGCCGTATGTCGAAATTTCTCAATTTTGAGCTATCTCATTTTCCCCCAAAAAATTGCTCCAATAGGGCAGATTATTATTTTTATGGTCATATATAGTGATAGCACATTGTTTTAGACTAATTTCCTAGCGATCCAGCAACTTTTATTTTTGAGACATTTCTCAATTTTGAGCTATCTCATTTTCCCCAAATACATTGCTCCAATAGGGCAGATTATTATTTTTATGGTCATATCTAGTGTCTGGTCATTGTTTTAGACTAATTTACTAGCAATCCAGCAACTTTTATTTTTTGAGAAAAACTCATGACCGGCCGTATGTCGAAATTTCTCAATTTTGAGCTATCTCATTTTCCCACTAAAAATTGTTCCAATAGGGCAGGTTATTATTTTTATGGTCATATATAGTGATAGCACATTGTTTTAGACTAATTTCCTAGCGATCCAGCAACTTTTATTTTTGAGAAATTTCTCAATTTTGAGCTATCTCATTTCCCCCCAAAAAATTGCTCCAATAGGGCAGATTATTATTTTTATGGTCATATCTAGTGTCTGGTCATTGTTTTAGACTAATTTCCTAGCAATCCAGCAACTTTTATTTTTTGAGAAAAACTCATGACCGGCCGTATGTCGAAATTTCTCAATTTTGAGCTATCTCATTTTCCCCCTAAAAATTGTTCCAATAGGGCAGGTTATTATTTTTATGGTCATATATAGTGATAGCACTTTGTTTTAGACTAATTTCCTAGCGATCCAGCAACTTTTATTTTTGAGAAATTTCTCAATTTTGAGCTATCTCATTGTCCCCAAATAAATTGCTCCAATAGGGCAGATTATTATTTTTATGGTCATATCTAGTGTCTGGACATTGTTTTAGACAAATTTCCTAGCGATCCAGCAACTTTAATTTTTTGAGAAAAATCCATGAACGGCCGTATGTCGAAATTTCTCAATTTTGAGCTATCTCATTTTCCCCCAAAAAATTGCTCCAATAGGGCAGATTATTATTTTTATGGTCATATATAGTGACAGCACATTGTTTTAGACTAATTTCCTAGCGATCCAGCAACTTTTATTTTTGAGACATTTCTCAATTTTGAGCTATCTCATTTTCCCCAAATAAATTGCTCCAATAGGGCAGATTATTATTTTTATGGTCATATCTAGTGTCTGGTCATTGTTTTAGACTAATTTCCTAGCAATCCAGCAACTTTTATTTTTTTAGAAAAACCCATGACCGGCCATATGTCGAAATTTCTCAATTTTGAGCTATCTCATTTTCCCCCTAAAAATTGTTCCAATAGGGCAGGTTATTATTTTTATGGTCATATATAGTGATAGCACATTGTTTTAGACTAATTTCCTAGCGATCCAGCAACTTTTATTTTTGAGACATTTCTCAATTTTGAGCTATCTCATTTTCCCCAAATACATTGCTCCAATAGGGCAGATTATTATTTTTATGGTCATATCTAGTGTCTGGTCATTGTTTTAGACTAATTTCCTAGCAATCCAGCAACTTTTATTTTTTGAGGAAAACCCATGACCGGCCGTATGTCGAAATTTCTCAATTTTGAGTTATCTCATTTTCCCCCTAAAAATTATTCCAATAGGGCAGGTTATTATTTTTATGGTCATATATAGTGATAGCACATTGTTTTAGACTAATTTCCTCGCGATCCAGCAACTTTTATTTTTGAGACATTTCTCAATTTTGAGCTATCTCATTTTCCCCAAATACATTGCTCCAATAGGGCAGATTATTATTTTTATGGTCATATCTAGTGTCTGGTCATTGTTTTAGACTAATTTCCTAGCAATCCAGCAACTTTTATTTTTTGAGAAAAACCCATGACCGGCCGTATGTCGAAATTTCTCAATTTTGAGCTATCTCATTTTCCCCCTAAAAATTGTTCCAATAGGGCAGGTTATTATTTTTATGGTCATATATAGTGATAGCACATTGTTTTAGACTAATTTCCTAGCGATCCAGCAACTTTTATTTTTGAGACATTTCTCAATTTTGATCTATCTCATTTCCCCCAAATAAATTGCTCCAATAGGGCAGATTATTATTTTTATGGTCATATCTAGTGTCTGGTCATTGTTTTAGACTAATTTCCTAGCAATCCAGCAACTTTTATTTTTTGAGAAAAACCCATGACCGGCCGTATGTCGAAATTTCTCAATTTTGAGTTATCTCATTTTCCCCCTAAAAATTATTCCAATAGGGCAGGTTATTATTTTTATGGTCATATATAGTGATAGCACATTGTTTTAGACTAATTTCCTAGCAATCCAGCAACTTTTATTTTTGAGAAATTTCTCAATTTTGAGCTATCTCATTTTCCCCACTAAAAAATTGCTCCAAAAGGGCAGATTATTATTTTTATGGTCATATCTAGTGTCTGGTCATTGTTTTAGACTAATTTCCTAGCAATCCAGCAACTTTTATTTTTTGAGAAAAACTCATGACCGGCCGTATGTCGAAATTTCTCAATTTTGAGCTATCTCATTTTCCCCCTAAAAATTGTTCCAATAGGGCAGGTTATTATTTTTATGGTCATATATAGTGATAGCACATTGTTTTAGACTAATTTCCTAGCAATCCAGCAACTTTTATTTTTTGAGAAAAATCCATGAACGGCGGTATGTCGAAATTTCTCAATTTTGAGTTATCTCATTTTCCCCAAAAAAATTGCTCCAAAAGGGCAGATTATTATTTTTATGGTCAAATATAGTGATAGCACATTGTTTTAGACTAATTTCCTAGCAATCCAGCAACTTTTATTTTTGAGAAATTTCTCAATTTTGAGCTATCTCATTTTCCCCACTAAAAAATTGCTCCAAAAGGGCAGATTATTATTTTTATGGTGATATCTAGTGTCTGGTCATTGTTTTAGACTAATTTCCTAGCAATCCAGCAACTTTTATTTTTTGAGAAAAACTCATGACCGGCCGTATGTCGAAATTTCTCAATTTTGAGCTATCTCATTTTCCCCCTAAAAATTGTTCCAATAGGGCAGGTTATTATTTTTATGGTCATATATAGTGATAGCACATTGTTTTAGACTAATTTCCTAGCGATCCAGCAACTTTTATTTTTGAGACATTTCTCAATTTTGAGCTATCTCATTGTCCCCAAATAAATTGCTCCAATAGGGCAGATTATTATTTTTATGGTCATATCTAGTGTCTGGACATTGTTTTAGACAAATTTCCTAGCGATCCAGCAACTTTAATTTTTTGAGAAAAATCCATGAACGGCCGTATGTCGAAATTTCTCAATTTTGAGCTATCTCATTTTCCCCCAAAAAATTGCTCCAATAGGGCAGGTTATTATTTTTATGGTCATATATAGTGACAGCACATTGTTTTAGACTAATTTCCTAGCGATCCAGCAACTTTTATTTTTGAGACATTTCTCAATTTTGAGCTATCTCATTTTCCCCAAATAAATTGCTCCAATAGGGCAGATTATTATTTTTATGGTCATATCTAGTGTCTGGTCATTGTTTTAGACTAATTTCCTAGCGATCCAGCAACTTTTATTTTTTGAGAAAAACCCATGACCGGCCATATGTCGAAATTTCTCAATTTTGAGCTATCTCATTTTCCCCCTAAAAATTGTTCCAATAGGGCAGGTTATTATTTTTATGGTCATATATAGTGATAGCACATTGTTTTAGACTAATTTCCTAGCGATCCAGCAACTTTTATTTTTGAGACATTTCTCAATTTTGAGCTATCTCATTTTCCCCAAATACATTGCTCCAATAGGGCAGATTATTATTTTTATGGTCATATCTAGTGTCTGGTCATTGTTTTAGACTAATTTCCTAGCAATCCAGCAACTTTTATTTTTTTAGAAAAACCCATGACCGGCCATATGTCGAAATTTCTCAATTTTGAGTTATCTCATTTTCCCCCTAAAAATTGTTCCAATAGGGCAGGTTATTATTTTTATGGTCATATATAGTGATAGCACATTGTTTTAGACTAATTTCCTCGCGATCCAGCAACTTTTATTTTTGAGACATTTCTCAATTTTGAGCTATCTCATTTTCCCCAAATACATTGCTCCAATAGGGCAGATTATTATTTTTATGGTCATATCTAGTGTCTGGTCATTGTTTTAGACTAATTTCCTAGCAATCCAGCAACTTTTATTTTTTGAGAAAAACCCATGACCGGCCGTATGTCGAAATTTCTCAATTTTGAGCTATCTCATTTCCCCCCTAAAAATTGTTCCAATAGGGCAGGTTATTATTTTTATGGTCATATATAGTGATAGCACATTGTTTTAGACTAATTTCCTAGCGATCAAGCAACTTTTATTTTTGAGACATTTCTCAATTTTGAGCTATCTCATTTTCCCCAAATAAATTGCTCCAATAGGGCAGATTATTATTTTTATGGTCATATCTAGTGTCTGGTCATTGTTTTAGACTAATTTCCTAGCAATCCAGCAACTTTTATTTTTTGAGAAAAACCCATGACCGGCCGTATGTCGAAATTTCTCAATTTTGAGCTATCTCATTTTCCCCCTAAAAATTGTTCCAATAGGGCAGGTTATTATTTTTATGGTCATATATAGTGATAGCACATTGTTTTAGACTAATTTCCTAGCGATCCAGCAACTTTTATTTTTGAGACATTTCTCAATTTTGAGCTATCTCATTTTCCCCAAATACATTGCTCCAATAGGGCAGATTATTATTTTTATGGTCATATCTAGTGTCTGGTCATTGTTTTAGACTAATTTCCTAGCAATCCAGCAACTTTTATTTTTTGAGAAAAACCCATGACCGGCCGTATGTCGAAATTTCTCAATTTTGAGCTATCTCATTTTCCCCCTAAAAATTGTTCCAATAGGGCAGGTTATTATTTTTATGGTCATATATAGTGATAGCACATTGTTTTAGACTAATTTCCTAGCGATCAAGCAACTTTTATTTTTGAGACATTTCTCAATTTTGATCTATCTCATTTTCCCCAAATAAATTGCTCCAATAGGGCAGATTATTATTTTTATGGTCATATCTAGTGTCTGGTCATTGTTTTAGACTAATTTCCTAGCAATCCAGCAACTTTTATTTTTTGAGAAAAACCCATGACCGGCCATATGTCGAAATTTCTCAATTTTGAGCTATCTCATTTTCCCCCTAAAAATTGTTCCAATAGGGCAGGTTATTATTTTTATGGTCATATATAGTGATAGCACATTGTTTTAGACTAATTTCCTAGCAATCCAGCAACTTTTATTTTTGAGAAATTTCTCAATTTTGAGCTATCTCATTTTCCCCACTAAAAAATTGCTCCAAAAGGGCAGATTATTATTTTTATGGTCATATCTAGTGTCTGGTCATTGTTTTAGACTAATTTCCTAGCAATCCAGCAACTTTTATTTTTTGAGAAAAACTCATGACCGGCCGTATGTCGAAATTTCTCAATTTTGAGCTATCTCATTTTCCCCCTAAAAATTGTTCCAATAGGGCAGGTTATTATTTTTATGGTCATATATAGTGATAGCACATTGTTTTAGACTAATTTCCTAGCGATCCAGCAACTTTTATTTTTGAGAAATTTCTCAATTTTGAGCTATCTCATTGTCCCCAAATAAATTGCTCCAATAGGGCAGATTATTATTTTTATGGTCATATCTAGTGTCTGGACATTGTTTTAGACAAATTTCCTAGCGATCCAGCAACTTTAATTTTTTGAGAAAAATCCATGAACGGCCGTATGTCGAAATTTCTCAATTTTGAGCTATCTCATTTTCCCCCAAAAAATTGCTCCAATAGGGCAGATTATTATTTTTATGGTCATATATAGTGACAGCACATTGTTTTAGACTAATTTCCTAGCGATCCAGCAACTTTTATTTTTGAGACATTTCTCAATTTTGAGCTATCTCATTTTCCCCAAATAAATTGCTCCAATAGGGCAGATTATTATTTTTATGGTCATATCTAGTGTCTGGTCATTGTTTTAGACTAATTTCCTAGCAATCCAGCAACTTTTATTTTTTGAGAAAAACCCATGACCGGCCATATGTCGAAATTTCTCAATTTTGAGCTATCTCATTTTCCCCCTAAAAATTGTTCCAATAGGGCAGGTTATTATTTTTATGGTCATATATAGTGATAGCACATTGTTTTAGACTAATTTCCTAGCGATCCAGCAACTTTTATTTTTGAGACATTTCTCAATTTTGAGCTATCTCATTTTCCCCAAATACATTGCTCCAATAGGGCAGATTATTATTTTTATGGTCATATCTAGTGTCTGGTCATTGTTTTAGACTAATTTCCTAGCAATCCAGCAACTTTTATTTTTTGAGAAAAACCCATGACCGGCCATATGTCGAAATTTCTCAATTTTGAGCTATCTCATTTTCCCCCTAAAAATTGTTCCAATAGGGCAGGTTATTATTTTTATGGTCATATATAGTGATAGCACATTGTTTTAGACTAATTTCCTAGCGATCCAGCAACTTTTATTTTTGAGACATTTCTCAATTTTGAGCTATCTCATTTTCCCCAAATACATTGCTCCAATAGGGCAGATTATTATTTTTATGGTCATATCTAGTGTCTGGTCATTGTTTTAGACTAATTTCCTAGCAATCCAGCAACTTTTATTTTTTGAGAAAAACCCATGACCGGCCGTATGTCGAAATTTCTCAATTTTGAGCTATCTCATTTTCCCCCTAAAAATTGTTCCAATAGGGCAGGTTATTATTTTTATGGTCATATATAGTGATAGCACATTGTTTTAGACTAATTTCCTAGCGATCAAGCAACTTTTATTTTTGAGACATTTCTCAATTTTGATCTATCTCATTTTCCCCAAATAAATTGCTCCAATAGGGCAGATTATTATTTTTATGGTCATATCTAGTGTCTGGTCATTGTTTTAGACTAATTTCCTAGCAATCCAGCAACTTTTATTTTTTGAGAAAAACCCATGACCGGCCATATGTCGAAATTTCTCAATTTTGAGCTATCTCATTTTCCCCCTAAAAATTGTTCCAATAGGGCAGGTTATTATTTTTATGGTCATATATAGTGATAGCACATTGTTTTAGACTAATTTCCTAGCGATCCAGCAACTTTTATTTTTGAGACATTTCTCAATTTTGAGCTATCTCATTTTCCCCAAATACATTGCTCCAATAGGGCAGATTATTATTTTTATGGTCATATCTAGTGTCTGGTCATTGTTTTAGACTAATTTCCTAGCAATCCAGCAACTTTTATTTTTTGAGAAAAACCCATGACCGGCCGTATGTCGAAATTTCTCAATTTTGAGTTATCTCATTTTCCCCCTAAAAATTATTCCAATAGGGCAGGTTATTATTTTTATGGTCATATATAGTGATAGCACATTGTTTTAGACTAATTTCCTCGCGATCCAGCAACTTTTATTTTTGAGACATTTCTCAATTTTGAGCTATCTCATTTTCCCCAAATACATTGCTCCAATAGGGCAGATTATTATTTTTATGGTCATATCTAGTGTCTGGTCATTGTTTTAGACTAATTTCCTAGCAATCCAGCAACTTTTATTTTTTGAGAAAAACCCATGACCGGCCGTATGTCGAAATTTCTCAATTTTGAGCTATCTCATTTTCCCCCTAAAAATTGTTCCAATAGGGCAGGTTATTATTTTTATGGTCATATATAGTGATAGCACATTGTTTTAGACTAATTTCCTAGCGATCAAGCAACTTTTATTTTTGAGACATTTCTCAATTTTGATCTATCTCATTTTCCCCAAATAAATTGCTCCAATAGGGCAGATTATTATTTTTATGGTCATATCTAGTGTCTGGTCATTGTTTTAGACTAATTTCCTAGCAATCCAGCAACTTTTATTTTTTGAGAAAAACCCATGACCGGCCATATGTCGAAATTTCTCAATTTTGAGCTATCTCATTTTCCCCCTAAAAATTGTTCCAATAGGGCAGGTTATTATTTTTATGGTCATATATAGTGATAGCACATTGTTTTAGACTAATTTCCTAGCGATCAAGCAACTTTTATTTTTGAGACATTTCTCAATTTTGATCTATCTCATTTTCCCCAAATAAATTGCTCCAATAGGGCAGATTATTATTTTTATGGTCATATCTAGTGTCTGGTCATTGTTTTAGACTAATTTCCTAGCAATCCAGCAACTTTTATTTTTTGAGAAAAACCCATGACCGGCCATATGTCGAAATTTCTCAATTTTGAGCTATCTCATTTTCCCCCTAAAAATTGTTCCAATAGGGCAGGTTATTATTTTTATGGTCATATATAGTGATAGCACATTGTTTTAGACTAATTTCCTAGCGATCCAGCAACTTTTATTTTTGAGACATTTCTCAATTTTGAGCTATCTCATTTTCCCCAAATACATTGCTCCAATAGGGCAGATTATTATTTTTATGGTCATATCTAGTGTCTGGTCATTGTTTTAGACTAATTTCCTAGCAATCCAGCAACTTTTATTTTTTGAGAAAAACCCATGACCGGCCGTATGTCGAAATTTCTCAATTTTGAGTTATCTCATTTTCCCCCTAAAAATTATTCCAATAGGGCAGGTTATTATTTTTATGGTCATATATAGTGATAGCACATTGTTTTAGACTAATTTCCTCGCGATCCAGCAACTTTTATTTTTGAGACATTTCTCAATTTTGAGCTATCTCATTTTCCCCAAATACATTGCTCCAATAGGGCAGATTATTATTTTTATGGTCATATCTAGTGTCTGGTCATTGTTTTAGACTAATTTCCTAGCAATCCAGCAACTTTTATTTTTTGAGAAAAACCCATGACCGGCCGTATGTCGAAATTTCTCAATTTTGAGCTATCTCATTTTCCCCCTAAAAATTGTTCCAATAGGGCAGGTTATTATTTTTATGGTCATATATAGTGATAGCACATTGTTTTAGACTAATTTCCTAGCGATCAAGCAACTTTTATTTTTGAGACATTTCTCAATTTTGATCTATCTCATTTTCCCCAAATAAATTGCTCCAATAGGGCAGATTATTATTTTTATGGTCATATCTAGTGTCTGGTCATTGTTTTAGACTAATTTCCTAGCAATCCAGCAACTTTTATTTTTTGAGAAAAACTCATGACCGGCCGTATTTCGAAATTTCTCAATTTTGAGCTATCTCATTTTCCCCCTAAAAATTGTTCCAATAGGGCAGGTTATTATTTTTATGGTCATATATAGTGATAGCACTTTGTTTTAGACTAATTTCCTAGCGATCCAGCAACTTTTATTTTTGAGAAATTTCTCAATTTTGAGCTATCTCATTGTCCCCAAATAAATTGCTCCAATAGGGCAGATTATTATTTTTATGGTCATATCTAGTGTCTGGACATTGTTTTAGACAAATTTCCTAGCGATCCAGCAACTTTAATTTTTTGAGAAAAATCCATGAACGGCCGTATGTCGAAATTTCTCAATTTTGAGCTATCTCATTTTCCCCCAAAAAATTGCTCCAATAGGGCAGATTATTATTTTTATGGTCATATATAGTGACAGCACATTGTTTTAGACTAATTTCCTAGCGATCCAGCAACTTTTATTTTTGAGACATTTCTCAATTTTGAGCTATCTCATTTTCCCCAAATAAATTGCTCCAATAGGGCAGATTATTATTTTTATGGTCATATCTAGTGTCTGGTCATTGTTTTAGACTAATTTCCTAGCAATCCAGCAACTTTTATTTTTTTAGAAAAACCCATGACCGGCCATATGTCGAAATTTCTCAATTTTGAGCTATCTCATTTTCCCCCTAAAAATTGTTCCAATAGGGCAGGTTATTATTTTTATGGTCATATATAGTGATAGCACATTGTTTTAGACTAATTTCCTAGCGATCCAGCAACTTTTATTTTTGAGACATTTCTCAATTTTGAGCTATCTCATTTTCCCCAAATACATTGCTCCAATAGGGCAGATTATTATTTTTATGGTCATATCTAGTGTCTGGTCATTGTTTTAGACTAATTTCCTAGCAATCCAGCAACTTTTATTTTTTGAGGAAAACCCATGACCGGCCGTATGTCGAAATTTCTCAATTTTGAGTTATCTCATTTTCCCCCTAAAAATTATTCCAATAGGGCAGGTTATTATTTTTATGGTCATATATAGTGATAGCACATTGTTTTAGACTAATTTCCTCGCGATCCAGCAACTTTTATTTTTGAGACATTTCTCAATTTTGAGCTATCTCATTTTCCCCAAATACATTGCTCCAATAGGGCAGATTATTATTTTTATGGTCATATCTAGTGTCTGGTCATTGTTTTAGACTAATTTCCTAGCAATCCAGCAACTTTTATTTTTTGAGAAAAACCCATGACCGGCCGTATGTCGAAATTTCTCAATTTTGAGCTATCTCATTTTCCCCCTAAAAATTGTTCCAATAGGGCAGGTTATTATTTTTATGGTCATATATAGTGATAGCACATTGTTTTAGACTAATTTCCTAGCGATCCAGCAACTTTTATTTTTGAGACATTTCTCAATTTTGATCTATCTCATTTCCCCCAAATAAATTGCTCCAATAGGGCAGATTATTATTTTTATGGTCATATCTAGTGTCTGGTCATTGTTTTAGACTAATTTCCTAGCAATCCAGCAACTTTTATTTTTTGAGAAAAACCCATGACCGGCCGTATGTCGAAATTTCTCAATTTTGAGTTATCTCATTTTCCCCCTAAAAATTATTCCAATAGGGCAGGTTATTATTTTTATGGTCATATATAGTGATAGCACATTGTTTTAGACTAATTTCCTAGCAATCCAGCAACTTTTATTTTTGAGAAATTTCTCAATTTTGAGCTATCTCATTTTCCCCACTAAAAAATTGCTCCAAAAGGGCAGATTATTATTTTTATGGTCATATCTAGTGTCTGGTCATTGTTTTAGACTAATTTCCTAGCAATCCAGCAACTTTTATTTTTTGAGAAAAACTCATGACCGGCCGTATGTCGAAATTTCTCAATTTTGAGCTATCTCATTTTCCCCCTAAAAATTGTTCCAATAGGGCAGGTTATTATTTTTATGGTCATATATAGTGATAGCACATTGTTTTAGACTAATTTCCTAGCAATCCAGCAACTTTTATTTTTTGAGAAAAATCCATGAACGGCGGTATGTCGAAATTTCTCAATTTTGAGTTATCTCATTTTCCCCAAAAAAATTGCTCCAAAAGGGCATATTATTATTTTTATGGTCAAATATAGTGATAGCACATTGTTTTAGACTAATTTCCTAGCAATCCAGCAACTTTTATTTTTGAGAAATTTCTCAATTTTGAGCTATCTCATTTTCCCCACTAAAAAATTGCTCCAAAAGGGCAGATTATTATTTTTATGGTGATATCTAGTGTCTGGTCATTGTTTTAGACTAATTTCCTAGCAATCCAGCAACTTTTATTTTTTGAGAAAAACTCATGACCGGCCGTATGTCGAAATTTCTCAATTTTGAGCTATCTCATTTTCCCCCTAAAAATTGTTCCAATAGGGCAGGTTATTATTTTTATGGTCATATATAGTGATAGCACATTGTTTTAGACTAATTTCCTAGCGATCCAGCAACTTTTATTTTTGAGACATTTCTCAATTTTGAGCTATCTCATTGTCCCCAAATAAATTGCTCCAATAGGGCAGATTATTATTTTTATGGTCATATCTAGTGTCTGGACATTGTTTTAGACAAATTTCCTAGCGATCCAGCAACTTTAATTTTTTGAGAAAAATCCATGAACGGCCGTATGTCGAAATTTCTCAATTTTGAGCTATCTCATTTTCCCCCAAAAAATTGCTCCAATAGGGCAGGTTATTATTTTTATGGTCATATATAGTGACAGCACATTGTTTTAGACTAATTTCCTAGCGATCCAGCAACTTTTATTTTTGAGACATTTCTCAATTTTGAGCTATCTCATTTTCCCCAAATAAATTGCTCCAATAGGGCAGATTATTATTTTTATGGTCATATCTAGTGTCTGGTCATTGTTTTAGACTAATTTCCTAGCGATCCAGCAACTTTTATTTTTTGAGAAAAACCCATGACCGGCCATATGTCGAAATTTCTCAATTTTGAGCTATCTCATTTTCCCCCTAAAAATTGTTCCAATAGGGCAGGTTATTATTTTTATGGTCATATATAGTGATAGCACATTGTTTTAGACTAATTTCCTAGCGATCCAGCAACTTTTATTTTTGAGACATTTCTCAATTTTGAGCTATCTCATTTTCCCCAAATACATTGCTCCAATAGGGCAGATTATTATTTTTATGGTCATATCTAGTGTCTGGTCATTGTTTTAGACTAATTTCCTAGCAATCCAGCAACTTTTATTTTTTTAGAAAAACCCATGACCGGCCATATGTCGAAATTTCTCAATTTTGAGTTATCTCATTTTCCCCCTAAAAATTGTTCCAATAGGGCAGGTTATTATTTTTATGGTCATATATAGTGATAGCACATTGTTTTAGACTAATTTCCTCGCGATCCAGCAACTTTTATTTTTGAGACATTTCTCAATTTTGAGCTATCTCATTTTCCCCAAATACATTGCTCCAATAGGGCAGATTATTATTTTTATGGTCATATCTAGTGTCTGGTCATTGTTTTAGACTAATTTCCTAGCAATCCAGCAACTTTTATTTTTTGAGAAAAACCCATGACCGGCCGTATGTCGAAATTTCTCAATTTTGAGCTATCTCATTTCCCCCCTAAAAATTGTTCCAATAGGGCAGGTTATTATTTTTATGGTCATATATAGTGATAGCACATTGTTTTAGACTAATTTCCTAGCGATCAAGCAACTTTTATTTTTGAGACATTTCTCAATTTTGAGCTATCTCATTTTCCCCAAATAAATTGCTCCAATAGGGCAGATTATTATTTTTATGGTCATATCTAGTGTCTGGTCATTGTTTTAGACTAATTTCCTAGCAATCCAGCAACTTTTATTTTTTGAGAAAAACCCATGACCGGCCGTATGTCGAAATTTCTCAATTTTGAGCTATCTCATTTTCCCCCTAAAAATTGTTCCAATAGGGCAGGTTATTATTTTTATGGTCATATATAGTGATAGCACATTGTTTTAGACTAATTTCCTAGCGATCCAGCAACTTTTATTTTTGAGACATTTCTCAATTTTGAGCTATCTCATTTTCCCCAAATACATTGCTCCAATAGGGCAGATTATTATTTTTATGGTCATATCTAGTGTCTGGTCATTGTTTTAGACTAATTTCCTAGCAATCCAGCAACTTTTATTTTTTGAGAAAAACCCATGACCGGCCGTATGTCGAAATTTCTCAATTTTGAGCTATCTCATTTTCCCCCTAAAAATTGTTCCAATAGGGCAGGTTATTATTTTTATGGTCATATATAGTGATAGCACATTGTTTTAGACTAATTTCCTAGCGATCAAGCAACTTTTATTTTTGAGACATTTCTCAATTTTGATCTATCTCATTTTCCCCAAATAAATTGCTCCAATAGGGCAGATTATTATTTTTATGGTCATATCTAGTGTCTGGTCATTGTTTTAGACTAATTTCCTAGCAATCCAGCAACTTTTATTTTTTGAGAAAAACCCATGACCGGCCATATGTCGAAATTTCTCAATTTTGAGCTATCTCATTTTCCCCCTAAAAATTGTTCCAATAGGGCAGGTTATTATTTTTATGGTCATATATAGTGATAGCACATTGTTTTAGACTAATTTCCTAGCAATCCAGCAACTTTTATTTTTGAGAAATTTCTCAATTTTGAGCTATCTCATTTTCCCCACTAAAAAATTGCTCCAAAAGGGCAGATTATTATTTTTATGGTCATATCTAGTGTCTGGTCATTGTTTTAGACTAATTTCCTAGCAATCCAGCAACTTTTATTTTTTGAGAAAAACTCATGACCGGCCGTATGTCGAAATTTCTCAATTTTGAGCTATCTCATTTTCCCCCTAAAAATTGTTCCAATAGGGCAGGTTATTATTTTTATGGTCATATATAGTGATAGCACATTGTTTTAGACTAATTTCCTAGCGATCCAGCAACTTTTATTTTTGAGAAATTTCTCAATTTTGAGCTATCTCATTGTCCCCAAATAAATTGCTCCAATAGGGCAGATTATTATTTTTATGGTCATATCTAGTGTCTGGACATTGTTTTAGACAAATTTCCTAGCGATCCAGCAACTTTAATTTTTTGAGAAAAATCCATGAACGGCCGTATGTCGAAATTTCTCAATTTTGAGCTATCTCATTTTCCCCCAAAAAATTGCTCCAATAGGGCAGATTATTATTTTTATGGTCATATATAGTGACAGCACATTGTTTTAGACTAATTTCCTAGCGATCCAGCAACTTTTATTTTTGAGACATTTCTCAATTTTGAGCTATCTCATTTTCCCCAAATAAATTGCTCCAATAGGGCAGATTATTATTTTTATGGTCATATCTAGTGTCTGGTCATTGTTTTAGACTAATTTCCTAGCAATCCAGCAACTTTTATTTTTTGAGAAAAACCCATGACCGGCCATATGTCGAAATTTCTCAATTTTGAGCTATCTCATTTTCCCCCTAAAAATTGTTCCAATAGGGCAGGTTATTATTTTTATGGTCATATATAGTGATAGCACATTGTTTTAGACTAATTTCCTAGCGATCCAGCAACTTTTATTTTTGAGACATTTCTCAATTTTGAGCTATCTCATTTTCCCCAAATACATTGCTCCAATAGGGCAGATTATTATTTTTATGGTCATATCTAGTGTCTGGTCATTGTTTTAGACTAATTTCCTAGCAATCCAGCAACTTTTATTTTTTGAGAAAAACCCATGACCGGCCATATGTCGAAATTTCTCAATTTTGAGCTATCTCATTTTCCCCCTAAAAATTGTTCCAATAGGGCAGGTTATTATTTTTATGGTCATATATAGTGATAGCACATTGTTTTAGACTAATTTCCTAGCGATCCAGCAACTTTTATTTTTGAGACATTTCTCAATTTTGAGCTATCTCATTTTCCCCAAATACATTGCTCCAATAGGGCAGATTATTATTTTTATGGTCATATCTAGTGTCTGGTCATTGTTTTAGACTAATTTCCTAGCAATCCAGCAACTTTTATTTTTTGAGAAAAACCCATGACCGGCCGTATGTCGAAATTTCTCAATTTTGAGCTATCTCATTTCCCCCCTAAAAATTGTTCCAATAGGGCAGGTTATTATTTTTATGGTCATATATAGTGATAGCACATTGTTTTAGACTAATTTCCTAGCGATCAAGCAACTTTTATTTTTGAGACATTTCTCAATTTTGATCTATCTCATTTTCCCCAAATAAATTGCTCCAATAGGGCAGATTATTATTTTTATGGTCATATCTAGTGTCTGGTCATTGTTTTAGACTAATTTCCTAGCAATCCAGCAACTTTTATTTTTTGAGAAAAACCCATGACCGGCCATATGTCGAAATTTCTCAATTTTGAGCTATCTCATTTTCCCCCTAAAAATTGTTCCAATAGGGCAGGTTATTATTTTTATGGTCATATATAGTGATAGCACATTGTTTTAGACTAATTTCCTAGCGATCCAGCAACTTTTATTTTTGAGACATTTCTCAATTTTGAGCTATCTCATTTTCCCCAAATACATTGCTCCAATAGGGCAGATTATTATTTTTATGGTCATATCTAGTGTCTGGTCATTGTTTTAGACTAATTTCCTAGCAATCCAGCAACTTTTATTTTTTGAGAAAAACCCATGACCGGCCGTATGTCGAAATTTCTCAATTTTGAGTTATCTCATTTTCCCCCTAAAAATTATTCCAATAGGGCAGGTTATTATTTTTATGGTCATATATAGTGATAGCACATTGTTTTAGACTAATTTCCTCGCGATCCAGCAACTTTTATTTTTGAGACATTTCTCAATTTTGAGCTATCTCATTTTCCCCAAATACATTGCTCCAATAGGGCAGATTATTATTTTTATGGTCATATCTAGTGTCTGGTCATTGTTTTAGACTAATTTCCTAGCAATCCAGCAACTTTTATTTTTTGAGAAAAACCCATGACCGGCCGTATGTCGAAATTTCTCAATTTTGAGCTATCTCATTTTCCCCCTAAAAATTGTTCCAATAGGGCAGGTTATTATTTTTATGGTCATATATAGTGATAGCACATTGTTTTAGACTAATTTCCTAGCGATCAAGCAACTTTTATTTTTGAGACATTTCTCAATTTTGATCTATCTCATTTTCCCCAAATAAATTGCTCCAATAGGGCAGATTATTATTTTTATGGTCATATCTAGTGTCTGGTCATTGTTTTAGACTAATTTCCTAGCAATCCAGCAACTTTTATTTTTTGAGAAAAACCCATGACCGGCCATATGTCGAAATTTCTCAATTTTGAGCTATCTCATTTTCCCCCTAAAAATTGTTCCAATAGGGCAGGTTATTATTTTTATGGTCATATATAGTGATAGCACATTGTTTTAGACTAATTTCCTAGCGATCAAGCAACTTTTATTTTTGAGACATTTCTCAATTTTGATCTATCTCATTTTCCCCAAATAAATTGCTCCAATAGGGCAGATTATTATTTTTATGGTCATATCTAGTGTCTGGTCATTGTTTTAGACTAATTTCCTAGCAATCCAGCAACTTTTATTTTTTGAGAAAAACCCATGACCGGCCATATGTCGAAATTTCTCAATTTTGAGCTATCTCATTTTCCCCCTAAAAATTGTTCCAATAGGGCAGGTTATTATTTTTATGGTCATATATAGTGATAGCACATTGTTTTAGACTAATTTCCTAGCGATCCAGCAACTTTTATTTTTGAGACATTTCTCAATTTTGAGCTATCTCATTTTCCCCAAATACATTGCTCCAATAGGGCAGATTATTATTTTTATGGTCATATCTAGTGTCTGGTCATTGTTTTAGACTAATTTCCTAGCAATCCAGCAACTTTTATTTTTTGAGAAAAACCCATGACCGGCCGTATGTCGAAATTTCTCAATTTTGAGTTATCTCATTTTCCCCCTAAAAATTATTCCAATAGGGCAGGTTATTATTTTTATGGTCATATATAGTGATAGCACATTGTTTTAGACTAATTTCCTCGCGATCCAGCAACTTTTATTTTTGAGACATTTCTCAATTTTGAGCTATCTCATTTTCCCCAAATACATTGCTCCAATAGGGCAGATTATTATTTTTATGGTCATATCTAGTGTCTGGTCATTGTTTTAGACTAATTTCCTAGCAATCCAGCAACTTTTATTTTTTGAGAAAAACCCATGACCGGCCGTATGTCGAAATTTCTCAATTTTGAGCTATCTCATTTTCCCCCTAAAAATTGTTCCAATAGGGCAGGTTATTATTTTTATGGTCATATATAGTGATAGCACATTGTTTTAGACTAATTTCCTAGCGATCAAGCAACTTTTATTTTTGAGACATTTCTCAATTTTGATCTATCTCATTTTCCCCAAATAAATTGCTCCAATAGGGCAGATTATTATTTTTATGGTCATATCTAGTGTCTGGTCATTGTTTTAGACTAATTTCGTAGCAATCCAGCAACTTTTATTTTTTGAGAAAAACTCATGACCGGCCGTATGTCGAAATTTCTCAATTTTGAGCTATCTCATTTTCCCCCTAAAAATTGTTCCAATAGGGCAGGTTATTATTTTTATGGTCATATATAGTGATAGCACTTTGTTTTAGACTAATTTCCTAGCGATCAAGCAACTTTTATTTTTGAGAAATTTCTCAATTTTGAGCTATCTCATTTTCCCCAAATACATTGCTCCAATAGGGCAGATTATTATTTTTATGGTCATATCTAGTGTCTGGTCATTGTTTTAGACTAATTTCCTAGCAATCCAGCAACATTTATTTTTTGAGAAAAACCCATGACCGGCCGTATGTCGAAATTTCTCAATTTTGAGCTATCTCATTTTCCCCCTAAAAATTGTTCCAATAGGGCAGGTTATTATTTTTATGGTCATATATAGTGATAGCACATTGTTTTAGACTTATTTCCTAGCGATCAAGCAACTTTTATTTTTGAGACATTTCTCAATTTTGATCTATCTCATTTTCCCCAAATAAATTGCTCCAATAGGGCAGATTATTATTTTTATGGTCATATCTAGTGTCTGGTCATTGTTTTAGACTAATTTCCTAGCAATCCAGCAACTTTTATTTTTTGAGAAAAACTCATGACCGGCCGTATGTCGAAATTTCTCAATTTTGAGCTATCTCATTTTCCCCCTAAAAATTGTTCCAATAGGGCAGGTTATTATTTTTATGGTCATATATAGTGATAGCACTTTGTTTTAGACTAATTTCCTAGCGATCCAGCAACTTTTATTTTTGAGAAATTTCTCAATTTTGAGCTATCTCATTGTCCCCAAATAAATTGCTCCAATAGGGCAGATTATTATTTTTATGGTCATATCTAGTGTCTGGACATTGTTTTAGACAAATTTCCTAGCGATCCAGCAACTTTAATTTTTTGAGAAAAATCCATGAACGGCCGTATGTCGAAATTTCTCAATTTTGAGCTATCTCATTTTCCCCCAAAAAATTGCTCCAATAGGGCAGATTATTATTTTTATGGTCATATATAGTGACAGCACATTGTTTTAGACTAATTTCCTAGCGATCCAGCAACTTTTATTTTTGAGACATTTCTCAATTTTGAGCTATCTCATTTTCCCCAAATAAATTGCTCCAATAGGGCAGATTATTATTTTTATGGTCATATCTAGTGTCTGGTCATTGTTTTAGACTAATTTCCTAGCAATCCAGCAACTTTTATTTTTTTAGAAAAACCCATGACCGGCCATATGTCGAAATTTCTCAATTTTGAGCTATCTCATTTTCCCCCTAAAAATTGTTCCAATAGGACAGGTTATTATTTTTATGGTCATATATAGTGATAGCACATTGTTTTAGACTAATTTCCTAGCGATCCAGCAACTTTTATTTTTGAGACATTTCTCAATTTTGAGCTATCTCATTTTCCCCAAATACATTGCTCCAATAGGGCAGATTATTATTTTTATGGTCATATCTAGTGTCTGGTCATTGTTTTAGACTAATTTCCTAGCAATCCAGCAACTTTTATTTTTTGAGAAAAACCCATGACCGGCCGTATGTCGAAATTTCTCAATTTTGAGTTATCTCATTTTCCCCCTAAAAATTATTCCAATAGGGCAGGTTATTATTTTTATGGTCATATATAGTGATAGCACATTGTTTTAGACTAATTTCCTCGCGATCCAGCAACTTTTATTTTTGAGACATTTCTCAATTTTGAGCTATCTCATTTTCCCCAAATACATTGCTCCAATAGGGCAGATTATTATTTTTATGGTCATATCTAGTGTCTGGTCATTGTTTTAGACTAATTTCCTAGCAATCCAGCAACTTTTATTTTTTGAGAAAAACCCATGACCGGCCGTATGTCGAAATTTCTCAATTTTGAGCTATCTCATTTTCCCCCTAAAAATTGTTCCAATAGGGCAGGTTATTATTTTTATGGTCATATATAGTGATAGCACATTGTTTTAGACTAATTTCCTAGCGATCCAGCAACTTTTATTTTTGAGACATTTCTCAATTTTGAGCTATCTCATTTTCCCCAAATACATTGCTCCAATAGGGCAGATTATTATTTTTATGGTCATATCTAGTGTCTGGTCATTGTTTTAGACTAATTTCCTAGCAATCCAGCAACTTTTATTTTTTGAGAAAAACCCATGACCGGCCATATGTCGAAATTTCTCAATTTTGAGCTATCTCATTTTCCCCCTAAAAATTGTTCCAATAGGGCAGGTTATTATTTTTATGGTCATATATAGTGATAGCACATTGTTTTAGACTAATTTCCTAGCGATCAAGCAACTTTTATTTTTGAGACATTTCTCAATTTTGATCTATCTCATTTTCCCCAAATAAATTGCTCCAATAGGGCAGATTATTATTTTTATGGTCATATCTAGTGTCTGGTCATTGTTTTAGACTAATTTCCTAGCAATCCAGCAACTTTTATTTTTTGAGAAAAACCCATGACCGGCCATATGTCGAAATTTCTCAATTTTGAGCTATCTCATTTTCCCCCTAAAAATTGTTCCAATAGGGCAGGTTATTATTTTTATGGTCATATATAGTGATAGCACATTGTTTTAGACTAATTTCCTAGCGATCCAGCAACTTTTATTTTTGAGACATTTCTCAATTTTGATCTATCTCATTTTCCCCAAATAAATTGCTCCAATAGGGCAGATTATTATTTTTATGGTCATATCTAGTGTCTGGTCATTGTTTTAGACTAATTTCCTAGCAATCCAGCAACTTTTATTTTTTGAGAAAAACCCATGACCGGCCGTATGTCGAAATTTCTCAATTTTGAGCTATCTCATTTTCCCCCTAAAAATTGTTCCAATAGGGCAGGTTATTATTTTTATGGTCATATATAGTGATAGCACATTGTTTTAGACTAATTTCCTAGCGATCCAGCAACTTTTATTTTTGAGACATTTCTCAATTTTGAGCTATCTCATTTTCCCCAAATACATTGCTCCAATAGGGCAGATTATTATTTTTATGGTCATATCTAGTGTCTGGTCATTGTTTTAGACTAATTTCCTAGCAATCCAGCAACTTTTATTTTTTGAGAAAAACCCATGACCGGCCATATGTCGAAATTTCTCAATTTTGAGCTATCTCATTTTCCCCCTAAAAATTGTTCCAATAGGGCAGGTTATTATTTTTATGGTCATATATAGTGATAGCACATTGTTTTAGACTAATTTCCTAGCGATCAAGCAACTTTTATTTTTGAGACATTTCTCAATTTTGATCTATCTCATTTTCCCCAAATAAATTGCTCCAATAGGGCAGATTATTATTTTTATGGTCATATCTAGTGTCTGGTCATTGTTTTAGACTAATTTCCTAGCAATCCAGCAACTTTTATTTTTTGAGAAAAACCCATGACCGGCCATATGTCGAAATTTCTCAATTTTGAGCTATCTCATTTTCCCCCTAAAAATTGTTCCAATAGGGCAGGTTATTATTTTTATGGTCATATATAGTGATAGCACATTGTTTTAGACTAATTTCCTAGCGATCCAGCAACTTTTATTTTTGAGACATTTCTCAATTTTGAGCTATCTCATTTTCCCCAAATACATTGCTCCAATAGGGCAGATTATTATTTTTATGGTCATATCTAGTGTCTGGTCATTGTTTTAGACTAATTTCCTAGCAATCCAGCAACTTTTATTTTTTGAGAAAAACCCATGACCGGCCGTATGTCGAAATTTCTCAATTTTGAGTTATCTCATTTTCCCCCTAAAAATTATTCCAATAGGGCAGGTTATTATTTTTATGGTCATATATAGTGATAGCACATTGTTTTAGACTAATTTCCTCGCGATCCAGCAACTTTTATTTTTGAGACATTTCTCAATTTTGAGCTATCTCATTTTCCCCAAATACATTGCTCCAATAGGGCAGATTATTATTTTTATGGTCATATCTAGTGTCTGGTCATTGTTTTAGACTAATTTCCTAGCAATCCAGCAACTTTTATTTTTTGAGAAAAACCCATGACCGGCCGTATGTCGAAATTTCTCAATTTTGAGCTATCTCATTTTCCCCCTAAAAATTGTTCCAATAGGGCAGGTTATTATTTTTATGGTCATATATAGTGATAGCACATTGTTTTAGACTAATTTCCTAGCGATCAAGCAACTTTTATTTTTGAGACATTTCTCAATTTTGATCTATCTCATTTTCCCCAAATAAATTGCTCCAATAGGGCAGATTATTATTTTTATGGTCATATCTAGTGTCTGGTCATTGTTTTAGACTAATTTCCTAGCAATCCAGCAACTTTTATTTTTTGAGAAAAACCCATGACCGGCCATATGTCGAAATTTCTCAATTTTGAGCTATCTCATTTTCCCCCTAAAAATTGTTCCAATAGGGCAGGTTATTATTTTTATGGTCATATATAGTGATAGCACATTGTTTTAGACTAATTTCCTAGCGATCAAGCAACTTTTATTTTTGAGACATTTCTCAATTTTGATCTATCTCATTTTCCCCAAATAAATTGCTCCAATAGGGCAGATTATTATTTTTATGGTCATATCTAGTGTCTGGTCATTGTTTTAGACTAATTTCCTAGCAATCCAGCAACTTTTATTTTTTGAGAAAAACCCATGACCGGCCATATGTCGAAATTTCTCAATTTTGAGCTATCTCATTTTCCCCCTAAAAATTGTTCCAATAGGGCAGGTTATTATTTTTATGGTCATATATAGTGATAGCACATTGTTTTAGACTAATTTCCTAGCGATCCAGCAACTTTTATTTTTGAGACATTTCTCAATTTTGAGCTATCTCATTTTCCCCAAATACATTGCTCCAATAGGGCAGATTATTATTTTTATGGTCATATCTAGTGTCTGGTCATTGTTTTAGACTAATTTCCTAGCAATCCAGCAACTTTTATTTTTTGAGAAAAACCCATGACCGGCCGTATGTCGAAATTTCTCAATTTTGAGTTATCTCATTTTCCCCCTAAAAATTATTCCAATAGGGCAGGTTATTATTTTTATGGTCATATATAGTGATAGCACATTGTTTTAGACTAATTTCCTCGCGATCCAGCAACTTTTATTTTTGAGACATTTCTCAATTTTGAGCTATCTCATTTTCCCCAAATACATTGCTCCAATAGGGCAGATTATTATTTTTATGGTCATATCTAGTGTCTGGTCATTGTTTTAGACTAATTTCCTAGCAATCCAGCAACTTTTATTTTTTGAGAAAAACCCATGACCGGCCGTATGTCGAAATTTCTCAATTTTGAGCTATCTCATTTTCCCCCTAAAAATTGTTCCAATAGGGCAGGTTATTATTTTTATGGTCATATATAGTGATAGCACATTGTTTTAGACTAATTTCCTAGCGATCAAGCAACTTTTATTTTTGAGACATTTCTCAATTTTGATCTATCTCATTTTCCCCAAATAAATTGCTCCAATAGGGCAGATTATTATTTTTATGGTCATATCTAGTGTCTGGTCATTGTTTTAGACTAATTTCGTAGCAATCCAGCAACTTTTATTTTTTGAGAAAAACTCATGACCGGCCGTATGTCGAAATTTCTCAATTTTGAGCTATCTCATTTTCCCCCTAAAAATTGTTCCAATAGGGCAGGTTATTATTTTTATGGTCATATATAGTGATAGCACTTTGTTTTAGACTAATTTCCTAGCGATCAAGCAACTTTTATTTTTGAGAAATTTCTCAATTTTGAGCTATCTCATTTTCCCCAAATACATTGCTCCAATAGGGCAGATTATTATTTTTATGGTCATATCTAGTGTCTGGTCATTGTTTTAGACTAATTTCCTAGCAATCCAGCAACATTTATTTTTTGAGAAAAACCCATGACCGGCCGTATGTCGAAATTTCTCAATTTTGAGCTATCTCATTTTCCCCCTAAAAATTGTTCCAATAGGGCAGGTTATTATTTTTATGGTCATATATAGTGATAGCACATTGTTTTAGACTTATTTCCTAGCGATCAAGCAACTTTTATTTTTGAGACATTTCTCAATTTTGATCTATCTCATTTTCCCCAAATAAATTGCTCCAATAGGGCAGATTATTATTTTTATGGTCATATCTAGTGTCTGGTCATTGTTTTAGACTAATTTCCTAGCAATCCAGCAACTTTTATTTTTTGAGAAAAACTCATGACCGGCCGTATGTCGAAATTTCTCAATTTTGAGCTATCTCATTTTCCCCCTAAAAATTGTTCCAATAGGGCAGGTTATTATTTTTATGGTCATATATAGTGATAGCACTTTGTTTTAGACTAATTTCCTAGCGATCCAGCAACTTTTATTTTTGAGAAATTTCTCAATTTTGAGCTATCTCATTGTCCCCAAATAAATTGCTCCAATAGGGCAGATTATTATTTTTATGGTCATATCTAGTGTCTGGACATTGTTTTAGACAAATTTCCTAGCGATCCAGCAACTTTAATTTTTTGAGAAAAATCCATGAACGGCCGTATGTCGAAATTTCTCAATTTTGAGCTATCTCATTTTCCCCCAAAAAATTGCTCCAATAGGGCAGATTATTATTTTTATGGTCATATATAGTGACAGCACATTGTTTTAGACTAATTTCCTAGCGATCCAGCAACTTTTATTTTTGAGACATTTCTCAATTTTGAGCTATCTCATTTTCCCCAAATACATTGCTCCAATAGGGCAGATTATTATTTTTATGGTCATATCTAGTGTCTGGTCATTGTTTTAGACTAATTTCCTAGCAATCCAGCAACTTTTATTTTTTGAGAAAAACCCATGACCGGCCGTATGTCGAAATTTCTCAATTTTGAGCTATCTCATTTTCCCCCTAAAAATTGTTCCAATAGGGCAGGTTATTATTTTTATGGTCATATATAGTGATAGCACATTGTTTTAGACTAATTTCCTAGCGATCAAGCAACTTTTATTTTTGAGACATTTCTCAATTTTGATCTATCTCATTTTCCCCAAATAAATTGCTCCAATAGGGCAGATTATTATTTTTATGGTCATATCTAGTGTCTGGTCATTGTTTTAGACTAATTTCCTAGCAATCCAGCAACTTTTATTTTTTGAGAAAAACCCATGACCGGCCATATGTCGAAATTTCTCAATTTTGAGCTATCTCATTTTCCCCCTAAAAATTGTTCCAATAGGGCAGGTTATTATTTTTATGGTCATATATAGTGATAGCACATTGTTTTAGACTAATTTCCTAGCGATCAAGCAACTTTTATTTTTGAGACATTTCTCAATTTTGATCTATCTCATTTTCCCCAAATAAATTGCTCCAATAGGGCAGATTATTATTTTTATGGTCATATCTAGTGTCTGGTCATTGTTTTAGACTAATTTCCTAGCAATCCAGCAACTTTTATTTTTTGAGAAAAACCCATGACCGGCCATATGTCGAAATTTCTCAATTTTGAGCTATCTCATTTTCCCCCTAAAAATTGTTCCAATAGGGCAGGTTATTATTTTTATGGTCATATATAGTGATAGCACATTGTTTTAGACTAATTTCCTAGCGATCCAGCAACTTTTATTTTTGAGACATTTCTCAATTTTGAGCTATCTCATTTTCCCCAAATACATTGCTCCAATAGGGCAGATTATTATTTTTATGGTCATATCTAGTGTCTGGTCATTGTTTTAGACTAATTTCCTAGCAATCCAGCAACTTTTATTTTTTGAGAAAAACCCATGACCGGCCGTATGTCGAAATTTCTCAATTTTGAGTTATCTCATTTTCCCCCTAAAAATTATTCCAATAGGGCAGGTTATTATTTTTATGGTCATATATAGTGATAGCACATTGTTTTAGACTAATTTCCTCGCGATCCAGCAACTTTTATTTTTGAGACATTTCTCAATTTTGAGCTATCTCATTTTCCCCAAATACATTGCTCCAATAGGGCAGATTATTATTTTTATGGTCATATCTAGTGTCTGGTCATTGTTTTAGACTAATTTCCTAGCAATCCAGCAACTTTTATTTTTTGAGAAAAACCCATGACCGGCCGTATGTCGAAATTTCTCAATTTTGAGCTATCTCATTTTCCCCCTAAAAATTGTTCCAATAGGGCAGGTTATTATTTTTATGGTCATATATAGTGATAGCACATTGTTTTAGACTAATTTCCTAGCGATCAAGCAACTTTTATTTTTGAGACATTTCTCAATTTTGATCTATCTCATTTTCCCCAAATAAATTGCTCCAATAGGGCAGATTATTATTTTTATGGTCATATCTAGTGTCTGGTCATTGTTTTAGACTAATTTCGTAGCAATCCAGCAACTTTTATTTTTTGAGAAAAACTCATGACCGGCCGTATGTCGAAATTTCTCAATTTTGAGCTATCTCATTTTCCCCCTAAAAATTGTTCCAATAGGGCAGGTTATTATTTTTATGGTCATATATAGTGATAGCACTTTGTTTTAGACTAATTTCCTAGCGATCAAGCAACTTTTATTTTTGAGAAATTTCTCAATTTTGAGCTATCTCATTTTCCCCAAATACATTGCTCCAATAGGGCAGATTATTATTTTTATGGTCATATCTAGTGTCTGGTCATTGTTTTAGACTAATTTCCTAGCAATCCAGCAACATTTATTTTTTGAGAAAAACCCATGACCGGCCGTATGTCGAAATTTCTCAATTTTGAGCTATCTCATTTTCCCCCTAAAAATTGTTCCAATAGGGCAGGTTATTATTTTTATGGTCATATATAGTGATAGCACATTGTTTTAGACTTATTTCCTAGCGATCAAGCAACTTTTATTTTTGAGACATTTCTCAATTTTGATCTATCTCATTTTCCCCAAATAAATTGCTCCAATAGGGCAGATTATTATTTTTATGGTCATATCTAGTGTCTGGTCATTGTTTTAGACTAATTTCCTAGCAATCCAGCAACTTTTATTTTTTGAGAAAAACTCATGACCGGCCGTATGTCGAAATTTCTCAATTTTGAGCTATCTCATTTTCCCCCTAAAAATTGTTCCAATAGGGCAGGTTATTATTTTTATGGTCATATATAGTGATAGCACTTTGTTTTAGACTAATTTCCTAGCGATCCAGCAACTTTTATTTTTGAGAAATTTCTCAATTTTGAGCTATCTCATTGTCCCCAAATAAATTGCTCCAATAGGGCAGATTATTATTTTTATGGTCATATCTAGTGTCTGGACATTGTTTTAGACAAATTTCCTAGCGATCCAGCAACTTTAATTTTTTGAGAAAAATCCATGAACGGCCGTATGTCGAAATTTCTCAATTTTGAGCTATCTCATTTTCCCCCAAAAAATTGCTCCAATAGGGCAGATTATTATTTTTATGGTCATATATAGTGACAGCACATTGTTTTAGACTAATTTCCTAGCGATCCAGCAACTTTTATTTTTGAGACATTTCTCAATTTTGAGCTATCTCATTTTCCCCAAATAAATTGCTCCAATAGGGCAGATTATTATTTTTATGGTCATATCTAGTGTCTGGTCATTGTTTTAGACTAATTTCCTAGCAATCCAGCAACTTTTATTTTTTTAGAAAAACCCATGACCGGCCATATGTCGAAATTTCTCAATTTTGAGCTATCTCATTTTCCCCCTAAAAATTGTTCCAATAGGACAGGTTATTATTTTTATGGTCATATATAGTGATAGCACATTGTTTTAGACTAATTTCCTAGCGATCCAGCAACTTTTATTTTTGAGACATTTCTCAATTTTGAGCTATCTCATTTTCCCCAAATACATTGCTCCAATAGGGCAGATTATTATTTTTATGGTCATATCTAGTGTCTGGTCATTGTTTTAGACTAATTTCCTAGCAATCCAGCAACTTTTATTTTTTGAGAAAAACCCATGACCGGCCGTATGTCGAAATTTCTCAATTTTGAGTTATCTCATTTTCCCCCTAAAAATTATTCCAATAGGGCAGGTTATTATTTTTATGGTCATATATAGTGATAGCACATTGTTTTAGACTAATTTCCTCGTGATCCAGCAACTTTTATTTTTGAGACATTTCTCAATTTTGAGCTATCTCATTTTCCCCAAATACATTGCTCCAATAGGGCAGATTATTATTTTTATGGTCATATCTAGTGTCTGGTCATTGTTTTAGACTAATTTCCTAGCAATCCAGCAACTTTTATTTTTTGAGAAAAACCCATGACCGGCCGTATGTCGAAATTTCTCAATTTTGAGCTATCTCATTTTCCCCCTAAAAATTGTTCCAATAGGGCAGGTTATTATTTTTATGGTCATATATAGTGATAGCACATTGTTTTAGACTAATTTCCTAGCGATCCAGCAACTTTTATTTTTGAGACATTTCTCAATTTTGAGCTATCTCATTTTCCCCAAATACATTGCTCCAATAGGGCAGATTATTATTTTTATGGTCATATCTAGTGTCTGGTCATTGTTTTAGACTAATTTCCTAGCAATCCAGCAACTTTTATTTTTTGAGAAAAACCCATGACCGGCCATATGTCGAAATTTCTCAATTTTGAGCTATCTCATTTTCCCCCTAAAAATTGTTCCAATAGGGCAGGTTATTATTTTTATGGTCATATATAGTGATAGCACATTGTTTTAGACTAATTTCCTAGCGATCAAGCAACTTTTATTTTTGAGACATTTCTCAATTTTGATCTATCTCATTTTCCCCAAATAAATTGCTCCAATAGGGCAGATTATTATTTTTATGGTCATATCTAGTGTCTGGTCATTGTTTTAGACTAATTTCCTAGCAATCCAGCAACTTTTATTTTTTGAGAAAAACCCATGACCGGCCATATGTCGAAATTTCTCAATTTTGAGCTATCTCATTTTCCCCCTAAAAATTGTTCCAATAGGGCAGGTTATTATTTTTATGGTCATATATAGTGATAGCACATTGTTTTAGACTAATTTCCTAGCGATCAAGCAACTTTTATTTTTGAGACATTTCTCAATTTTGATCTATCTCATTTTCCCCAAATAAATTGCTCCAATAGGGCAGATTATTATTTTTATGGTCATATCTAGTGTCTGGTCATTGTTTTAGACTAATTTCCTAGCAATCCAGCAACTTTTATTTTTTGAGAAAAACTCATGACCGGCCGTATGTCGAAATTTCTCAATTTTGAGCTATCTCATTTTCCCCCTAAAAATTGTTCCAATAGGGCAGGTTATTATTTTTATGGTCATATATAGTGATAGCACTTTGTTTTAGACTAATTTCCTAGCGATCAAGCAACTTTTATTTTTGAGAAATTTCTCAATTTTGAGCTATCTCATTTTCCCCAAATACATTGCTCCAATAGGGCAGATTATTATTTTTATGGTCATATCTAGTGTCTGGTCATTGTTTTAGACTAATTTCCTAGCAATCCAGCAACATTTATTTTTTGAGAAAAACCCATGACCGGCCGTATGTCGAAATTTCTCAATTTTGAGCTATCTCATTTTCCCCCTAAAAATTGTTCCAATAGGGCAGGTTATTATTTTTATGGTCATATATAGTGATAGCACATTGTTTTAGACTTATTTCCTAGCGATCAAGCAACTTTTATTTTTGAGACATTTCTCAATTTTGATCTATCTCATTTTCCCCAAATAAATTGCTCCAATAGGGCAGATTATTATTTTTATGGTCATATCTAGTGTCTGGTCATTGTTTTAGACTAATTTCCTAGCAATCCAGCAACTTTTATTTTTTGAGAAAAACTCATGACCGGCCGTATGTCGAAATTTCTCAATTTTGAGCTATCTCATTTTCCCCCTAAAAATTGTTCCAATAGGGCAGGTTATTATTTTTATGGTCATATATAGTGATAGCACTTTGTTTTAGACTAATTTCCTAGCGATCCAGCAACTTTTATTTTTGAGAAATTTCTCAATTTTGAGCTATCTCATTGTCCCCAAATAAATTGCTCCAATAGGGCAGATTATTATTTTTATGGTCATATCTAGTGTCTGGACATTGTTTTAGACAAATTTCCTAGCGATCCAGCAACTTTAATTTTTTGAGAAAAATCCATGAACGGCCGTATGTCGAAATTTCTCAATTTTGAGCTATCTCATTTTCCCCCAAAAAATTGCTCCAATAGGGCAGATTATTATTTTTATGGTCATATATAGTGACAGCACATTGTTTTAGACTAATTTCCTAGCGATCCAGCAACTTTTATTTTTGAGACATTTCTCAATTTTGAGCTATCTCATTTTCCCCAAATAAATTGCTCCAATAGGGCAGATTATTATTTTTATGGTCATATCTAGTGTCTGGTCATTGTTTTAGACTAATTTCCTAGCAATCCAGCAACTTTTATTTTTTTAGAAAAACCCATGACCGGCCATATGTCGAAATTTCTCAATTTTGAGCTATCTCATTTTCCCCCTAAAAATTGTTCCAATAGGACAGGTTATTATTTTTATGGTCATATATAGTGATAGCACATTGTTTTAGACTAATTTCCTAGCGATCCAGCAACTTTTATTTTTGAGACATTTCTCAATTTTGAGCTATCTCATTTTCCCCAAATACATTGCTCCAATAGGGCAGATTATTATTTTTATGGTCATATCTAGTGTCTGGTCATTGTTTTAGACTAATTTCCTAGCAATCCAGCAACTTTTATTTTTTGAGAAAAACCCATGACCGGCCGTATGTCGAAATTTCTCAATTTTGAGCTATCTCATTTTCCCCCTAAAAATTGTTCCAATAGGGCAGGTTATTATTTTTATGGTCATATATAGTGATAGCACATTGTTTTAGACTAATTTCCTAGCGATCAAGCAACTTTTATTTTTGAGACATTTCTCAATTTTGATCTATCTCATTTTCCCCAAATAAATTGCTCCAATAGGGCAGATTATTATTTTTATGGTCATATCTAGTGTCTGGTCATTGTTTTAGACTAATTTCCTAGCAATCCAGCAACTTTTATTTTTTGAGAAAAACCCATGACCGGCCATATGTCGAAATTTCTCAATTTTGAGCTATCTCATTTTCCCCCTAAAAATTGTTCCAATAGGGCAGGTTATTATTTTTATGGTCATATATAGTGATAGCACATTGTTTTAGACTAATTTCCTAGCGATCAAGCAACTTTTATTTTTGAGACATTTCTCAATTTTGATCTATCTCATTTTCCCCAAATAAATTGCTCCAATAGGGCAGATTATTATTTTTATGGTCATATCTAGTGTCTGGTCATTGTTTTAGACTAATTTCCTAGCAATCCAGCAACTTTTATTTTTTGAGAAAAACCCATGACCGGCCATATGTCGAAATTTCTCAATTTTGAGCTATCTCATTTTCCCCCTAAAAATTGTTCCAATAGGGCAGGTTATTATTTTTATGGTCATATATAGTGATAGCACATTGTTTTAGACTAATTTCCTAGCGATCCAGCAACTTTTATTTTTGAGACATTTCTCAATTTTGAGCTATCTCATTTTCCCCAAATACATTGCTCCAATAGGGCAGATTATTATTTTTATGGTCATATCTAGTGTCTGGTCATTGTTTTAGACTAATTTCCTAGCAATCCAGCAACTTTTATTTTTTGAGAAAAACCCATGACCGGCCGTATGTCGAAATTTCTCAATTTTGAGTTATCTCATTTTCCCCCTAAAAATTATTCCAATAGGGCAGGTTATTATTTTTATGGTCATATATAGTGATAGCACATTGTTTTAGACTAATTTCCTCGCGATCCAGCAACTTTTATTTTTGAGACATTTCTCAATTTTGAGCTATCTCATTTTCCCCAAATACATTGCTCCAATAGGGCAGATTATTATTTTTATGGTCATATCTAGTGTCTGGTCATTGTTTTAGACTAATTTCCTAGCAATCCAGCAACTTTTATTTTTTGAGAAAAACCCATGACCGGCCGTATGTCGAAATTTCTCAATTTTGAGCTATCTCATTTTCCCCCTAAAAATTGTTCCAATAGGGCAGGTTATTATTTTTATGGTCATATATAGTGATAGCACATTGTTTTAGACTAATTTCCTAGCGATCAAGCAACTTTTATTTTTGAGACATTTCTCAATTTTGATCTATCTCATTTTCCCCAAATAAATTGCTCCAATAGGGCAGATTATTATTTTTATGGTCATATCTAGTGTCTGGTCATTGTTTTAGACTAATTTCGTAGCAATCCAGCAACTTTTATTTTTTGAGAAAAACTCATGACCGGCCGTATGTCGAAATTTCTCAATTTTGAGCTATCTCATTTTCCCCCTAAAAATTGTTCCAATAGGGCAGGTTATTATTTTTATGGTCATATATAGTGATAGCACTTTGTTTTAGACTAATTTCCTAGCGATCAAGCAACTTTTATTTTTGAGAAATTTCTCAATTTTGAGCTATCTCATTTTCCCCAAATACATTGCTCCAATAGGGCAGATTATTATTTTTATGGTCATATCTAGTGTCTGGTCATTGTTTTAGACTAATTTCCTAGCAATCCAGCAACATTTATTTTTTGAGAAAAACCCATGACCGGCCGTATGTCGAAATTTCTCAATTTTGAGCTATCTCATTTTCCCCCTAAAAATTGTTCCAATAGGGCAGGTTATTATTTTTATGGTCATATATAGTGATAGCACATTGTTTTAGACTTATTTCCTAGCGATCAAGCAACTTTTATTTTTGAGACATTTCTCAATTTTGATCTATCTCATTTTCCCCAAATAAATTGCTCCAATAGGGCAGATTATTATTTTTATGGTCATATCTAGTGTCTGGTCATTGTTTTAGACTAATTTCCTAGCAATCCAGCAACTTTTATTTTTTGAGAAAAACTCATGACCGGCCGTATGTCGAAATTTCTCAATTTTGAGCTATCTCATTTTCCCCCTAAAAATTGTTCCAATAGGGCAGGTTATTATTTTTATGGTCATATATAGTGATAGCACTTTGTTTTAGACTAATTTCCTAGCGATCCAGCAACTTTTATTTTTGAGAAATTTCTCAATTTTGAGCTATCTCATTGTCCCCAAATAAATTGCTCCAATAGGGCAGATTATTATTTTTATGGTCATATCTAGTGTCTGGACATTGTTTTAGACAAATTTCCTAGCGATCCAGCAACTTTAATTTTTTGAGAAAAATCCATGAACGGCCGTATGTCGAAATTTCTCAATTTTGAGCTATCTCATTTTCCCCCAAAAAATTGCTCCAATAGGGCAGATTATTATTTTTATGGTCATATATAGTGACAGCACATTGTTTTAGACTAATTTCCTAGCGATCCAGCAACTTTTATTTTTGAGACATTTCTCAATTTTGAGCTATCTCATTTTCCCCAAATAAATTGCTCCAATAGGGCAGATTATTATTTTTATGGTCATATCTAGTGTCTGGTCATTGTTTTAGACTAATTTCCTAGCAATCCAGCAACTTTTATTTTTTTAGAAAAACCCATGACCGGCCATATGTCGAAATTTCTCAATTTTGAGCTATCTCATTTTCCCCCTAAAAATTGTTCCAATAGGACAGGTTATTATTTTTATGGTCATATATAGTGATAGCACATTGTTTTAGACTAATTTCCTAGCGATCCAGCAACTTTTATTTTTGAGACATTTCTCAATTTTGAGCTATCTCATTTTCCCCAAATACATTGCTCCAATAGGGCAGATTATTATTTTTATGGTCATATCTAGTGTCTGGTCATTGTTTTAGACTAATTTCCTAGCAATCCAGCAACTTTTATTTTTTGAGAAAAACCCATGACCGGCCGTATGTCGAAATTTCTCAATTTTGAGTTATCTCATTTTCCCCCTAAAAATTATTCCAATAGGGCAGGTTATTATTTTTATGGTCATATATAGTGATAGCACATTGTTTTAGACTAATTTCCTCGCGATCCAGCAACTTTTATTTTTGAGACATTTCTCAATTTTGAGCTATCTCATTTTCCCCAAATACATTGCTCCAATAGGGCAGATTATTATTTTTATGGTCATATCTAGTGTCTGGTCATTGTTTTAGACTAATTTCCTAGCAATCCAGCAACTTTTATTTTTTGAGAAAAACCCATGACCGGCCGTATGTCGAAATTTCTCAATTTTGAGCTATCTCATTTTCCCCCTAAAAATTGTTCCAATAGGGCAGGTTATTATTTTTATGGTCATATATAGTGATAGCACATTGTTTTAGACTAATTTCCTAGCGATCCAGCAACTTTTATTTTTGAGACATTTCTCAATTTTGAGCTATCTCATTTTCCCCAAATACATTGCTCCAATAGGGCAGATTATTATTTTTATGGTCATATCTAGTGTCTGGTCATTGTTTTAGACTAATTTCCTAGCAATCCAGCAACTTTTATTTTTTGAGAAAAACCCATGACCGGCCATATGTCGAAATTTCTCAATTTTGAGCTATCTCATTTTCCCCCTAAAAATTGTTCCAATAGGGCAGGTTATTATTTTTATGGTCATATATAGTGATAGCACATTGTTTTAGACTAATTTCCTAGCGATCAAGCAACTTTTATTTTTGAGACATTTCTCAATTTTGATCTATCTCATTTTCCCCAAATAAATTGCTCCAATAGGGCAGATTATTATTTTTATGGTCATATCTAGTGTCTGGTCATTGTTTTAGACTAATTTCCTAGCAATCCAGCAACTTTTATTTTTTGAGAAAAACCCATGACCGGCCATATGTCGAAATTTCTCAATTTTGAGCTATCTCATTTTCCCCCTAAAAATTGTTCCAATAGGGCAGGTTATTATTTTTATGGTCATATATAGTGATAGCACATTGTTTTAGACTAATTTCCTAGCGATCCAGCAACTTTTATTTTTGAGACATTTCTCAATTTTGATCTATCTCATTTTCCCCAAATAAATTGCTCCAATAGGGCAGATTATTATTTTTATGGTCATATCTAGTGTCTGGTCATTGTTTTAGACTAATTTCCTAGCAATCCAGCAACTTTTATTTTTTGAGAAAAACCCATGACCGGCCGTATGTCGAAATTTCTCAATTTTGAGCTATCTCATTTTCCCCCTAAAAATTGTTCCAATAGGGCAGGTTATTATTTTTATGGTCATATATAGTGATAGCACATTGTTTTAGACTAATTTCCTAGCGATCCAGCAACTTTTATTTTTGAGACATTTCTCAATTTTGAGCTATCTCATTTTCCCCAAATAAATTGCTCCAATAGGGCAGATTATTATTTTTATGGTCATATCTAGTGTCTGGTCATTGTTTTAGACTAATTTCCTAGCAATCCAGCAACTTTTATTTTTTTAGAAAAACCCATGACCGGCCATATGTCGAAATTTCTCAATTTTGAGCTATCTCATTTTCCCCCTAAAAATTGTTCCAATAGGACAGGTTATTATTTTTATGGTCATATATAGTGATAGCACATTGTTTTAGACTAATTTCCTAGCGATCCAGCAACTTTTATTTTTGAGACATTTCTCAATTTTGAGCTATCTCATTTTCCCCAAATACATTGCTCCAATAGGGCAGATTATTATTTTTATGGTCATATCTAGTGTCTGGTCATTGTTTTAGACTAATTTCCTAGCAATCCAGCAACTTTTATTTTTTGAGAAAAACCCATGACCGGCCGTATGTCGAAATTTCTCAATTTTGAGCTATCTCATTTTCCCCCTAAAAATTGTTCCAATAGGGCAGGTTATTATTTTTATGGTCATATATAGTGATAGCACATTGTTTTAGACTAATTTCCTAGCGATCAAGCAACTTTTATTTTTGAGACATTTCTCAATTTTGATCTATCTCATTTTCCCCAAATAAATTGCTCCAATAGGGCAGATTATTATTTTTATGGTCATATCTAGTGTCTGGTCATTGTTTTAGACTAATTTCCTAGCAATCCAGCAACTTTTATTTTTTGAGAAAAACCCATGACCGGCCATATGTCGAAATTTCTCAATTTTGAGCTATCTCATTTTCCCCCTAAAAATTGTTCCAATAGGGCAGGTTATTATTTTTATGGTCATATATAGTGATAGCACATTGTTTTAGACTAATTTCCTAGCGATCAAGCAACTTTTATTTTTGAGACATTTCTCAATTTTGATCTATCTCATTTTCCCCAAATAAATTGCTCCAATAGGGCAGATTATTATTTTTATGGTCATATCTAGTGTCTGGTCATTGTTTTAGACTAATTTCCTAGCAATCCAGCAACTTTTATTTTTTGAGAAAAACCCATGACCGGCCATATGTCGAAATTTCTCAATTTTGAGCTATCTCATTTTCCCCCTAAAAATTGTTCCAATAGGGCAGGTTATTATTTTTATGGTCATATATAGTGATAGCACATTGTTTTAGACTAATTTCCTAGCGATCCAGCAACTTTTATTTTTGAGACATTTCTCAATTTTGAGCTATCTCATTTTCCCCAAATACATTGCTCCAATAGGGCAGATTATTATTTTTATGGTCATATCTAGTGTCTGGTCATTGTTTTAGACTAATTTCCTAGCAATCCAGCAACTTTTATTTTTTGAGAAAAACCCATGACCGGCCGTATGTCGAAATTTCTCAATTTTGAGTTATCTCATTTTCCCCCTAAAAATTATTCCAATAGGGCAGGTTATTATTTTTATGGTCATATATAGTGATAGCACATTGTTTTAGACTAATTTCCTCGCGATCCAGCAACTTTTATTTTTGAGACATTTCTCAATTTTGAGCTATCTCATTTTCCCCAAATACATTGCTCCAATAGGGCAGATTATTATTTTTATGGTCATATCTAGTGTCTGGTCATTGTTTTAGACTAATTTCCTAGCAATCCAGCAACTTTTATTTTTTGAGAAAAACCCATGACCGGCCGTATGTCGAAATTTCTCAATTTTGAGCTATCTCATTTTCCCCCTAAAAATTGTTCCAATAGGGCAGGTTATTATTTTTATGGTCATATATAGTGATAGCACATTGTTTTAGACTAATTTCCTAGCGATCAAGCAACTTTTATTTTTGAGACATTTCTCAATTTTGATCTATCTCATTTTCCCCAAATAAATTGCTCCAATAGGGCAGATTATTATTTTTATGGTCATATCTAGTGTCTGGTCATTGTTTTAGACTAATTTCGTAGCAATCCAGCAACTTTTATTTTTTGAGAAAAACTCATGACCGGCCGTATGTCGAAATTTCTCAATTTTGAGCTATCTCATTTTCCCCCTAAAAATTGTTCCAATAGGGCAGGTTATTATTTTTATGGTCATATATAGTGATAGCACTTTGTTTTAGACTAATTTCCTAGCGATCAAGCAACTTTTATTTTTGAGAAATTTCTCAATTTTGAGCTATCTCATTTTCCCCAAATACATTGCTCCAATAGGGCAGATTATTATTTTTATGGTCATATCTAGTGTCTGGTCATTGTTTTAGACTAATTTCCTAGCAATCCAGCAACATTTATTTTTTGAGAAAAACCCATGACCGGCCGTATGTCGAAATTTCTCAATTTTGAGCTATCTCATTTTCCCCCTAAAAATTGTTCCAATAGGGCAGGTTATTATTTTTATGGTCATATATAGTGATAGCACATTGTTTTAGACTTATTTCCTAGCGATCAAGCAACTTTTATTTTTGAGACATTTCTCAATTTTGATCTATCTCATTTTCCCCAAATAAATTGCTCCAATAGGGCAGATTATTATTTTTATGGTCATATCTAGTGTCTGGTCATTGTTTTAGACTAATTTCCTAGCAATCCAGCAACTTTTATTTTTTGAGAAAAACTCATGACCGGCCGTATGTCGAAATTTCTCAATTTTGAGCTATCTCATTTTCCCCCTAAAAATTGTTCCAATAGGGCAGGTTATTATTTTTATGGTCATATATAGTGATAGCACTTTGTTTTAGACTAATTTCCTAGCGATCCAGCAACTTTTATTTTTGAGAAATTTCTCAATTTTGAGCTATCTCATTGTCCCCAAATAAATTGCTCCAATAGGGCAGATTATTATTTTTATGGTCATATCTAGTGTCTGGACATTGTTTTAGACAAATTTCCTAGCGATCCAGCAACTTTAATTTTTTGAGAAAAATCCATGAACGGCCGTATGTCGAAATTTCTCAATTTTGAGCTATCTCATTTTCCCCCAAAAAATTGCTCCAATAGGGCAGATTATTATTTTTATGGTCATATATAGTGACAGCACATTGTTTTAGACTAATTTCCTAGCGATCCAGCAACTTTTATTTTTGAGACATTTCTCAATTTTGAGCTATCTCATTTTCCCCAAATAAATTGCTCCAATAGGGCAGATTATTATTTTTATGGTCATATCTAGTGTCTGGTCATTGTTTTAGACTAATTTCCTAGCAATCCAGCAACTTTTATTTTTTTAGAAAAACCCATGACCGGCCATATGTCGAAATTTCTCAATTTTGAGCTATCTCATTTTCCCCCTAAAAATTGTTCCAATAGGACAGGTTATTATTTTTATGGTCATATATAGTGATAGCACATTGTTTTAGACTAATTTCCTAGCGATCCAGCAACTTTTATTTTTGAGACATTTCTCAATTTTGAGCTATCTCATTTTCCCCAAATACATTGCTCCAATAGGGCAGATTATTATTTTTATGGTCATATCTAGTGTCTGGTCATTGTTTTAGACTAATTTCCTAGCAATCCAGCAACTTTTATTTTTTGAGAAAAACCCATGACCGGCCGTATGTCGAAATTTCTCAATTTTGAGTTATCTCATTTTCCCCCTAAAAATTATTCCAATAGGGCAGGTTATTATTTTTATGGTCATATATAGTGATAGCACATTGTTTTAGACTAATTTCCTCGCGATCCAGCAACTTTTATTTTTGAGACATTTCTCAATTTTGAGCTATCTCATTTTCCCCAAATACATTGCTCCAATAGGGCAGATTATTATTTTTATGGTCATATCTAGTGTCTGGTCATTGTTTTAGACTAATTTCCTAGCAATCCAGCAACTTTTATTTTTTGAGAAAAACCCATGACCGGCCGTATGTCGAAATTTCTCAATTTTGAGCTATCTCATTTTCCCCCTAAAAATTGTTCCAATAGGGCAGGTTATTATTTTTATGGTCATATATAGTGATAGCACATTGTTTTAGACTAATTTCCTAGCGATCCAGCAACTTTTATTTTTGAGACATTTCTCAATTTTGAGCTATCTCATTTTCCCCAAATACATTGCTCCAATAGGGCAGATTATTATTTTTATGGTCATATCTAGTGTCTGGTCATTGTTTTAGACTAATTTCCTAGCAATCCAGCAACTTTTATTTTTTGAGAAAAACCCATGACCGGCCATATGTCGAAATTTCTCAATTTTGAGCTATCTCATTTTCCCCCTAAAAATTGTTCCAATAGGGCAGGTTATTATTTTTATGGTCATATATAGTGATAGCACATTGTTTTAGACTAATTTCCTAGCGATCAAGCAACTTTTATTTTTGAGACATTTCTCAATTTTGATCTATCTCATTTTCCCCAAATAAATTGCTCCAATAGGGCAGATTATTATTTTTATGGTCATATCTAGTGTCTGGTCATTGTTTTAGACTAATTTCCTAGCAATCCAGCAACTTTTATTTTTTGAGAAAAACCCATGACCGGCCATATGTCGAAATTTCTCAATTTTGAGCTATCTCATTTTCCCCCTAAAAATTGTTCCAATAGGGCAGGTTATTATTTTTATGGTCATATATAGTGATAGCACATTGTTTTAGACTAATTTCCTAGCGATCCAGCAACTTTTATTTTTGAGACATTTCTCAATTTTGATCTATCTCATTTTCCCCAAATAAATTGCTCCAATAGGGCAGATTATTATTTTTATGGTCATATCTAGTGTCTGGTCATTGTTTTAGACTAATTTCCTAGCAATCCAGCAACTTTTATTTTTTGAGAAAAACCCATGACCGGCCGTATGTCGAAATTTCTCAATTTTGAGCTATCTCATTTTCCCCCTAAAAATTGTTCCAATAGGGCAGGTTATTATTTTTATGGTCATATATAGTGATAGCACATTGTTTTAGACTAATTTCCTAGCGATCCAGCAACTTTTATTTTTGAGACATTTCTCAATTTTGAGCTATCTCATTTTCCCCAAATACATTGCTCCAATAGGGCAGATTATTATTTTTATGGTCATATCTAGTGTCTGGTCATTGTTTTAGACTAATTTCCTAGCAATCCAGCAACTTTTATTTTTTGAGAAAAACCCATGACCGGCCATATGTCGAAATTTCTCAATTTTGAGCTATCTCATTTTCCCCCTAAAAATTGTTCCAATAGGGCAGGTTATTATTTTTATGGTCATATATAGTGATAGCACATTGTTTTAGACTAATTTCCTAGCGATCAAGCAACTTTTATTTTTGAGACATTTCTCAATTTTGATCTATCTCATTTTCCCCAAATAAATTGCTCCAATAGGGCAGATTATTATTTTTATGGTCATATCTAGTGTCTGGTCATTGTTTTAGACTAATTTCCTAGCAATCCAGCAACTTTTATTTTTTGAGAAAAACCCATGACCGGCCATATGTCGAAATTTCTCAATTTTGAGCTATCTCATTTTCCCCCTAAAAATTGTTCCAATAGGGCAGGTTATTATTTTTATGGTCATATATAGTGATAGCACATTGTTTTAGACTAATTTCCTAGCGATCCAGCAACTTTTATTTTTGAGACATTTCTCAATTTTGAGCTATCTCATTTTCCCCAAATACATTGCTCCAATAGGGCAGATTATTATTTTTATGGTCATATCTAGTGTCTGGTCATTGTTTTAGACTAATTTCCTAGCAATCCAGCAACTTTTATTTTTTGAGAAAAACCCATGACCGGCCGTATGTCGAAATTTCTCAATTTTGAGTTATCTCATTTTCCCCCTAAAAATTATTCCAATAGGGCAGGTTATTATTTTTATGGTCATATATAGTGATAGCACATTGTTTTAGACTAATTTCCTCGCGATCCAGCAACTTTTATTTTTGAGACATTTCTCAATTTTGAGCTATCTCATTTTCCCCAAATACATTGCTCCAATAGGGCAGATTATTATTTTTATGGTCATATCTAGTGTCTGGTCATTGTTTTAGACTAATTTCCTAGCAATCCAGCAACTTTTATTTTTTGAGAAAAACCCATGACCGGCCGTATGTCGAAATTTCTCAATTTTGAGCTATCTCATTTTCCCCCTAAAAATTGTTCCAATAGGGCAGGTTATTATTTTTATGGTCATATATAGTGATAGCACATTGTTTTAGACTAATTTCCTAGCGATCAAGCAACTTTTATTTTTGAGACATTTCTCAATTTTGATCTATCTCATTTTCCCCAAATAAATTGCTCCAATAGGGCAGATTATTATTTTTATGGTCATATCTAGTGTCTGGTCATTGTTTTAGACTAATTTCCTAGCAATCCAGCAACTTTTATTTTTTGAGAAAAACTCATGACCGGCCGTATGTCGAAATTTCTCAATTTTGAGCTATCTCATTTTCCCCCTAAAAATTGTTCCAATAGGGCAGGTTATTATTTTTATGGTCATATATAGTGATAGCACTTTGTTTTAGACTAATTTCCTAGCGATCAAGCAACTTTTATTTTTGAGAAATTTCTCAATTTTGAGCTATCTCATTTTCCCCAAATACATTGCTCCAATAGGGCAGATTATTATTTTTATGGTCATATCTAGTGTCTGGTCATTGTTTTAGACTAATTTCCTAGCAATCCAGCAACATTTATTTTTTGAGAAAAACCCATGACCGGCCGTATGTCGAAATTTCTCAATTTTGAGCTATCTCATTTTCCCCCTAAAAATTGTTCCAATAGGGCAGGTTATTATTTTTATGGTCATATATAGTGATAGCACATTGTTTTAGACTTATTTCCTAGCGATCAAGCAACTTTTATTTTTGAGACATTTCTCAATTTTGATCTATCTCATTTTCCCCAAATAAATTGCTCCAATAGGGCAGATTATTATTTTTATGGTCATATCTAGTGTCTGGTCATTGTTTTAGACTAATTTCCTAGCAATCCAGCAACTTTTATTTTTTGAGAAAAACTCATGACCGGCCGTATGTCGAAATTTCTCAATTTTGAGCTATCTCATTTTCCCCCTAAAAATTGTTCCAATAGGGCAGGTTATTATTTTTATGGTCATATATAGTGATAGCACTTTGTTTTAGACTAATTTCCTAGCGATCCAGCAACTTTTATTTTTGAGAAATTTCTCAATTTTGAGCTATCTCATTGTCCCCAAATAAATTGCTCCAATAGGGCAGATTATTATTTTTATGGTCATATCTAGTGTCTGGACATTGTTTTAGACAAATTTCCTAGCGATCCAGCAACTTTAATTTTTTGAGAAAAATCCATGAACGGCCGTATGTCGAAATTTCTCAATTTTGAGCTATCTCATTTTCCCCCAAAAAATTGCTCCAATAGGGCAGATTATTATTTTTATGGTCATATATAGTGACAGCACATTGTTTTAGACTAATTTCCTAGCGATCCAGCAACTTTTATTTTTGAGACATTTCTCAATTTTGAGCTATCTCATTTTCCCCAAATAAATTGCTCCAATAGGGCAGATTATTATTTTTATGGTCATATCTAGTGTCTGGTCATTGTTTTAGACTAATTTCCTAGCAATCCAGCAACTTTTATTTTTTTAGAAAAACCCATGACCGGCCATATGTCGAAATTTCTCAATTTTGAGCTATCTCATTTTCCCCCTAAAAATTGTTCCAATAGGACAGGTTATTATTTTTATGGTCATATATAGTGATAGCACATTGTTTTAGACTAATTTCCTAGCGATCCAGCAACTTTTATTTTTGAGACATTTCTCAATTTTGAGCTATCTCATTTTCCCCAAATACATTGCTCCAATAGGGCAGATTATTATTTTTATGGTCATATCTAGTGTCTGGTCATTGTTTTAGACTAATTTCCTAGCAATCCAGCAACTTTTATTTTTTGAGAAAAACCCATGACCGGCCGTATGTCGAAATTTCTCAATTTTGAGTTATCTCATTTTCCCCCTAAAAATTATTCCAATAGGGCAGGTTATTATTTTTATGGTCATATATAGTGATAGCACATTGTTTTAGACTAATTTCCTCGCGATCCAGCAACTTTTATTTTTGAGACATTTCTCAATTTTGAGCTATCTCATTTTCCCCAAATACATTGCTCCAATAGGGCAGATTATTATTTTTATGGTCATATCTAGTGTCTGGTCATTGTTTTAGACTAATTTCCTAGCAATCCAGCAACTTTTATTTTTTGAGAAAAACCCATGACCGGCCGTATGTCGAAATTTCTCAATTTTGAGTTATCTCATTTTCCCCCTAAAAATTATTCCAATAGGGCAGGTTATTATTTTTATGGTCATATATAGTGATAGCACATTGTTTTAGACTAATTTCCTCGCGATCCAGCAACTTTTATTTTTGAGACATTTCTCAATTTTGAGCTATCTCATTTTCCCCAAATACATTGCTCCAATAGGGCAGATTATTATTTTTATGGTCATATCTAGTGTCTGGTCATTGTTTTAGACTAATTTCCTAGCAATCCAGCAACTTTTATTTTTTGAGAAAAACCCATGACCGGCCGTATGTCGAAATTTCTCAATTTTGAGCTATCTCATTTTCCCCCTAAAAATTGTTCCAATAGGGCAGGTTATTATTTTTATGGTCATATATAGTGATAGCACATTGTTTTAGACTAATTTCCTAGCGATCCAGCAACTTTTATTTTTGAGACATTTCTCAATTTTGAGCTATCTCATTTTCCCCAAATACATTGCTCCAATAGGGCAGATTATTATTTTTATGGTCATATCTAGTGTCTGGTCATTGTTTTAGACTAATTTCCTAGCAATCCAGCAACTTTTATTTTTTGAGAAAAACCCATGACCGGCCATATGTCGAAATTTCTCAATTTTGAGCTATCTCATTTTCCCCCTAAAAATTGTTCCAATAGGGCAGGTTATTATTTTTATGGTCATATATAGTGATAGCACATTGTTTTAGACTAATTTCCTAGCGATCAAGCAACTTTTATTTTTGAGACATTTCTCAATTTTGATCTATCTCATTTTCCCCAAATAAATTGCTCCAATAGGGCAGATTATTATTTTTATGGTCATATCTAGTGTCTGGTCATTGTTTTAGACTAATTTCCTAGCAATCCAGCAACTTTTATTTTTTGAGAAAAACCCATGACCGGCCATATGTCGAAATTTCTCAATTTTGAGCTATCTCATTTTCCCCCTAAAAATTGTTCCAATAGGGCAGGTTATTATTTTTATGGTCATATATAGTGATAGCACATTGTTTTAGACTAATTTCCTAGCGATCCAGCAACTTTTATTTTTGAGACATTTCTCAATTTTGATCTATCTCATTTTCCCCAAATAAATTGCTCCAATAGGGCAGATTATTATTTTTATGGTCATATCTAGTGTCTGGTCATTGTTTTAGACTAATTTCTTAGCAATCCAGCAACTTTTATTTTTTGAGAAAAACCCATGACCGGCCGTATGTCGAAATTTCTCAATTTTGAGCTATCTCATTTTCCCCCTAAAAATTGTTCCAATAGGGCAGGTTATTATTTTTATGGTCATATATAGTGATAGCACATTGTTTTAGACTAATTTCCTAGCGATCCAGCAACTTTTATTTTTGAGACATTTCTCAATTTTGAGCTATCTCATTTTCCCCAAATACATTGCTCCAATAGGGCAGATTATTATTTTTATGGTCATATCTAGTGTCTGGTCATTGTTTTAGACTAATTTCCTAGCAATCCAGCAACTTTTATTTTTTGAGAAAAACCCATGACCGGCCATATGTCGAAATTTCTCAATTTTGAGCTATCTCATTTTCCCCCTAAAAATTGTTCCAATAGGGCAGGTTATTATTTTTATGGTCATATATAGTGATAGCACATTGTTTTAGACTAATTTCCTAGCGATCAAGCAACTTTTATTTTTGAGACATTTCTCAATTTTGATCTATCTCATTTTCCCCAAATAAATTGCTCCAATAGGGCAGATTATTATTTTTATGGTCATATCTAGTGTCTGGTCATTGTTTTAGACTAATTTCCTAGCAATCCAGCAACTTTTATTTTTTGAGAAAAACCCATGACCGGCCATATGTCGAAATTTCTCAATTTTGAGCTATCTCATTTTCCCCCTAAAAATTGTTCCAATAGGGCAGGTTATTATTTTTATGGTCATATATAGTGATAGCACATTGTTTTAGACTAATTTCCTAGCGATCCAGCAACTTTTATTTTTGAGACATTTCTCAATTTTGAGCTATCTCATTTTCCCCAAATACATTGCTCCAATAGGGCAGATTATTATTTTTATGGTCATATCTAGTGTCTGGTCATTGTTTTAGACTAATTTCCTAGCAATCCAGCAACTTTTATTTTTTGAGAAAAACCCATGACCGGCCGTATGTCGAAATTTCTCAATTTTGAGTTATCTCATTTTCCCCCTAAAAATTATTCCAATAGGGCAGGTTATTATTTTTATGGTCATATATAGTGATAGCACATTGTTTTAGACTAATTTCCTCGCGATCCAGCAACTTTTATTTTTGAGACATTTCTCAATTTTGAGCTATCTCATTTTCCCCAAATACATTGCTCCAATAGGGCAGATTATTATTTTTATGGTCATATCTAGTGTCTGGTCATTGTTTTAGACTAATTTCCTAGCAATCCAGCAACTTTTATTTTTTGAGAAAAACCCATGACCGGCCGTATGTCGAAATTTCTCAATTTTGAGCTATCTCATTTTCCCCCTAAAAATTGTTCCAATAGGGCAGGTTATTATTTTTATGGTCATATATAGTGATAGCACATTGTTTTAGACTAATTTCCTAGCGATCAAGCAACTTTTATTTTTGAGACATTTCTCAATTTTGATCTATCTCATTTTCCCCAAATAAATTGCTCCAATAGGGCAGATTATTATTTTTATGGTCATATCTAGTGTCTGGTCATTGTTTTAGACTAATTTCCTAGCAATCCAGCAACTTTTATTTTTTGAGAAAAACTCATGACCGGCCGTATGTCGAAATTTCTCAATTTTGAGCTATCTCATTTTCCCCCTAAAAATTGTTCCAATAGGGCAGGTTATTATTTTTATGGTCATATATAGTGATAGCACTTTGTTTTAGACTAATTTCCTAGCGATCAAGCAACTTTTATTTTTGAGAAATTTCTCAATTTTGAGCTATCTCATTTTCCCCAAATACATTGCTCCAATAGGGCAGATTATTATTTTTATGGTCATATCTAGTGTCTGGTCATTGTTTTAGACTAATTTCCTAGCAATCCAGCAACATTTATTTTTTGAGAAAAACCCATGACCGGCCGTATGTCGAAATTTCTCAATTTTGAGCTATCTCATTTTCCCCCTAAAAATTGTTCCAATAGGGCAGGTTATTATTTTTATGGTCATATATAGTGATAGCACATTGTTTTAGACTTATTTCCTAGCGATCAAGCAACTTTTATTTTTGAGACATTTCTCAATTTTGATCTATCTCATTTTCCCCAAATAAATTGCTCCAATAGGGCAGATTATTATTTTTATGGTCATATCTAGTGTCTGGTCATTGTTTTAGACTAATTTCCTAGCAATCCAGCAACTTTTATTTTTTGAGAAAAACTCATGACCGGCCGTATGTCGAAATTTCTCAATTTTGAGCTATCTCATTTTCCCCCTAAAAATTGTTCCAATAGGGCAGGTTATTATTTTTATGGTCATATATAGTGATAGCACTTTGTTTTAGACTAATTTCCTAGCGATCCAGCAACTTTTATTTTTGAGAAATTTCTCAATTTTGAGCTATCTCATTGTCCCCAAATAAATTGCTCCAATAGGGCAGATTATTATTTTTATGGTCATATCTAGTGTCTGGACATTGTTTTAGACAAATTTCCTAGCGATCCAGCAACTTTAATTTTTTGAGAAAAATCCATGAACGGCCGTATGTCGAAATTTCTCAATTTTGAGCTATCTCATTTTCCCCCAAAAAATTGCTCCAATAGGGCAGATTATTATTTTTATGGTCATATATAGTGACAGCACATTGTTTTAGACTAATTTCCTAGCGATCCAGCAACTTTTATTTTTGAGACATTTCTCAATTTTGAGCTATCTCATTTTCCCCAAATAAATTGCTCCAATAGGGCAGATTATTATTTTTATGGTCATATCTAGTGTCTGGTCATTGTTTTAGACTAATTTCCTAGCAATCCAGCAACTTTTATTTTTTTAGAAAAACCCATGACCGGCCATATGTCGAAATTTCTCAATTTTGAGCTATCTCATTTTCCCCCTAAAAATTGTTCCAATAGGACAGGTTATTATTTTTATGGTCATATATAGTGATAGCACATTGTTTTAGACTAATTTCCTAGCGATCCAGCAACTTTTATTTTTGAGACATTTCTCAATTTTGAGCTATCTCATTTTCCCCAAATACATTGCTCCAATAGGGCAGATTATTATTTTTATGGTCATATCTAGTGTCTGGTCATTGTTTTAGACTAATTTCCTAGCAATCCAGCAACTTTTATTTTTTGAGAAAAACCCATGACCGGCCGTATGTCGAAATTTCTCAATTTTGAGTTATCTCATTTTCCCCCTAAAAATTATTCCAATAGGGCAGGTTATTATTTTTATGGTCATATATAGTGATAGCACATTGTTTTAGACTAATTTCCTCGCGATCCAGCAACTTTTATTTTTGAGACATTTCTCAATTTTGAGCTATCTCATTTTCCCCAAATACATTGCTCCAATAGGGCAGATTATTATTTTTATGGTCATATCTAGTGTCTGGTCATTGTTTTAGACTAATTTCCTAGCAATCCAGCAACTTTTATTTTTTGAGAAAAACCCATGACCGGCCGTATGTCGAAATTTCTCAATTTTGAGCTATCTCATTTTCCCCCTAAAAATTGTTCCAATAGGGCAGGTTATTATTTTTATGGTCATATATAGTGATAGCACATTGTTTTAGACTAATTTCCTAGCGATCCAGCAACTTTTATTTTTGAGACATTTCTCAATTTTGAGCTATCTCATTTTCCCCAAATACATTGCTCCAATAGGGCAGATTATTATTTTTATGGTCATATCTAGTATCTGGTCATTGTTTTAGACTAATTTCCTAGCAATCCAGCAACATTTATTTTTTGAGAAAAACCCATGACCGGCCGTATGTCGAAATTTCTCAATTTTGAGCTATCTCATTTTCCCCCTAAAAATTGTTCCAATAGGGCAGGTTATTATTTTTATGGTCATATATAGTGATAGCACATTGTTTTAGACTTATTTCCTAGCGATCAAGCAACTTTTATTTTTGAGACATTTCTCAATTTTGAGCTATCTCATTGTCCCCAAATAAATTGCTCCAATAGGGCAGATTATTATTTTTATGGTCATATCTAGTGTCTGGACATTGTTTTAGACAAATTTCCTAGCGATCCAGCAACTTTAATTTTTTGAGAAAAATCCATGAACGGCCGTATGTCGAAATTTCTCAATTTTGAGCTATCTCATTTTCCCCCAAAAAATTGCTCCAATAGGGCAGATTATTATTTTTATGGTCATATATAGTGACAGCACATTGTTTTAGACTAATTTCCTAGCGATCCAGCAACTTTTATTTTTGAGACATTTCTCAATTTTGAGCTATCTCATTTTCCCCAAATAAATTGCTCCAATAGGGCAGATTATTATTTTTATGGTCATATCTAGTGTCTGGTCATTGTTTTAGACTAATTTCCTAGCAATCCAGCAACTTTTATTTTTTTAGAAAAACCCATGACCGGCCATATGTCGAAATTTCTCAATTTTGAGCTATCTCATTTTCCCCCTAAAAATTGTTCCAATAGGACAGGTTATTATTTTTATGGTCATATATAGTGATAGCACATTGTTTTAGACTAATTTCCTAGCGATCCAGCAACTTTTATTTTTGAGACATTTCTCAATTTTGAGCTATCTCATTTTCCCCAAATACATTGCTCCAATAGGGCAGATTATTATTTTTATGGTCATATCTAGTGTCTGGTCATTGTTTTAGACTAATTTCCTAGCAATCCAGCAACTTTTATTTTTTGAGAAAAACCCATGACCGGCCGTATGTCGAAATTTCTCAATTTTGAGTTATCTCATTTTCCCCCTAAAAATTATTCCAATAGGGCAGGTTATTATTTTTATGGTCATATATAGTGATAGCACATTGTTTTAGACTAATTTCCTCGCGATCCAGCAACTTTTATTTTTGAGACATTTCTCAATTTTGAGCTATCTCATTTTCCCCAAATACATTGCTCCAATAGGGCAGATTATTATTTTTATGGTCATATCTAGTGTCTGGTCATTGTTTTAGACTAATTTCCTAGCAATCCAGCAACTTTTATTTTTTGAGAAAAACCCATGACCGGCCGTATGTCGAAATTTCTCAATTTTGAGTTATCTCATTTTCCCCCTAAAAATTATTCCAATAGGGCAGGTTATTATTTTTATGGTCATATATAGTGATAGCACATTGTTTTAGACTAATTTCCTCGCGATCCAGCAACTTTTATTTTTGAGACATTTCTCAATTTTGAGCTATCTCATTTTCCCCAAATACATTGCTCCAATAGGGCAGATTATTATTTTTATGGTCATATCTAGTGTCTGGTCATTGTTTTAGACTAATTTCCTAGCAATCCAGCAACTTTTATTTTTTGAGAAAAACCCATGACCGGCCGTATGTCGAAATTTCTCAATTTTGAGCTATCTCATTTTCCCCCTAAAAATTGTTCCAATAGGGCAGGTTATTATTTTTATGGTCATATATAGTGATAGCACATTGTTTTAGACTAATTTCCTAGCGATCCAGCAACTTTTATTTTTGAGACATTTCTCAATTTTGAGCTATCTCATTTTCCCCAAATACATTGCTCCAATAGGGCAGATTATTATTTTTATGGTCATATCTAGTGTCTGGTCATTGTTTTAGACTAATTTCCTAGCAATCCAGCAACTTTTATTTTTTGAGAAAAACCCATGACCGGCCATATGTCGAAATTTCTCAATTTTGAGCTATCTCATTTTCCCCCTAAAAATTGTTCCAATAGGGCAGGTTATTATTTTTATGGTCATATATAGTGATAGCACATTGTTTTAGACTAATTTCCTAGCGATCAAGCAACTTTTATTTTTGAGACATTTCTCAATTTTGATCTATCTCATTTTCCCCAAATAAATTGCTCCAATAGGGCAGATTATTATTTTTATGGTCATATCTAGTGTCTGGTCATTGTTTTAGACTAATTTCCTAGCAATCCAGCAACTTTTATTTTTTGAGAAAAACCCATGACCGGCCATATGTCGAAATTTCTCAATTTTGAGCTATCTCATTTTCCCCCTAAAAATTGTTCCAATAGGGCAGGTTATTATTTTTATGGTCATATATAGTGATAGCACATTGTTTTAGACTAATTTCCTAGCGATCCAGCAACTTTTATTTTTGAGACATTTCTCAATTTTGATCTATCTCATTTTCCCCAAATAAATTGCTCCAATAGGGCAGATTATTATTTTTATGGTCATATCTAGTGTCTGGTCATTGTTTTAGACTAATTTCCTAGCAATCCAGCAACTTTTATTTTTTGAGAAAAACCCATGACCGGCCGTATGTCGAAATTTCTCAATTTTGAGCTATCTCATTTTCCCCCTAAAAATTGTTCCAATAGGGCAGGTTATTATTTTTATGGTCATATATAGTGATAGCACATTGTTTTAGACTAATTTCCTAGCGATCCAGCAACTTTTATTTTTGAGACATTTCTCAATTTTGAGCTATCTCATTTTCCCCAAATACATTGCTCCAATAGGGCAGATTATTATTTTTATGGTCATATCTAGTGTCTGGTCATTGTTTTAGACTAATTTCCTAGCAATCCAGCAACTTTTATTTTTTGAGAAAAACCCATGACCGGCCATATGTCGAAATTTCTCAATTTTGAGCTATCTCATTTTCCCCCTAAAAATTGTTCCAATAGGGCAGGTTATTATTTTTATGGTCATATATAGTGATAGCACATTGTTTTAGACTAATTTCCTAGCGATCAAGCAACTTTTATTTTTGAGACATTTCTCAATTTTGATCTATCTCATTTTCCCCAAATAAATTGCTCCAATAGGGCAGATTATTATTTTTATGGTCATATCTAGTGTCTGGTCATTGTTTTAGACTAATTTCCTAGCAATCCAGCAACTTTTATTTTTTGAGAAAAACCCATGACCGGCCATATGTCGAAATTTCTCAATTTTGAGCTATCTCATTTTCCCCCTAAAAATTGTTCCAATAGGGCAGGTTATTATTTTTATGGTCATATATAGTGATAGCACATTGTTTTAGACTAATTTCCTAGCGATCCAGCAACTTTTATTTTTGAGACATTTCTCAATTTTGAGCTATCTCATTTTCCCCAAATACATTGCTCCAATAGGGCAGATTATTATTTTTATGGTCATATCTAGTGTCTGGTCATTGTTTTAGACTAATTTCCTAGCAATCCAGCAACTTTTATTTTTTGAGAAAAACCCATGACCGGCCGTATGTCGAAATTTCTCAATTTTGAGTTATCTCATTTTCCCCCTAAAAATTATTCCAATAGGGCAGGTTATTATTTTTATGGTCATATATAGTGATAGCACATTGTTTTAGACTAATTTCCTCGCGATCCAGCAACTTTTATTTTTGAGACATTTCTCAATTTTGAGCTATCTCATTTTCCCCAAATACATTGCTCCAATAGGGCAGATTATTATTTTTATGGTCATATCTAGTGTCTGGTCATTGTTTTAGACTAATTTCCTAGCAATCCAGCAACTTTTATTTTTTGAGAAAAACCCATGACCGGCCGTATGTCGAAATTTCTCAATTTTGAGCTATCTCATTTTCCCCCTAAAAATTGTTCCAATAGGGCAGGTTATTATTTTTATGGTCATATATAGTGATAGCACATTGTTTTAGACTAATTTCCTAGCGATCAAGCAACTTTTATTTTTGAGACATTTCTCAATTTTGATCTATCTCATTTTCCCCAAATAAATTGCTCCAATAGGGCAGATTATTATTTTTATGGTCATATCTAGTGTCTGGTCATTGTTTTAGACTAATTTCCTAGCAATCCAGCAACTTTTATTTTTTGAGAAAAACTCATGACCGGCCGTATGTCGAAATTTCTCAATTTTGAGCTATCTCATTTTCCCCCTAAAAATTGTTCCAATAGGGCAGGTTATTATTTTTATGGTCATATATAGTGATAGCACTTTGTTTTAGACTAATTTCCTAGCGATCAAGCAACTTTTATTTTTGAGAAATTTCTCAATTTTGAGCTATCTCATTTTCCCCAAATACATTGCTCCAATAGGGCAGATTATTATTTTTATGGTCATATCTAGTGTCTGGTCATTGTTTTAGACTAATTTCCTAGCAATCCAGCAACATTTATTTTTTGAGAAAAACCCATGACCGGCCGTATGTCGAAATTTCTCAATTTTGAGCTATCTCATTTTCCCCCTAAAAATTGTTCCAATAGGGCAGGTTATTATTTTTATGGTCATATATAGTGATAGCACATTGTTTTAGACTTATTTCCTAGCGATCAAGCAACTTTTATTTTTGAGACATTTCTCAATTTTGATCTATCTCATTTTCCCCAAATAAATTGCTCCAATAGGGCAGATTATTATTTTTATGGTCATATCTAGTGTCTGGTCATTGTTTTAGACTAATTTCCTAGCAATCCAGCAACTTTTATTTTTTGAGAAAAACTCATGACCGGCCGTATGTCGAAATTTCTCAATTTTGAGCTATCTCATTTTCCCCCTAAAAATTGTTCCAATAGGGCAGGTTATTATTTTTATGGTCATATATAGTGATAGCACTTTGTTTTAGACTAATTTCCTAGCGATCCAGCAACTTTTATTTTTGAGAAATTTCTCAATTTTGAGCTATCTCATTGTCCCCAAATAAATTGCTCCAATAGGGCAGATTATTATTTTTATGGTCATATCTAGTGTCTGGACATTGTTTTAGACAAATTTCCTAGCGATCCAGCAACTTTAATTTTTTGAGAAAAATCCATGAACGGCCGTATGTCGAAATTTCTCAATTTTGAGCTATCTCATTTTCCCCCAAAAAATTGCTCCAATAGGGCAGATTATTATTTTTATGGTCATATATAGTGACAGCACATTGTTTTAGACTAATTTCCTAGCGATCCAGCAACTTTTATTTTTGAGACATTTCTCAATTTTGAGCTATCTCATTTTCCCCAAATAAATTGCTCCAATAGGGCAGATTATTATTTTTATGGTCATATCTAGTGTCTGGTCATTGTTTTAGACTAATTTCCTAGCAATCCAGCAACTTTTATTTTTTTAGAAAAACCCATGACCGGCCATATGTCGAAATTTCTCAATTTTGAGCTATCTCATTTTCCCCCTAAAAATTGTTCCAATAGGACAGGTTATTATTTTTATGGTCATATATAGTGATAGCACATTGTTTTAGACTAATTTCCTAGCGATCCAGCAACTTTTATTTTTGAGACATTTCTCAATTTTGAGCTATCTCATTTTCCCCAAATACATTGCTCCAATAGGGCAGATTATTATTTTTATGGTCATATCTAGTGTCTGGTCATTGTTTTAGACTAATTTCCTAGCAATCCAGCAACTTTTATTTTTTGAGAAAAACCCATGACCGGCCGTATGTCGAAATTTCTCAATTTTGAGTTATCTCATTTTCCCCCTAAAAATTATTCCAATAGGGCAGGTTATTATTTTTATGGTCATATATAGTGATAGCACATTGTTTTAGACTAATTTCCTCGCGATCCAGCAACTTTTATTTTTGAGACATTTCTCAATTTTGAGCTATCTCATTTTCCCCAAATACATTGCTCCAATAGGGCAGATTATTATTTTTATGGTCATATCTAGTGTCTGGTCATTGTTTTAGACTAATTTCCTAGCAATCCAGCAACTTTTATTTTTTGAGAAAAACCCATGACCGGCCGTATGTCGAAATTTCTCAATTTTGAGCTATCTCATTTTCCCCCTAAAAATTGTTCCAATAGGGCAGGTTATTATTTTTATGGTCATATATAGTGATAGCACATTGTTTTAGACTAATTTCCTAGCGATCCAGCAACTTTTATTTTTGAGACATTTCTCAATTTTGAGCTATCTCATTTTCCCCAAATACATTGCTCCAATAGGGCAGATTATTATTTTTATGGTCATATCTAGTATCTGGTCATTGTTTTAGACTAATTTCCTAGCAATCCAGCAACATTTATTTTTTGAGAAAAACCCATGACCGGCCGTATGTCGAAATTTCTCAATTTTGAGCTATCTCATTTTCCCCCTAAAAATTGTTCCAATAGGGCAGGTTATTATTTTTATGGTCATATATAGTGATAGCACATTGTTTTAGACTTATTTCCTAGCGATCAAGCAACTTTTATTTTTGAGACATTTCTCAATTTTGATCTATCTCATTTTCCCCAAATAAATTGCTCCAATAGGGCAGATTATTATTTTTATGGTCATATCTAGTGTCTGGTCATTGTTTTAGACTAATTTCCTAGCAATCCAGCAACTTTTATTTTTTGAGAAAAACTCATGACCGGCCGTATGTCGAAATTTCTCAATTTTGAGCTATCTCATTTTCCCCCTAAAAATTGTTCCAATAGGGCAGGTTATTATTTTTATGGTCATATATAGTGATAGCACTTTGTTTTAGACTAATTTCCTAGCGATCCAGCAACTTTTATTTTTGAGAAATTTCTCAATTTTGAGCTATCTCATTGTCCCCAAATAAATTGCTCCAATAGGGCAGATTATTATTTTTATGGTCATATCTAGTGTCTGGACATTGTTTTAGACAAATTTCCTAGCGATCCAGCAACTTTAATTTTTTGAGAAAAATCCATGAACGGCCGTATGTCGAAATTTCTCAATTTTGAGCTATCTCATTTTCCCCCAAAAAATTGCTCCAATAGGGCAGATTATTATTTTTATGGTCATATATAGTGACAGCACATTGTTTTAGACTAATTTCCTAGCGATCCAGCAACTTTTATTTTTGAGACATTTCTCAATTTTGAGCTATCTCATTTTCCCCAAATACATTGCTCCAATAGGGCAGATTATTATTTTTATGGTCATATCTAGTGTCTGGTCATTGTTTTAGACTAATTTCCTAGCAATCCAGCAACATTTATTTTTTGAGAAAAACCCATGACCGGCCGTATGTCGAAATTTCTCAATTTTGAGCTATCTCATTTTCCCCCTAAAAATTGTTCCAATAGGGCAGGTTATTATTTTTATGGTCATATATAGTGATAGCACATTGTTTTAGACTTATTTCCTAGCGATCAAGCAACTTTTATTTTTGAGACATTTCTCAATTTTGATCTATCTCATTTTCCCCAAATAAATTGCTCCAATAGGGCAGATTATTATTTTTATGGTCATATCTAGTGTCTGGTCATTGTTTTAGACTAATTTCCTAGCAATCCAGCAACTTTTATTTTTTGAGAAAAACTCATGACCGGCCGTATGTCGAAATTTCTCAATTTTGAGCTATCTCATTTTCCCCCTAAAAATTGTTCCAATAGGGCAGGTTATTATTTTTATGGTCATATATAGTGATAGCACTTTGTTTTAGACTAATTTCCTAGCGATCCAGCAACTTTTATTTTTGAGAAATTTCTCAATTTTGAGCTATCTCATTGTCCCCAAATAAATTGCTCCAATAGGGCAGATTATTATTTTTATGGTCATATCTAGTGTCTGGACATTGTTTTAGACAAATTTCCTAGCGATCCAGCAACTTTAATTTTTTGAGAAAAATCCATGAACGGCCGTATGTCGAAATTTCTCAATTTTGAGCTATCTCATTTTCCCCCAAAAAATTGCTCCAATAGGGCAGATTATTATTTTTATGGTCATATATAGTGACAGCACATTGTTTTAGACTAATTTCCTAGCGATCCAGCAACTTTTATTTTTGAGACATTTCTCAATTTTGAGCTATCTCATTTTCCCCAAATAAATTGCTCCAATAGGGCAGATTATTATTTTTATGGTCATATCTAGTGTCTGGTCATTGTTTTAGACTAATTTCCTAGCAATCCAGCAACTTTTATTTTTTTAGAAAAACCCATGACCGGCCATATGTCGAAATTTCTCAATTTTGAGCTATCTCATTTTCCCCCTAAAAATTGTTCCAATAGGACAGGTTATTATTTTTATGGTCATATATAGTGATAGCACATTGTTTTAGACTAATTTCCTAGCGATCCAGCAACTTTTATTTTTGAGACATTTCTCAATTTTGAGCTATCTCATTTTCCCCAAATACATTGCTCCAATAGGGCAGATTATTATTTTTATGGTCATATCTAGTGTCTGGTCATTGTTTTAGACTAATTTCCTAGCAATCCAGCAACTTTTATTTTTTGAGAAAAACCCATGACCGGCCGTATGTCGAAATTTCTCAATTTTGAGTTATCTCATTTTCCCCCTAAAAATTATTCCAATAGGGCAGGTTATTATTTTTATGGTCATATATAGTGATAGCACATTGTTTTAGACTAATTTCCTCGCGATCCAGCAACTTTTATTTTTGAGACATTTCTCAATTTTGAGCTATCTCATTTTCCCCAAATACATTGCTCCAATAGGGCAGATTATTATTTTTATGGTCATATCTAGTGTCTGGTCATTGTTTTAGACTAATTTCCTAGCAATCCAGCAACTTTTATTTTTTGAGAAAAACCCATGACCGGCCGTATGTCGAAATTTCTCAATTTTGAGCTATCTCATTTTCCCCCTAAAAATTGTTCCAATAGGGCAGGTTATTATTTTTATGGTCATATATAGTGATAGCACATTGTTTTAGACTAATTTCCTAGCGATCCAGCAACTTTTATTTTTGAGACATTTCTCAATTTTGAGCTATCTCATTTTCCCCAAATACATTGCTCCAATAGGGCAGATTATTATTTTTATGGTCATATCTAGTATCTGGTCATTGTTTTAGACTAATTTCCTAGCAATCCAGCAACATTTATTTTTTGAGAAAAACCCATGACCGGCCGTATGTCGAAATTTCTCAATTTTGAGCTATCTCATTTTCCCCCTAAAAATTGTTCCAATAGGGCAGGTTATTATTTTTATGGTCATATATAGTGATAGCACATTGTTTTAGACTTATTTCCTAGCGATCAAGCAACTTTTATTTTTGAGACATTTCTCAATTTTGATCTATCTCATTTTCCCCAAATAAATTGCTCCAATAGGGCAGATTATTATTTTTATGGTCATATCTAGTGTCTGGTCATTGTTTTAGACTAATTTCCTAGCAATCCAGCAACTTTTATTTTTTGAGAAAAACTCATGACCGGCCGTATGTCGAAATTTCTCAATTTTGAGCTATCTCATTTTCCCCCTAAAAATTGTTCCAATAGGGCAGGTTATTATTTTTATGGTCATATATAGTGATAGCACTTTGTTTTAGACTAATTTCCTAGCGATCCAGCAACTTTTATTTTTGAGAAATTTCTCAATTTTGAGCTATCTCATTGTCCCCAAATAAATTGCTCCAATAGGGCAGATTATTATTTTTATGGTCATATCTAGTGTCTGGACATTGTTTTAGACAAATTTCCTAGCGATCCAGCAACTTTAATTTTTTGAGAAAAATCCATGAACGGCCGTATGTCGAAATTTCTCAATTTTGAGCTATCTCATTTTCCCCCAAAAAATTGCTCCAATAGGGCAGATTATTATTTTTATGGTCATATATAGTGACAGCACATTGTTTTAGACTAATTTCCTAGCGATCCAGCAACTTTTATTTTTGAGACATTTCTCAATTTTGAGCTATCTCATTTTCCCCAAATAAATTGCTCCAATAGGGCAGATTATTATTTTTATGGTCATATCTAGTGTCTGGTCATTGTTTTAGACTAATTTCCTAGCAATCCAGCAACTTTTATTTTTTTAGAAAAACCCATGACCGGCCATATGTCGAAATTTCTCAATTTTGAGCTATCTCATTTTCCCCCTAAAAATTGTTCCAATAGGGCAGGTTATTATTTTTATGGTCATATATAGTGATAGCACATTGTTTTAGACTAATTTCCTAGCGATCCAGCAACTTTTATTTTTGAGACATTTCTCAATTTTGAGCTATCTCATTTTCCCCAAATACATTGCTCCAATAGGGCAGATTATTATTTTTATGGTCATATCTAGTGTCTGGTCATTGTTTTAGACTAATTTCCTAGCAATCCAGCAACTTTTATTTTTTGAGAAAAACCCATGACCGGCCGTATGTCGAAATTTCTCAATTTTGAGCTATCTCATTTTCCCCCTAAAAATTGTTCCAATAGGGCAGGTTATTATTTTTATGGTCATATATAGTGATAGCACATTGTTTTAGACTAATTTCCTAGCGATCCAGCAACTTTTATTTTTGAGACATTTCTCAATTTTGAGCTATCTCATTTTCCCCAAATACATTGCTCCAATAGGGCAGATTATTATTTTTATGGTCATATCTAGTGTCTGGTCATTGTTTTAGACTAATTTCCTAGCAATCCAGCAACTTTTATTTTTTGAGAAAAACCCATGACCGGCCATATGTCGAAATTTCTCAATTTTGAGCTATCTCATTTTCCCCCTAAAAATTGTTCCAATAGGGCAGGTTATTATTTTTATGGTCATATATAGTGATAGCACATTGTTTTAGACTAATTTCCTAGCGATCAAGCAACTTTTATTTTTGAGACATTTCTCAATTTTGATCTATCTCATTTTCCCCAAATAAATTGCTCCAATAGGGCAGATTATTATTTTTATGGTCATATCTAGTGTCTGGTCATTGTTTTAGACTAATTTCCTAGCAATCCAGCAACTTTTATTTTTTGAGAAAAACCCATGACCGGCCATATGTCGAAATTTCTCAATTTTGAGCTATCTCATTTTCCCCCTAAAAATTGTTCCAATAGGGCAGGTTATTATTTTTATGGTCATATATAGTGATAGCACATTGTTTTAGACTAATTTCCTAGCGATCCAGCAACTTTTATTTTTGAGACATTTCTCAATTTTGAGCTATCTCATTTTCCCCAAATACATTGCTCCAATAGGGCAGATTATTATTTTTATGGTCATATCTAGTGTCTGGTCATTGTTTTAGACTAATTTCCTAGCAATCCAGCAACTTTTATTTTTTGAGAAAAACCCATGACCGGCCGTATGTCGAAATTTCTCAATTTTGAGTTATCTCATTTTCCCCCTAAAAATTATTCCAATAGGGCAGGTTATTATTTTTATGGTCATATATAGTGATAGCACATTGTTTTAGACTAATTTCCTCGCGATCCAGCAACTTTTATTTTTGAGACATTTCTCAATTTTGAGCTATCTCATTTTCCCCAAATACATTGCTCCAATAGGGCAGATTATTATTTTTATGGTCATATCTAGTGTCTGGTCATTGTTTTAGACTAATTTCCTAGCAATCCAGCAACTTTTATTTTTTGAGAAAAACCCATGACCGGCCGTATGTCGAAATTTCTCAATTTTGAGCTATCTCATTTTCCCCCTAAAAATTGTTCCAATAGGGCAGGTTATTATTTTTATGGTCATATATAGTGATAGCACATTGTTTTAGACTAATTTCCTAGCGATCAAGCAACTTTTATTTTTGAGACATTTCTCAATTTTGATCTATCTCATTTTCCCCAAATAAATTGCTCCAATAGGGCAGATTATTATTTTTATGGTCATATCTAGTGTCTGGTCATTGTTTTAGACTAATTTCCTAGCAATCCAGCAACTTTTATTTTTTGAGAAAAACTCATGACCGGCCGTATGTCGAAATTTCTCAATTTTGAGCTATCTCATTTTCCCCCTAAAAATTGTTCCAATAGGGCAGGTTATTATTTTTATGGTCATATATAGTGATAGCACTTTGTTTTAGACTAATTTCCTAGCGATCAAGCAACTTTTATTTTTGAGAAATTTCTCAATTTTGAGCTATCTCATTTTCCCCAAATACATTGCTCCAATAGGGCAGATTATTATTTTTATGGTCATATCTAGTGTCTGGTCATTGTTTTAGACTAATTTCCTAGCAATCCAGCAACATTTATTTTTTGAGAAAAACCCATGACCGGCCGTATGTCGAAATTTCTCAATTTTGAGCTATCTCATTTTCCCCCTAAAAATTGTTCCAATAGGGCAGGTTATTATTTTTATGGTCATATATAGTGATAGCACATTGTTTTAGACTTATTTCCTAGCGATCAAGCAACTTTTATTTTTGAGACATTTCTCAATTTTGATCTATCTCATTTTCCCCAAATAAATTGCTCCAATAGGGCAGATTATTATTTTTATGGTCATATCTAGTGTCTGGTCATTGTTTTAGACTAATTTCCTAGCAATCCAGCAACTTTTATTTTTTGAGAAAAACTCATGACCGGCCGTATGTCGAAATTTCTCAATTTTGAGCTATCTCATTTTCCCCCTAAAAATTGTTCCAATAGGGCAGGTTATTATTTTTATGGTCATATATAGTGATAGCACTTTGTTTTAGACTAATTTCCTAGCGATCCAGCAACTTTTATTTTTGAGAAATTTCTCAATTTTGAGCTATCTCATTGTCCCCAAATAAATTGCTCCAATAGGGCAGATTATTATTTTTATGGTCATATCTAGTGTCTGGACATTGTTTTAGACAAATTTCCTAGCGATCCAGCAACTTTAATTTTTTGAGAAAAATCCATGAACGGCCGTATGTCGAAATTTCTCAATTTTGAGCTATCTCATTTTCCCCAAAAAAATTGCTCCAATAGGGCAGATTATTATTTTTATGGTCATATATAGTGACAGCACATTGTTTTAGACTAATTTCCTAGCGATCCAGCAACTTTTATTTTTGAGACATTTCTCAATTTTGAGCTATCTCATTTTCCCCAAATAAATTGCTCCAATAGGGCAGATTATTATTTTTATGGTCATATCTAGTGTCTGGTCATTGTTTTAGACTAATTTCCTAGCAATCCAGCAACTTTTATTTTTTTAGAAAAACCCATGACCGGCCATATGTCGAAATTTCTCAATTTTGAGCTATCTCATTTTCCCCCTAAAAATTGTTCCAATAGGACAGGTTATTATTTTTATGGTCATATATAGTGATAGCACATTGTTTTAGACTAATTTCCTAGCGATCCAGCAACTTTTATTTTTGAGACATTTCTCAATTTTGAGCTATCTCATTTTCCCCAAATACATTGCTCCAATAGGGCAGATTATTATTTTTATGGTCATATCTAGTGTCTGGTCATTGTTTTAGACTAATTTCCTAGCAATCCAGCAACTTTTATTTTTTGAGAAAAACCCATGACCGGCCGTATGTCGAAATTTCTCAATTTTGAGTTATCTCATTTTCCCCCTAAAAATTATTCCAATAGGGCAGGTTATTATTTTTATGGTCATATATAGTGATAGCACATTGTTTTAGACTAATTTCCTCGCGATCCAGCAACTTTTATTTTTGAGACATTTCTCAATTTTGAGCTATCTCATTTTCCCCAAATACATTGCTCCAATAGGGCAGATTATTATTTTTATGGTCATATCTAGTGTCTGGTCATTGTTTTAGACTAATTTCCTAGCAATCCAGCAACTTTTATTTTTTGAGAAAAACCCATGACCGGCCGTATGTCGAAATTTCTCAATTTTGAGCTATCTCATTTTCCCCCTAAAAATTGTTCCAATAGGGCAGGTTATTATTTTTATGGTCATATATAGTGATAGCACATTGTTTTAGACTAATTTCCTAGCGATCCAGCAACTTTTATTTTTGAGACATTTCTCAATTTTGAGCTATCTCATTTTCCCCAAATACATTGCTCCAATAGGGCAGATTATTATTTTTATGGTCATATCTAGTATCTGGTCATTGTTTTAGACTAATTTCCTAGCAATCCAGCAACATTTATTTTTTGAGAAAAACCCATGACCGGCCGTATGTCGAAATTTCTCAATTTTGAGCTATCTCATTTTCCCCCTAAAAATTGTTCCAATAGGGCAGGTTATTATTTTTATGGTCATATATAGTGATAGCACATTGTTTTAGACTTATTTCCTAGCGATCAAGCAACTTTTATTTTTGAGACATTTCTCAATTTTGATCTATCTCATTTTCCCCAAATAAATTGCTCCAATAGGGCAGATTATTATTTTTATGGTCATATCTAGTGTCTGGTCATTGTTTTAGACTAATTTCCTAGCAATCCAGCAACTTTTATTTTTTGAGAAAAACTCATGACCGGCCGTATGTCGAAATTTCTCAATTTTGAGCTATCTCATTTTCCCCCTAAAAATTGTTCCAATAGGGCAGGTTATTATTTTTATGGTCATATATAGTGATAGCACTTTGTTTTAGACTAATTTCCTAGCGATCCAGCAACTTTTATTTTTGAGAAATTTCTCAATTTTGAGCTATCTCATTGTCCCCAAATAAATTGCTCCAATAGGGCAGATTATTATTTTTATGGTCATATCTAGTGTCTGGACATTGTTTTAGACAAATTTCCTAGCGATCCAGCAACTTTAATTTTTTGAGAAAAATCCATGAACGGCCGTATGTCGAAATTTCTCAATTTTGAGCTATCTCATTTTCCCCCAAAAAATTGCTCCAATAGGGCAGATTATTATTTTTATGGTCATATATAGTGACAGCACATTGTTTTAGACTAATTTCCTAGCGATCCAGCAACTTTTATTTTTGAGACATTTCTCAATTTTGAGCTATCTCATTTTCCCCAAATAAATTGCTCCAATAGGGCAGATTATTATTTTTATGGTCATATCTAGTGTCTGGTCATTGTTTTAGACTAATTTCCTAGCAATCCAGCAACTTTTATTTTTTTAGAAAAACCCATGACCGGCCATATGTCGAAATTTCTCAATTTTGAGCTATCTCATTTTCCCCCTAAAAATTGTTCCAATAGGGCAGGTTATTATTTTTATGGTCATATATAGTGATAGCACATTGTTTTAGACTAATTTCCTAGCGATCCAGCAACTTTTATTTTTGAGACATTTCTCAATTTTGAGCTATCTCATTTTCCCCAAATACATTGCTCCAATAGGGCAGATTATTATTTTTATGGTCATATCTAGTGTCTGGTCATTGTTTTAGACTAATTTCCTAGCAATCCAGCAACTTTTATTTTTTGAGAAAAACCCATGACCGGCCGTATGTCGAAATTTCTCAATTTTGAGCTATCTCATTTTCCCCCTAAAAATTGTTCCAATAGGGCAGGTTATTATTTTTATGGTCATATATAGTGATAGCACATTGTTTTAGACTAATTTCCTAGCGATCCAGCAACTTTTATTTTTGAGACATTTCTCAATTTTGATCTATCTCATTTTCCCCACTAAAAAATTGCTCCAAAAGGGCAGATTATTATTTTTATGGTCATATCTAGTGTCTGGTCATTGTTTTAGACTAATTTCCTAGCAATCCAGCAACTTTTATTTTTTGAGAAAAACTCATGACCGGCCGTATGTCGAAATTTCTCAATTTTGAGCTATCTCATTTTCCCCCTAAAAATTGTTCCAATAGGGCAGGTTATTATTTTTATGGTCATATATAGTGATAGCACATTGTTTTAGACTAATTTCCTAGCGATCCAGCAACTTTTATTTTTGAGAAATTTCTCAATTTTGAGCTATCTCATTGTCCCCAAATAAATTGCTCCAATAGGGCAGATTATTATTTTTATGGTCATATCTAGTGTCTGGACATTGTTTTAGACAAATTTCCTAGCGATCCAGCAACTTTAATTTTTTGAGAAAAATCCATGAACGGCCGTATGTCGAAATTTCTCAATTTTGAGCTATCTCATTTTCCCCCAAAAAATTGCTCCAATAGGGCAGATTATTATTTTTATGGTCATATATAGTGACAGCACATTGTTTTAGACTAATTTCCTAGCGATCCAGCAACTTTTATTTTTGAGACATTTCTCAATTTTGAGCTATCTCATTTTCCCCAAATAAATTGCTCCAATAGGGCAGATTATTATTTTTATGGTCATATCTAGTGTCTGGTCATTGTTTTAGACTAATTTCCTAGCAATCCAGCAACTTTTATTTTTTGAGAAAAACCCATGACCGGCCATATGTCGAAATTTCTCAATTTTGAGCTATCTCATTTTCCCCCTAAAAATTGTTCCAATAGGGCAGGTTATTATTTTTATGGTCATATATAGTGATAGCACATTGTTTTAGACTAATTTCCTAGCGATCCAGCAACTTTTATTTTTGAGACATTTCTCAATTTTGAGCTATCTCATTTTCCCCAAATACATTGCTCCAATAGGGCAGATTATTATTTTTATGGTCATATCTAGTGTCTGGTCATTGTTTTAGACTAATTTCCTAGCAATCCAGCAACTTTTATTTTTTGAGAAAAACCCATGACCGGCCGTATGTCGAAATTTCTCAATTTTGAGTTATCTCATTTTCCCCCTAAAAATTATTCCAATAGGGCAGGTTATTATTTTTATGGTCATATATAGTGATAGCACATTGTTTTAGACTAATTTCCTCGCGATCCAGCAACTTTTATTTTTGAGACATTTCTCAATTTTGAGCTATCTCATTTTCCCCAAAGACATTGCTCCAATAGGGCAGATTATTATTTTTATGGTCATATCTAGTGTCTGGTCATTGTTTTAGACTAATTTCCTAGCAATCCAGCAACTTTTATTTTTTGAGAAAAACCCATGACCGGCCGTATGTCGAAATTTCTCAATTTTGAGCTATCTCATTTTCCCCCTAAAAATTGTTCCAATAGGGCAGGTTATTATTTTTATGGTCATATATAGTGATAGCACATTGTTTTAGACTAATTTCCTAGCGATCAAGCAACTTTTATTTTTGAGACATTTCTCAATTTTGATCTATCTCATTTTCCCCAAATAAATTGCTCCAATAGGGCAGATTATTATTTTTATGGTCATATCTAGTATCTGGTCATTGTTTTAGACTAATTTCCTAGCAATCCAGCAACATTTATTTTTTGAGAAAAACCCATGACCGGCCGTATGTCGAAATTTCTCAATTTTGAGCTATCTCATTTTCCCCCTAAAAATTGTTCCAATAGGGCAGGTTATTATTTTTATGGTCATATATAGTGATAGCACATTGTTTTAGACTTATTTCCTAGCGATCAAGCAACTTTTATTTTTGAGACATTTCTCAATTTTGATCTATCTCATTTTCCCCAAATAAATTGCTCCAATAGGGCAGATTATTATTTTTATGGTCATATCTAGTGTCTGGTCATTGTTTTAGACTAATTTCCTAGCAATCCAGCAACTTTTATTTTTTGAGAAAAACTCATGACCGGCCGTATGTCGAAATTTCTCAATTTTGAGCTATCTCATTTTCCCCCTAAAAATTGTTCCAATAGGGCAGGTTATTATTTTTATGGTCATATATAGTGATAGCACTTTGTTTTAGACTAATTTCCTAGCGATCCAGCAACTTTTATTTTTGAGAAATTTCTCAATTTTGAGCTATCTCATTGTCCCCAAATAAATTGCTCCAATAGGGCAGATTATTATTTTTATGGTCATATCTAGTGTCTGGACATTGTTTTAGACAAATTTCCTAGCGATCCAGCAACTTTAATTTTTTGAGAAAAATCCATGAACGGCCGTATGTCGAAATTTCTCAATTTTGAGCTATCTCATTTTCCCCCAAAAAATTGCTCCAATAGGGCAGATTATTATTTTTATGGTCATATATAGTGACAGCACATTGTTTTAGACTAATTTCCTAGCGATCCAGCAACTTTTATTTTTGAGACATTTCTCAATTTTGAGCTATCTCATTTTCCCCAAATAAATTGCTCCAATAGGGCAGATTATTATTTTTATGGTCATATCTAGTGTCTGGTCATTGTTTTAGACTAATTTCCTAGCAATCCAGCAACTTTTATTTTTTTAGAAAAACCCATGACCGGCCATATGTCGAAATTTCTCAATTTTGAGCTATCTCATTTTCCCCCTAAAAATTGTTCCAATAGGGCAGGTTATTATTTTTATGGTCATATATAGTGATAGCACATTGTTTTAGACTAATTTCCTAGCGATCCAGCAACTTTTATTTTTGAGACATTTCTCAATTTTGAGCTATCTCATTTTCCCCAAATACATTGCTCCAATAGGGCAGATTATTATTTTTATGGTCATATCTAGTGTCTGGTCATTGTTTTAGACTAATTTCCTAGCAATCCAGCAACTTTTATTTTTTGAGAAAAACCCATGACCGGCCGTATGTCGAAATTTCTCAATTTTGAGCTATCTCATTTTCCCCCTAAAAATTGTTCCAATAGGGCAGGTTATTATTTTTATGGTCATATATAGTGATAGCACATTGTTTTAGACTAATTTCCTAGCGATCCAGCAACTTTTATTTTTGAGACATTTCTCAATTTTGATCTATCTCATTTTCCCCACTAAAAAATTGCTCCAAAAGGGCAGATTATTATTTTTATGGTCATATCTAGTGTCTGGTCATTGTTTTAGACTAATTTCCTAGCAATCCAGCAACTTTTATTTTTTGAGAAAAACTCATGACCGGCCGTATGTCGAAATTTCTCAATTTTGAGCTATCTCATTTTCCCCCTAAAAATTGTTCCAATAGGGCAGGTTATTATTTTTATGGTCATATATAGTGATAGCACATTGTTTTAGACTAATTTCCTAGCGATCCAGCAACTTTTATTTTTGAGAAATTTCTCAATTTTGAGCTATCTCATTGTCCCCAAATAAATTGCTCCAATAGGGCAGATTATTATTTTTATGGTCATATCTAGTGTCTGGACATTGTTTTAGACAAATTTCCTAGCGATCCAGCAACTTTAATTTTTTGAGAAAAATCCATGAACGGCCGTATGTCGAAATTTCTCAATTTTGAGCTATCTCATTTTCCCCCAAAAAATTGCTCCAATAGGGCAGATTATTATTTTTATGGTCATATATAGTGACAGCACATTGTTTTAGACTAATTTCCTAGCGATCCAGCAACTTTTATTTTTGAGACATTTCTCAATTTTGAGCTATCTCATTTTCCCCAAATAAATTGCTCCAATAGGGCAGATTATTATTTTTATGGTCATATCTAGTGTCTGGTCATTGTTTTAGACTAATTTCCTAGCAATCCAGCAACTTTTATTTTTTGAGAAAAACCCATGACCGGCCATATGTCGAAATTTCTCAATTTTGAGCTATCTCATTTTCCCCCTAAAAATTGTTCCAATAGGGCAGGTTATTATTTTTATGGTCATATATAGTGATAGCACATTGTTTTAGACTAATTTCCTAGCGATCCAGCAACTTTTATTTTTGAGACATTTCTCAATTTTGAGCTATCTCATTTTCCCCAAATACATTGCTCCAATAGGGCAGATTATTATTTTTATGGTCATATCTAGTGTCTGGTCATTGTTTTAGACTAATTTCCTAGCAATCCAGCAACTTTTATTTTTTGAGAAAAACCCATGACCGGCCGTATGTCGAAATTTCTCAATTTTGAGTTATCTCATTTTCCCCCTAAAAATTATTCCAATAGGGCAGGTTATTATTTTTATGGTCATATATAGTGATAGCACATTGTTTTAGACTAATTTCCTCGCGATCCAGCAACTTTTATTTTTGAGACATTTCTCAATTTTGAGCTATCTCATTTTCCCCAAAGACATTGCTCCAATAGGGCAGATTATTATTTTTATGGTCATATCTAGTGTCTGGTCATTGTTTTAGACTAATTTCCTAGCAATCCAGCAACTTTTATTTTTTGAGAAAAACCCATGACCGGCCGTATGTCGAAATTTCTCAATTTTGAGCTATCTCATTTTCCCCCTAAAAATTGTTCCAATAGGGCAGGTTATTATTTTTATGGTCATATATAGTGATAGCACATTGTTTTAGACTAATTTCCTAGCGATCAAGCAACTTTTATTTTTGAGACATTTCTCAATTTTGATCTATCTCATTTTCCCCAAATAAATTGCTCCAATAGGGCAGATTATTATTTTTATGGTCATATCTAGTGTCTGGTCATTGTTTTAGACTAATTTCCTAGCAATCCAGCAACTTTTATTTTTTGAGAAAAACTCATGACCGGCCGTATGTCGAAATTTCTCAATTTTGAGCTATCTCATTTTCCCCCTAAAAATTGTTCCAATAGGGCAGGTTATTATTTTTATGGTCATATATAGTGATAGCACTTTGTTTTAGACTAATTCCCTAGCGATCCAGCAACTTTTATTTTTGAGAAATTTCTTAATTTTGAGCTATCTCATTTTCCCCAAATACATTGCTCCAATAGGGCAGATTATTATTTTTATGGTCATATCTAGTGTCTGGTCATTGTTTTAGACTAATTTCCTAGCAATCCAGCAACATTTATTTTTTGGGAAAAACCCATGACCGGCCGTATGTCGAAATTTCTCAATTTTGAGCTATCTCATTTTCCCCCTAAAAATTGTTCCAATAGGGCAGGTTATTATTTTTATGGTCATATATAGTGATAGCACATTGTTTTAGACTAATTTCCTAGCGATCAAGCAACTTTTATTTTTGAGACATTTCTCAATTTTGATCTATCTCATTTTCCCCAAATAAATTGCTCCAATAGGGCAGATTATTATTTTTATGGTCATATCTAGTGTCTGGTCATTGTTTTAGACTAATTTCCTAGCAATCCAGCAACTTTTATTTTTTGAGAAAAACTCATGACCGGCCGTATGTCGAAATTTCTCAATTTTGAGCTATCTCATTTTCCCCCTAAAAATTGTTCCAATAGGGCAGGTTATTATTTTTATGGTCATATATAGTGATAGCACATTGTTTTAGACTAATTTCCTAGCGATCCAGCAACTTTTATTTTTGAGAAATTTCTCAATTTTGAGCTATCTCATTGTCCCCAAATAAATTGCTCCAATAGGGCAGATTATTATTTTTATGGTCATATCTAGTGTCTGGACATTGTTTTAGACAAATTTCCTAGCGATCCAGCAACTTTAATTTTTTGAGAAAAATCCATGAACGGCCGTATGTCGAAATTTCTCAATTTTGAGCTATCTCATTTTCCCCAAAAAAATTGCTCCAATAGGGCAGATTATTATTTTTATGGTCATATATAGTGACAGCACATTGTTTTAGACTAATTTCCTAGCGATCCAGCAACTTTTATTTTTGAGACATTTCTCAATTTTGAGCTATCTCATTTTCCCCAAATAAATTGCTCCAATAGGGCAGATTATTATTTTTATGGTCATATCTAGTGTCTGGTCATTGTTTTAGACTAATTTCCTAGCAATCCAGCAACTTTTATTTTTTGAGAAAAACCCATGACCGGCCATATGTCGAAATTTCTCAATTTTGAGCTATCTCATTTTCCCCCTAAAAATTGTTCCAATAGGGCAGGTTATTATTTTTATGGTCATATATAGTGATAGCACATTGTTTTAGACTAATTTCCTAGCGATCCAGCAACTTTTATTTTTGAGACATTTCTCAATTTTGAGCTATCTCATTTTCCCCAAATACATTGCTCCAATAGGGCAGATTATTATTTTTATGGTCATATCTAGTGTCTGGTCATTGTTTTAGACTAATTTCCTAGCAATCCAGCAACTTTTATTTTTTGAGAAAAACCCATGACCGGCCGTATGTCGAAATTTCTCAATTTTGAGTTATCTCATTTTCCCCCTAAAAATTATTCCAATAGGGCAGGTTATTATTTTTATGGTCATATATAGTGATAGCACATTGTTTTAGACTAATTTCCTCGCGATCCAGCAACTTTTATTTTTGAGACATTTCTCAATTTTGAGCTATCTCATTTTCCCCAAATACATTGCTCCAATAGGGCAGATTATTATTTTTATGGTCATATCTAGTGTCTGGTCATTGTTTTAGACTAATTTCCTAGCAATCCAGCAACTTTTATTTTTTGAGAAAAACCCATGACCGGCCGTATGTCGAAATTTCTCAATTTTGAGCTATCTCATTTTCCCCCTAAAAATTGTTCCAATAGGGCAGGTTATTATTTTTATGGTCATATATAGTGATAGCACATTGTTTTAGACTAATTTCCTAGCGATCAAGCAACTTTTATTTTTGAGACATTTCTCAATTTTGATCTATCTCATTTTCCCCAAATAAATTGCTCCAATAGGGCAGATTATTATTTTTATGGTCATATCTAGTGTCTGGTCATTGTTTTAGACTAATTTCCTAGCAATCCAGCAACTTTTATTTTTTGAGAAAAACTCATGACCGGCCGTATGTCGAAATTTCTCAATTTTGAGCTATCTCATTTTCCCCCTAAAAATTGTTCCAATAGGGCAGGTTATTATTTTTATGGTCATATATAGTGATAGCACATTGTTTTAGACTAATTTCCTAGCGATCAAGCAACTTTTATTTTTGAGACATTTCTCAATTTTGATCTATCTCATTGTCCCCAAATAAATTGCTCCAATAGGGCAGATTATTATTTTTATGGTCATATCTAGTGTCTGGACATTGTTTTAGACAAATTTCCTAGCGATCCAGCAACTTTAATTTTTTGAGAAAAATCCATGAACGGCCGTATGTCGAAATTTCTCAATTTTGAGCTATCTCATTTTCCCCCAAAAAATTGCTCCAATAGGGCAGATTATTATTTTTATGGTCATATATAGTGACAGCACATTGTTTTAGACTAATTTCCTAGCGATCCAGCAACTTTTATTTTTGAGACATTTCTCAATTTTGAGCTATCTCATTTTCCCCAAATAAATTGCTCCAATAGGGCAGATTATTATTTTTATGGTCATATCTAGTGTCTGGTCATTGTTTTAGACTAATTTCCTAGCAATCCAGCAACTTTTATTTTTTTAGAAAAACCCATGACCGGCCATATGTCGAAATTTCTCAATTTTGAGCTATCTCATTTTCCCCCTAAAAATTGTTCCAATAGGGCAGGTTATTATTTTTATGGTCATATATAGTGATAGCACATTGTTTTAGACTAATTTCCTAGCGATCCAGCAACTTTTATTTTTGAGACATTTCTCAATTTTGAGCTATCTCATTTTCCCCAAATACATTGCTCCAATAGGGCAGATTATTATTTTTATGGTCATATCTAGTGTCTGGTCATTGTTTTAGACTAATTTCCTAGCAATCCAGCAACTTTTATTTTTTGAGAAAAACCCATTACCGGCCGTATGTCGAAATTTCTCAATTTTGAGTTATCTCATTTTCCCCCTAAAAATTATTCCAATAGGGGAGGTTATTATTTTTATGGTCATATATAGTGATAGCACATTGTTTTAGACTAATTTCCTCGCGATCCAGCAACTTTTATTTTTGAGACATTTCTCAATTTTGAGCTATCTCATTTTCCCCACCAAAATATTGCTCCAAAAGGGCAGATTATTATTTTTATGGTCATATATAGTGATAGCACATTGTTTTAGACTAATTTCCTAACGATCCAGCAACTTTTATTTTTGAGAAATTTCTCAATTTTGAGCCATCTCATTGTCCCCAAATAAATTGCTCCAATAGGGCAGATTATTATTTTTATGGTCATATCTAGTGTCTGGTCATTGTTTTAGACTAATTTCCTAGCAATCCAGCAACTTTTATTTTTTGAGAAAAATCCATGAACGACCGTATGTCGAAATTTCTCAATTTTGAGCTATCTCATTTCCCCCCAAAAAAATTGCTCCAAAATGGCAGATTATTATTTTTATGGTCATATCTAGTGTCTGGTCATTGTTTTAGACTAATTTCCTAGCAATCCAACAACTTTTATTTTTTGAGAAAAACCCATGACCGGCCGTATGTCGAAATTTCTCAATTTTGAGCTATCTTATTTTCTCCAACAAAATTGCTCCAATAGGGCAGATTATTATTTTTATGGTCATATATAGTGTCAGCACATTGTTTTAGACTAATTTCCTAGCGATCCAGCAACTTTTATTTTTGAGAAAAATCCATGAACGGCCGTATGTCGAAACTTCTCAATTTTGAGCTATCTCATTTCCCCCCAAAAAATTGCTCCAAAATGGCAGATTATTATTTTTATGGTCATATCTAGTGTCTGGACATTGTTTTAGACTAATTTCCTAGCAATCCAGCAACTTTTATTTTTTGAGAAAAACCCATGACCGGCCGTATGTCGAAATTTCTCAATTTTGAGCTATCTCATTTTCCCCCTAAAAATTGTTCCAATAGGGCAGGTTATTATTTTTATGGTCATATATAGTGATAGCACATTGTTTTAGACTAATTTCCTAGCGATCCAGCAACTTTTATTTTTGAGACATTTCTCAATTTTGAGCTATCTCATTTTCCCCACCAAAATATTGCTCCAAAAGGGCAGATTATTATTTTTATGGTCATATATAGTGATAGCACATTGTTTTAGACTAATTTCCTAACGATCCAGCAACTTTTATTTTTGAGAAATTTCTCAATTTTGAGCCATCTCATTGTCCCCAAATAAATTGCTCCAATAGGGCAGATTATTATTTTTATGGTCATATCTAGTGTCTGGTCATTATTTTAGACTAATTTCCTAGCAATCCAGCAACTTTTATTTTTTGAGAAAAATCCATGAACGACCGTATGTCGAAATTTCTCAATTTTGAGCTATCTCATTTCCCCCCAAAAAAATTGCTCCAAAATGGCAGATTATTATTTTTATGGTCATATCTAGTGTCTGGTCATTGTTTTAGACTAATTTCCTAGCAATCCAACAACTTTTATTTTTTGAGAAAAACCCATGACCGGCCGTATGTCGAAATTTCTCAATTTTGAGCTATCTTATTTTCTCCAACAAAATTGCTCCAATAGGGCAGATTATTATTTTTATGGTCATATATAGTGTCAGCACATTGTTTTAGACTAATTTCCTAGCGATCCAGCAACTTTTATTTTTGAGAAAAATCCATGAACGGCCGTATGTCGAAACTTCTCAATTTTGAGCTATCTCATTTTCCCCAAAAAAATTGTTCCAATAGGGCAGGTTATTATTTTTATGGTCATATATAGTGATAGCACATTGTTTTAGACTAATTTCCTAGCCATCCAGCAACTTTTATTTTTGAGAAATTTCTCAATTTTGAGCTATCTCATTGTCCCCAAATAAATTGCTCCAATAGGGCAGATTATTATTTTTATGGTCATATCTAGTGTCAGCACATTGTTTTAGACTAATTTCCTAGCGATCCAGCAACTTTTATTTTTGAGAAATTTCTCAATTTTGAGCTATCTCATTGTCCCCAAATAAATTGCTCCAATAGGGCAGGTTATTATTTTTATGGTCATATATAGTGATAGCACATTGTTTTAGACTAATTTCCTAGCGATCCAGCAACTTTTATTTTTGAGACATTTCTCAATTTTGAGCTATCTCATTTTCCCCACCAAAATATTGCTCCAAAAGGGCAGATTATTATTTTTATGGTCATATATAGTGATAGCACATTGTTTTAGACTAATTTCCTAACGATCCAGCAACTTTTATTTTTGAGAAATTTTTCAATTTTGAGCTATCTCATTGTCCCCAAATAAATTGCTCCAATAGGGCAGATTATTATTTTTATGGTCATATCTAGTGTCTGGTCATTGTTTTAGACTAATTTCCTAGCAATCCAGCAACTTTTATTTTTTGAGAAAAATCCATGAACGACCGTATGTCGAAATTTCTCAATTTTGAGCTATCTCATTTCCCCCCAAAAAAATTGCTCCAAAATGGCAGATTATTATTTTTATGGTCATATCTAGTGTCTGGTCATTGTTTTAGACTAATTTCCTAGCAATCCAGCAACTTTTATTTTTTGAGAAAAACCCATGACCGGCCGTATGTCGAAATTTCTCAATTTTGAGCTATCTTATTTTCTCCAACAAAATTGCTCCAATAGGGCAGATTATTATTTTTATGGTCATATATAGTGTCAGCACATTGTTTTAGACTAATTTCCTAGCGATCCAGCAACTTTTATTTTTGAGAAAAATCCATGAACGGCCGTATGTCGAAACTTCTCAATTTTGAGCTATCTCATTTCCCCCAAAAAATTGCTCCAAAATGGCAGATTATTATTTTTATGGTCATATCTAGTGTCCGGTCATTGTTTTAGACTAATTTCCTAGCGATCCAGCAACTTTTATTTTTGAGACATTTTTCAATTTTGAGCTATCTCATTTTCCCCAAATACATTGCTCCAATAGGGCAGATTATTATTTTTATGGTCATATCTAGTGTCTGGACATTGTTTTAGACTAATTTCCTAGCAATCCAGCAACTTTTATTTTTTGAGAAAAACCCATGACCGGCCGTATGTCGAAATTTCTCAATTTTGAGCTATCTCATTTTCCCCCTAAAAATTGTTCCAATAGGGCAGGTTATTATTTTTATGGTCATATATAGTGATAGCACATTGTTTTAGACTAATTTCCTAGCGATCCAGCAACTTTTATTTTTGAGACATTTCTCAATTTTGAGCTATCTCATTTTCCCCACCAAAATATTGCTCCAAAAGGGCAGATTATTATTTTTATGGTCATATATAGTGATAGCACATTGTTTTAGACTAATTTCCTAACGATCCAGCAACTTTTATTTTTGAGAAATTTCTCAATTTTGAGCCATCTCATTGTCCCCAAATAAATTGCTCCAATAGGGCAGATTATTATTTTTATGGTCATATCTAGTGTCTGGTCATTGTTTTAGACTAATTTCCTAGCAATCCAGCAACTTTTATTTTTTGAGAAAAATCCATGAACGACCGTATGTCGAAATTTCTCAATTTTGAGCTATCTCATTTCCCCCCAAAAAAATTGCTCCAAAATGGCAGATTATTATTTTTATGGTCATATCTAGTGTCTGGTCATTGTTTTAGACTAATTTCCTAGCAATCCAACAACTTTTATTTTTTGAGAAAAACCCATGACCGGCCGTATGTCGAAATTTCTCAATTTTGAGCTATCTTATTTTCTCCAACAAAATTGCTCCAATAGGGCAGATTATTATTTTTATGGTCATATATAGTGTCAGCACATTGTTTTAGACTAATTTCCTAGCGATCCAGCAACTTTTATTTTTGAGAAAAATCCACGAACGGCCGTATGTCGAAACTTCTCAATTTTGAGCTATCTCATTTCCCCCCAAAAAATTGCTCCAAAATGGCAGATTATTATTTTTATGGTCATATCTAGTGTCTGGTCATTGTTTTAGACTAATTTCCTAGCAATCCAGCAACTTTTATTTTTTGAGAAAAACCCATGACCGGCCGTATGTCGAAATTTCTCAATTTTGAGCTATCTCATTTCCCCCCAAAAAATTGCTCCAAAATGGCAGATTATTATTTTTATGGTCATATCTAGTGTCTGGTCATTGTTTTAGACTAATTTCCTAGCAATCCAGCAACTTTTATTTTTTGAGAAAAACCCATGACCGGCCGTATGTCGAAATTTCTCAATTTTGAGCTATCTTATTTTCTCCAACAAAATTGCTCCAATAGGGCAGATTATTATTTTTATGGTCATATATAGTGTCAGCACATTGTTTTAGACTAATTTCCTAGCGATCCAGCAACTTTTATTTTTGAGAAAAATCCATGAACGGCCGTATGTCGAAATTTCTCAATTTTGAGCTATCTCATTTTCCCCCAAAAAATTGCTCCAATAGGGCAGATTATTATTTTTATGGTCATATATAGTGACAGCACATTGTTTTAGACTAATTTCCTAGCGATCCAGCAACTTTTATTTTTGAGACATTTCTCAATTTTGAGCTATCTCATTTTCCCCAAATAAATTGCTCCAATAGGGCAGATTATTATTTTTATGGTCATATCTAGTGTCTGGTCATTGTTTTAGACTAATTTCCTAGCAATCCAGCAACTTTTATTTTTTTAGAAAAACCCATGACCGGCCATATGTCGAAATTTCTCAATTTTGAGCTATCTCATTTTCCCCCTAAAAATTGTTCCAATAGGGCAGGTTATTATTTTTATGGTCATATATAGTGATAGCACATTGTTTTAGACTAATTTCCTAGCGATCCAGCAACTTTTATTTTTGAGACATTTCTCAATTTTGAGCTATCTCATTTTCCCCAAATACATTGCTCCAATAGGGCAGATTATTATTTTTATGGTCATATCTAGTGTCTGGTCATTGTTTTAGACTAATTTCCTAGCAATCCAGCAACTTTTATTTTTTGAGAAAAACCCATTACCGGCCGTATGTCGAAATTTCTCAATTTTGAGTTATCTCATTTTCCCCCTAAAAATTATTCCAATAGGGGAGGTTATTATTTTTATGGTCATATATAGTGATAGCACATTGTTTTAGACTAATTTCCTCGCGATCCAGCAACTTTTATTTTTGAGACATTTCTCAATTTTGAGCTATCTCATTTTCCCCACCAAAATATTGCTCCAAAAGGGCAGATTATTATTTTTATGGTCATATATAGTGATAGCACATTGTTTTAGACTAATTTCCTAACGATCCAGCAACTTTTATTTTTGAGAAATTTCTCAATTTTGAGCCATCTCATTGTCCCCAAATAAATTGCTCCAATAGGGCAGATTATTATTTTTATGGTCATATCTAGTGTCTGGTCATTGTTTTAGACTAATTTCCTAGCAATCCAGCAACTTTTATTTTTTGAGAAAAATCCATGAACGACCGTATGTCGAAATTTCTCAATTTTGAGCTATCTCATTTCCCCCCAAAAAAATTGCTCCAAAATGGCAGATTATTATTTTTATGGTCATATCTAGTGTCTGGTCATTGTTTTAGACTAATTTCCTAGCAATCCAACAACTTTTATTTTTTGAGAAAAACCCATGACCGGCCGTATGTCGAAATTTCTCAATTTTGAGCTATCTTATTTTCTCCAACAAAATTGCTCCAATAGGGCAGATTATTATTTTTATGGTCATATATAGTGTCAGCACATTGTTTTAGACTAATTTCCTAGCGATCCAGCAACTTTTATTTTTGAGAAAAATCCATGAACGGCCGTATGTCGAAACTTCTCAATTTTGAGCTATCTCATTTCCCCCCAAAAAATTGCTCCAAAATGGCAGATTATTATTTTTATGGTCATATCTAGTGTCTGGACATTGTTTTAGACTAATTTCCTAGCAATCCAGCAACTTTTATTTTTTGAGAAAAACCCATGACCGGCCGTATGTCGAAATTTCTCAATTTTGAGCTATCTCATTTTCCCCCTAAAAATTGTTCCAATAGGGCAGGTTATTATTTTTATGGTCATATATAGTGATAGCACATTGTTTTAGACTAATTTCCTAGCGATCCAGCAACTTTTATTTTTGAGACATTTCTCAATTTTGAGCTATCTCATTTTCCCCACCAAAATATTGCTCCAAAAGGGCAGATTATTATTTTTATGGTCATATATAGTGATAGCACATTGTTTTAGACTAATTTCCTAACGATCCAGCAACTTTTATTTTTGAGAAATTTCTCAATTTTGAGCCATCTCATTGTCCCCAAATAAATTGCTCCAATAGGGCAGATTATTATTTTTATGGTCATATCTAGTGTCTGGTCATTATTTTAGACTAATTTCCTAGCAATCCAGCAACTTTTATTTTTTGAGAAAAATCCATGAACGACCGTATGTCGAAATTTCTCAATTTTGAGCTATCTCATTTCCCCCCAAAAAAATTGCTCCAAAATGGCAGATTATTATTTTTATGGTCATATCTAGTGTCTGGTCATTGTTTTAGACTAATTTCCTAGCAATCCAACAACTTTTATTTTTTGAGAAAAACCCATGACCGGCCGTATGTCGAAATTTCTCAATTTTGAGCTATCTTATTTTCTCCAACAAAATTGCTCCAATAGGGCAGATTATTATTTTTATGGTCATATATAGTGTCAGCACATTGTTTTAGACTAATTTCCTAGCGATCCAGCAACTTTTATTTTTGAGAAAAATCCATGAACGGCCGTATGTCGAAACTTCTCAATTTTGAGCTATCTCATTTTCCCCAAAAAAATTGTTCCAATAGGGCAGGTTATTATTTTTATGGTCATATATAGTGATAGCACATTGTTTTAGACTAATTTCCTAGCCATCCAGCAACTTTTATTTTTGAGAAATTTCTCAATTTTGAGCTATCTCATTGTCCCCAAATAAATTGCTCCAATAGGGCAGATTATTATTTTTATGGTCATATCTAGTGTCAGCACATTGTTTTAGACTAATTTCCTAGCGATCCAGCAACTTTTATTTTTGAGAAATTTCTCAATTTTGAGCTATCTCATTGTCCCCAAATAAATTGCTCCAATAGGGCAGGTTATTATTTTTATGGTCATATATAGTGATAGCACATTGTTTTAGACTAATTTCCTAGCGATCCAGCAACTTTTATTTTTGAGACATTTCTCAATTTTGAGCTATCTCATTTTCCCCACCAAAATATTGCTCCAAAAGGGCAGATTATTATTTTTATGGTCATATATAGTGATAGCACATTGTTTTAGACTAATTTCCTAACGATCCAGCAACTTTTATTTTTGAGAAATTTTTCAATTTTGAGCTATCTCATTGTCCCCAAATAAATTGCTCCAATAGGGCAGATTATTATTTTTATGGTCATATCTAGTGTCTGGTCATTGTTTTAGACTAATTTCCTAGCAATCCAGCAACTTTTATTTTTTGAGAAAAATCCATGAACGACCGTATGTCGAAATTTCTCAATTTTGAGCTATCTCATTTCCCCCCAAAAAAATTGCTCCAAAATGGCAGATTATTATTTTTATGGTCATATCTAGTGTCTGGTCATTGTTTTAGACTAATTTCCTAGCAATCCAGCAACTTTTATTTTTTGAGAAAAACCCATGACCGGCCGTATGTCGAAATTTCTCAATTTTGAGCTATCTTATTTTCTCCAACAAAATTGCTCCAATAGGGCAGATTATTATTTTTATGGTCATATATAGTGTCAGCACATTGTTTTAGACTAATTTCCTAGCGATCCAGCAACTTTTATTTTTGAGAAAAATCCATGAACGGCCGTATGTCGAAACTTCTCAATTTTGAGCTATCTCATTTCCCCCAAAAAATTGCTCCAAAATGGCAGATTATTATTTTTATGGTCATATCTAGTGTCCGGTCATTGTTTTAGACTAATTTCCTAGCGATCCAGCAACTTTTATTTTTGAGACATTTTTCAATTTTGAGCTATCTCATTTTCCCCAAATACATTGCTCCAATAGGGCAGATTATTATTTTTATGGTCATATCTAGTGTCTGGACATTGTTTTAGACTAATTTCCTAGCAATCCAGCAACTTTTATTTTTTGAGAAAAACCCATGACCGGCCGTATGTCGAAATTTCTCAATTTTGAGCTATCTCATTTTCCCCCTAAAAATTGTTCCAATAGGGCAGGTTATTATTTTTATGGTCATATATAGTGATAGCACATTGTTTTAGACTAATTTCCTAGCGATCCAGCAACTTTTATTTTTGAGACATTTCTCAATTTTGAGCTATCTCATTTTCCCCACCAAAATATTGCTCCAAAAGGGCAGATTATTATTTTTATGGTCATATATAGTGATAGCACATTGTTTTAGACTAATTTCCTAACGATCCAGCAACTTTTATTTTTGAGAAATTTCTCAATTTTGAGCCATCTCATTGTCCCCAAATAAATTGCTCCAATAGGGCAGATTATTATTTTTATGGTCATATCTAGTGTCTGGTCATTGTTTTAGACTAATTTCCTAGCAATCCAGCAACTTTTATTTTTTGAGAAAAATCCATGAACGACCGTATGTCGAAATTTCTCAATTTTGAGCTATCTCATTTCCCCCCCAAAAAATTGCTCCAAAATGGCAGATTATTATTTTTATGGTCATATCTAGTGTCTGGTCATTGTTTTAGACTAATTTCCTAGCAATCCAACAACTTTTATTTTTTGAGAAAAACCCATGACCGGCCGTATGTCGAAATTTCTCAATTTTGAGCTATCTTATTTTCTCCAACAAAATTGCTCCAATAGGGCAGATTATTATTTTTATGGTCATATATAGTGTCAGCACATTGTTTTAGACTAATTTCCTAGCGATCCAGCAACTTTTATTTTTGAGAAAAATCCACGAACGGCCGTATGTCGAAACTTCTCAATTTTGAGCTATCTCATTTCCCCCCAAAAAATTGCTCCAAAATGGCAGATTATTATTTTTATGGTCATATCTAGTGTCTGGTCATTGTTTTAGACTAATTTCCTAGCAATCCAGCAACTTTTATTTTTTGAGAAAAACCCATGACCGGCCGTATGTCGAAATTTCTCAATTTTGAGCTATCTCATTTCCCCCCAAAAAATTGCTCCAAAATGGCAGATTATTATTTTTATGGTCATATCTAGTGTCTGGTCATTGTTTTAGACTAATTTCCTAGCAATCCAGCAACTTTTATTTTTTGAGAAAAACCCATGACCGGCCGTATGTCGAAATTTCTCAATTTTGAGCTATCTTATTTTCTCCAACAAAATTGCTCCAATAGGGCAGATTATTATTTTTATGGTCATATATAGTGTCAGCACATTGTTTTAGACTAATTTCCTAGCGATCCAGCAACTTTTATTGTTGAGAAAAATCCATGAACGGCCGTATGTCGAAACTTCTCAATTTTGAGCTATCTCATTTCCCCCCAAAAAATTGCTCCAAAATGGCAGATTATTATTTTTATGGTCATATCTAGTGTCTGGTCATTGTTTTAGACTAATTTCCTAGCGATCCAGCAACTTTTATTTTTGAGACATTTTTCAATTTTGAGCTATCTCATTTTCCCCAAATACATTGCTCCAATAGGGCAGATTATTATTTTTATGGTCATATCTAGTGTCTGGACATTGTTTTAGACTAATTTCCTAGCAATCCAGCAACTTTTATTTTTTGAGAAAAACCCATGACCGGCCGTATGTCGAAATTTCTCAATTTTGAGCTATCTCATTTTCCCCCTAAAAATTGTTCCAATAGGGCAGGTTATTATTTTTATGGTCATATATAGTGATAGCACATTGTTTTAGACTAATTTCCTAGCGATCCAGCAACTTTTATTTTTGAGACATTTCTCAATTTTGAGCTATCTCATTTTCCCCACCAAAATATTGCTCCAAAAGGGCAGATTATTATTTTTATGGTCATATATAGTGATAGCACATTGTTTTAGACTAATTTCCTAACGATCCAGCAACTTTTATTTTTGAGAAATTTCTCAATTTTGAGCCATCTCATTGTCCCCAAATAAATTGCTCCAATAGGGCAGATTATTATTTTTATGGTCATATCTAGTGTCTGGTCATTATTTTAGACTAATTTCCTAGCAATCCAGCAACTTTTATTTTTTGAGAAAAATCCATGAACGACCGTATGTCGAAATTTCTCAATTTTGAGCTATCTCATTTCCCCCCAAAAAAATTGCTCCAAAATGGCAGATTATTATTTTTATGGTCATATCTAGTGTCTGGTCATTGTTTTAGACTAATTTCCTAGCAATCCAACAACTTTTATTTTTTGAGAAAAACCCATGACCGGCCGTATGTCGAAATTTCTCAATTTTGAGCTATCTTATTTTCTCCAACAAAATTGCTCCAATAGGGCAGATTATTATTTTTATGGTCATATATAGTGTCAGCACATTGTTTTAGACTAATTTCCTAGCGATCCAGCAACTTTTATTTTTGAGAAAAATCCATGAACGGCCGTATGTCGAAACTTCTCAATTTTGAGCTATCTCATTTTCCCCAAAAAAATTGTTCCAATAGGGCAGGTTATTATTTTTATGGTCATATATAGTGATAGCACATTGTTTTAGACTAATTTCCTAGCCATCCAGCAACTTTTATTTTTGAGAAATTTCTCAATTTTGAGCTATCTCATTGTCCCCAAATAAATTGCTCCAATAGGGCAGATTATTATTTTTATGGTCATATCTAGTGTCAGCACATTGTTTTAGACTAATTTCCTAGCGATCCAGCAACTTTTATTTTTGAGAAATTTCTCAATTTTGAGCTATCTCATTGTCCCCAAATAAATTGCTCCAATAGGGCAGGTTATTATTTTTATGGTCATATATAGTGATAGCACATTGTTTTAGACTAATTTCCTAGCGATCCAGCAACTTTTATTTTTGAGACATTTCTCAATTTTGAGCTATCTCATTTTCCCCACCAAAATATTGCTCCAAAAGGGCAGATTATTATTTTTATGGTCATATATAGTGATAGCACATTGTTTTAGACTAATTTCCTAACGATCCAGCAACTTTTATTTTTGAGAAATTTTTCAATTTTGAGCTATCTCATTGTCCCCAAATAAATTGCTCCAATAGGGCAGATTATTATTTTTATGGTCATATCTAGTGTCTGGTCATTGTTTTAGACTAATTTCCTAGCAATCCAGCAACTTTTATTTTTTGAGAAAAATCCATGAACGACCGTATGTCGAAATTTCTCAATTTTGAGCTATCTCATTTCCCCCCAAAAAAATTGCTCCAAAATGGCAGATTATTATTTTTATGGTCATATCTAGTGTCTGGTCATTGTTTTAGACTAATTTCCTAGCAATCCAGCAACTTTTATTTTTTGAGAAAAACCCATGACCGGCCGTATGTCGAAATTTCTCAATTTTGAGCTATCTTATTTTCTCCAACAAAATTGCTCCAATAGGGCAGATTATTATTTTTATGGTCATATATAGTGTCAGCACATTGTTTTAGACTAATTTCCTAGCGATCCAGCAACTTTTATTTTTGAGAAAAATCCATGAACGGCCGTATGTCGAAACTTCTCAATTTTGAGCTATCTCATTTTCCCCAAAAAATTGCTCCAATAGGGCAGATTATTATTTTTATGGTCATATATAGTGTCAGCACATTGTTTTAGACTAATTTCCTAGCGATCCAGCAACTTTTATTTTTGAGACATTTCTCAATTTTGAGCTATCTCATTTTCCCCAAATAAATTGCTCCAATATGGCAATTATTATTTTTATGGTCATATCTAGTGTCTGGTCATTGTTTTAGACTAATTTCCTAGCAATCCAGCAACTTTTATTTTTTGAGAAAAACCCATGACAGGCCGTATGTCGAAATTTCTCAATTTTGAGCTATCTCATGTTCCCCAACAAAATTTCTCCAGTACGGCAGATTATTATTTTTATGGTCATATCTAGTGTCTGGTCATTGTTTTAGACTAATTTCCTAGCAATCCAGCAATTTTTATTTTTTGAGAAACACCCATGACCGGGCGTATGTCGAAATTTCTCAATTTTGAGCTATCTCATTTTCCCCCAAAAAATTGCTCCAAAAGGGCAGATTATTATTTTTATGGTCATATCTAGTGTCAGCACATTGTTTTAGACTAATTTCCTAGCGATCCAGCAACTTTTATTTTTGAGAAAAATCCATGAACGGCCGTATGTCGAAACTTCTCAATTTTGAGCTATCTCATTTTCCCCAAATAAATTGTTCCAATAGGGCAGGTTATTATTTTTATGGTCATATATAGTGATAGCACATTGTTTTAGACTAATTTCCTAGCCATCCAGCAACTTTTATTTTTGAGAAATTTCTCAATTTTGAGCTATCTCATTGTCCCCAAATAAATTGCTCCAATAGGGCAGATTATTATTTTTATGGTCATATCTAGTGTCTGGACATTGTTTTAGACAAATTTCCTAGCGATCCAGCAACTTTTATTTTTGAGAAATTTCTCAATTTTGAGCTATCTCATTGTCCCCAAATAAATTGCTCCAATAGGGCAGGTTATTATTTTTATGGTCATATATAGTGATAGCACATTGTTTTAGACTAATTTCCTAGCGATCCAGCAACTTTTATTTTTGAGACATTTCTCAATTTTGAGCTATCTCATTTTCCCCACCAAAATATTGCTCCAAAGGGGCAGATTATTATTTTTATGGTCATATATAGTGATAGCACATTGTTTTAGACTAATTTCCTAACGATCCAGAAACTTTTATTTTTGAGAAATTTCTCAATTTTGAGCTATCTCATTGTCCCCAAATAAATTGCTCCAATAGGGCAGATTATTATTTTTATGGTCATATCTAGTGTCTGGTCATTGTTTTAGACTAATTTCCTAGCAATCCAGCAACTTTTATTTTTTGAGAAAAATCCATGAACGACCGTATGTCGAAATTTCTCAATTTTGAGCTATCTCATTTCCCCCCCAAAAAATTGCTCCAAAATGGCAGATTATTATTTTTATGGTCATATCTAGTGTCTGGTCATTGTTTTAGACTAATTTCCTAGCAATCCAGCAACTTTTATTTTTTGAGAAAAACCCATGACCGGCCGTATGTCGAAATTTCTCAATTTTGAGCTATCTTATTTTCTCCAACAAAATTGCTCCAATAGGGCAGATTATTATTTTTATGGTCATATATAGTGTCAGCACATTGTTTTAGACTAATTTCCTAGCGATCCAGCAACTTTTATTTTTGAGAAAAATCCATGAACGGCCGTATGTCGAAACTTCTCAATTTTGAGCTATCTCATTTCCCCCAAAAAATTGCTCCAAAATGGCAGATTATTATTTTTATGGTCATATCTAGTGTCTGGTCATTGTTTTAGACTAATTTCCTAGCGATCCAGCAACTTTTATTTTTGAGACATTTTTCAATTTTGAGCTATCTCATTTTCCCCAAATACATTGCTCCAATAGGGCAGATTATTATTTTTATGGTCATATCTAGTGTCTGGACATTGTTTTAGACTAATTTCCTAGCAATCCAGCAACTTTTATTTTTTGAGAAAAACCCATGACCGGCCGTATGTCGAAATTTCTCAATTTTGAGCTATCTCATTTTCCCCCTAAAAATTGTTCCAATAGGGCAGGTTATTATTTTTATGGTCATATATAGTGATAGCACATTGTTTTAGACTAATTTCCTAGCGATCCAGCAACTTTTATTTTTGAGACATTTCTCAATTTTGAGCTATCTCATTTTCCCCACCAAAATATTGCTCCAAAAGGGCAGATTATTATTTTTATGGTCATATATAGTGATAGCACATTGTTTTAGACTAATTTCCTAACGATCCAGCAACTTTTATTTTTGAGAAATTTCTCAATTTTGAGCCATCTCATTGTCCCCAAATAAATTGCTCCAATAGGGCAGATTATTATTTTTATGGTCATATCTAGTGTCTGGTCATTGTTTTAGACTAATTTCCTAGCAATCCAGCAACTTTTATTTTTTGAGAAAAATCCATGAACGACCGTATGTCGAAATTTCTCAATTTTGAGCTATCTCATTTCCCCCAAAAAAAATTGCTCCAAAATGGCAGATTATTATTTTTATGGTCATATCTAGTGTCTGGTCATTGTTTTAGACTAATTTCCTAGCAATCCAACAACTTTTATTTTTTGAGAAAAACCCATGACCGGCCGTATGTCGAAATTTCTCAATTTTGAGCTATCTTATTTTCTCCAACAAAATTGCTCCAATAGGGCAGATTATTATTTTTATGGTCATATATAGTGTCAGCACATTGTTTTAGACTAATTTCCTAGCGATCCAGCAACTTTTATTTTTGAGAAAAATCCATGAACGGCCGTATGTCGAAACTTCTCAATTTTGAGCTATCTCATTTTCCCCAAAAAAATTGTTCCAATAGGGCAGGTTATTATTTTTATGGTCATATATAGTGATAGCACATTGTTTTAGACTAATTTCCTAGCCATCCAGCAACTTTTATTTTTGAGAAATTTCTCAATTTTGAGCTATCTCATTGTCCCCAAATAAATTGCTCCAATAGGGCAGATTATTATTTTTATGGTCATATCTAGTGTCAGCACATTGTTTTAGACTAATTTCCTAGCGATCCAGCAACTTTTATTTTTGAGAAATTTCTCAATTTTGAGCTATCTCATTGTCCCCAAATAAATTGCTCCAATAGGGCAGGTTATTATTTTTATGGTCATATATAGTGATAGCACATTGTTTTAGACTAATTTCCTAGCGATCCAGCAACTTTTATTTTTGAGACATTTCTCAATTTTGAGCTATCTCATTTTCCCCACCAAAATATTGCTCCAAAAGGGCAGATTATTATTTTTATGGTCATATATAGTGATAGCACATTGTTTTAGACTAATTTCCTAACGATCCAGCAACTTTTATTTTTGAGAAATTTCTCAATTTTGAGCTATCTCATTGTCCCCAAATAAATTGCTCCAATAGGGCAGATTATTATTTTTATGGTCATATCTAGTGTCTGGTCATTGTTTTAGACTAATTTCCTAGCAATCCAGCAACTTTTATTTTTTGAGAAAAATCCATGAACGACCGTATGTCGAAATTTCTCAATTTTGAGCTATCTCATTTCCCCCCCAAAAAATTGCTCCAAAATGGCAGATTATTATTTTTATGGTCATATCTAGTGTCTGGTCATTGTTTTAGACTAATTTCCTAGCAATCCAGCAACTTTTATTTTTTGAGAAAAACCCATGACCGGCCGTATGTCGAAATTTCTCAATTTTGAGCTATCTTATTTTCTCCAACAAAATTGCTCCAATAGGGCAGATTATTATTTTTATGGTCATATATAGTGTCAGCACATTGTTTTAGACTAATTTCCTAGCGATCCAGCAACTTTTATTTTTGAGAAAAATCCATGAACGGCCGTATGTCGAAACTTCTCAATTTTGAGCTATCTCATTTTCCCCCAAAAAATTGTTCCAATAGGGCAGATTATTATTTTTATATTCATATATAGTGATAGCACATTGTTTTAGACTAATTTCCTAGCGATCCAGCAACTTTTATTTTTTGAGAAAAATCCATGAACGGCCGTATGTTGAAATTTCTCAATTTTGAGCTATCTCATTTTCCCCAAAAAATTGCTCCAATAGGGCAGATTATTATTTTTATGGTCATATATAGTGTCAGCACATTGTTTTAGACTAATTTCCTAGCGATCCAGCAACTTTTATTTTTGAGACATTTCTCAATTTTGAGCTATCTCATTTTCCCCAAATAAATTGCTCCAATATGGCAATTATTATTTTTATGGTCATATCTAGTGTCTGGTCATTGTTTTAGACTAATTTCCTAGCAATCCAGCAACTTTTATTTTTTGAGAAAAACCCATGACAGGCCGTATGTCGAAATTTCTCAATTTTGAGCTATCTCATGTTCCCCAACAAAATTTCTCCAGTACGGCAGATTATTATTTTTATGGTCATATCTAGTGTCTGGTCATTGTTTTAGACTAATTTCCTAGCAATCCAGCAATTTTTATTTTTTGAGAAACACCCATGACCGGGCGTATGTCGAAATTTCTCAATTTTGAGCTATCTCATTTTCCCCCAAAAAATTGCTCCAAAAGGGCAGATTATTATTTTTATGGTCATATCTAGTGTCAGCACATTGTTTTAGACTAATTTCCTAGCGATCCAGCAACTTTTATTTTTGAGAAAAATCCATGAACGGCCGTATGTCGAAACTTCTCAATTTTGAGCTATCTCATTTTCCCCAAAAAAATTGTTCCAATAGGGCAGGTTATTATTTTTATGGTCATATATAGTGATAGCACATTGTTTTAGACTAATTTCCTAGCCATCCAGCAACTTTTATTTTTGAGAAATTTCTCAATTTTGAGCTATCTCATTGTCCCCAAATAAATTGCTCCAATAGGGCAGATTATTATTTTTATGGTCATATCTAGTGTCTGGACATTGTTTTAGACAAATTTCCTAGCGATCCAGCAACTTTTATTTTTGAGAAATTTCTCAATTTTGAGCTATCTCATTGTCCCCAAATAAATTGCTCCAATATGGCAGGTTATTATTTTTATGGTCATATATAGTGATAGCACATTGTTTTAGACTAATTTCCTAGCCATCCAGCAACTTTTATTTTTGAGACATTTCTCAATTTTGAGCTATCTCATTGTCCCCAAATAAATTGCTCCAATAGGGCAGATTATTATTTTTATGGTCATATCTAGTGTCAGCACATTGTTTTAGACTAATTTCCTAGCGATCCAGCAACTTTTATTTTTGAGAAATTTCTCAATTTTGAGCTATCTCATTGTCCCCAAATAAATTGCTCCAATAGGGCAGGTTATTATTTTTATGGTCATATATAGTGATAGCACATTGTTTTAGACTAATTTCCTAGCGATCCAGCAACTTTTATTTTTGAGAAATTTCTCAATTTTGAGCTATCTCATTGTCCCCAAATAAATTGCTCCAATAGGGCAGGTTATTATTTTTATGGTCATATATAGTGATAGCACATTGTTTTAGACTAATTTCCTAGCGATCCAGCAACTTTTATTTTTGAGACATTTCTCAATTTTGAGCTATCTCATTTTCCCCACCAAAATATTGCTCCAAAAGGGCAGATTATTATTTTTATGGTCATATATAGTGATAGCACATTGTTTTAGACTAATTTCCTAACAATCCAGCAACTTTTATTTTTGAGAAATTTCTCAATTTTGAGCTATCTCATTGTCCCCAAATAAATTGCTCCAATAGGGCAGATTATTATTTTTATGGTCATATCTAGTGTCAGCACATTGTTTTAGACTAATTTCCTAGCGATCCAGCAACTTTTATTTTTGAGAAATTTCTCAATTTTGAGCTATCTCATTGTCCCCAAATAAATTGCTCCAATAGGGCAGGTTATTATTTTTATGGTCATATATAGTGATAGCACATTGTTTTAGACTAATTTCCTAGCGATCCAGCAACTTTTATTTTTGAGACATTTCTCAATTTTGAGCTATCTCATTTTCCCCACCAAAATATTGCTCCAAAAGGGCAGATTATTATTTTTATGGTCATATATAGTGATAGCACATTGTTTTAGACTAATTTCCTAACGATCCAGCAACTTTTATTTTTGAGAAATTTCTCAATTTTGAGCTATCTCATTGTCCCCAAATAAATTGCTCCAATAGGGCAGATTATTATTTTTATGGTCATATCTAGTGTCTGGTCATTGTTTTAGACTAATTTCCTAGCAATCCAGCAACTTTTATTTTTTGAGAAAAATCCATGAACGACCGTATGTCGAAATTTCTCAATTTTGAGCTATCTCATTTCCCCCCAAAAAAATTGCTCCAAAATGGCAGATTATTATTTTTATGGTCATATCTAGTGTCTGGTCATTGTTTTAGACTAATTTCCTAGCAATCCAGCAACTTTTATTTTTTGAGAAAAACCCATGACCGGCCGTATGTCGAAATTTCTCAATTTTGAGCTATCTTATTTTCTCCAACAAAATTGCTCCAATAGGGCAGATTATTATTTTTATGGTCATATATAGTGTCAGCACATTGTTTTAGACTAATTTCCTAGCGATCCAGCAACTTTTATTTTTGAGAAAAATCCATGAACGGCCGTATGTCGAAACTTCTCAATTTTGAGCTATCTCATTTTCCCCCAAAAAATTGTTCCAATAGGGCAGATTATTATTTTTATATTCATATATAGTGATAGCACATTGTTTTAGACTAATTTCCTAGCGATCCAGCAACTTTTATTTTTTGAGAAAAATCCATGAACGGCCGTATGTTGAAATTTCTCAATTTTGAGCTATCTCATTTTCCCCAAAAAATTGCTCCAATAGGGCAGATTATTATTTTTATGGTCATATATAGTGTCAGCACATTGTTTTAGACTAATTTCCTAGCGATCCAGCAACTTTTATTTTTGAGACATTTCTCAATTTTGAGCTATCTCATTTTCCCCAAATAAATTGCTCCAATATGGCAATTATTATTTTTATGGTCATATCTAGTGTCTGGTCATTGTTTTAGACTAATTTCCTAGCAATCCAGCAACTTTTATTTTTTGAGAAAAACCCATGACAGGCCGTATGTCGAAATTTCTCAATTTTGAGCTATCTCATGTTCCCCAACAAAATTTCTCCAGTACGGCAGATTATTATTTTTATGGTCATATCTAGTGTCTGGTCATTGTTTTAGACTAATTTCCTAGCAATCCAGCAATTTTTATTTTTTGAGAAACACCCATGACCGGGCGTATGTCGAAATTTCTCAATTTTGAGCTATCTCATTTTCCCCCAAAAAATTGCTCCAAAAGGGCAGATTATTATTTTTATGGTCATATCTAGTGTCAGCACATTGTTTTAGACTAATTTCCTAGCGATCCAGCAACTTTTATTTTTGAGAAAAATCCATGAACGGCCGTATGTCGAAACTTCTCAATTTTGAGCTATCTCATTTTCCCCAAAAAAATTGTTCCAATAGGGCAGGTTATTATTTTTATGGTCATATATAGTGATAGCACATTGTTTTAGACTAATTTCCTAGCCATCCAGCAACTTTTATTTTTGAGAAATTTCTCAATTTTGAGCTATCTCATTGTCCCCAAATAAATTGCTCCAATAGGGCAGATTATTATTTTTATGGTCATATCTAGTGTCTGGACATTGTTTTAGACAAATTTCCTAGCGATCCAGCAACTTTTATTTTTGAGAAATTTCTCAATTTTGAGCTATCTCATTGTCCCCAAATAAATTGCTCCAATATGGCAGGTTATTATTTTTATGGTCATATATAGTGATAGCACATTGTTTTAGACTAATTTCCTAGCCATCCAGCAACTTTTATTTTTGAGACATTTCTCAATTTTGAGCTATCTCATTGTCCCCAAATAAATTGCTCCAATAGGGCAGATTATTATTTTTATGGTCATATCTAGTGTCAGCACATTGTTTTAGACTAATTTCCTAGCGATCCAGCAACTTTTATTTTTGAGAAATTTCTCAATTTTGAGCTATCTCATTGTCCCCAAATAAATTGCTCCAATAGGGCAGGTTATTATTTTTATGGTCATATATAGTGATAGCACATTGTTTTAGACTAATTTCCTAGCGATCCAGCAACTTTTATTTTTGAGACATTTCTCAATTTTGAGCTATCTCATTTTCCCCACCAAAATATTGCTCCAAAAGGGCAGATTATTATTTTTATGGTCATATATAGTGATAGCACATTGTTTTAGACTAATTTCCTAACGATCCAGCAACTTTTATTTTTGAGAAATTTCTCAATTTTGAGCTATCTCATTGTCCCCAAATAAATTGCTCCAATAGGGCAGATTATTATTTTTATGGTCATATCTAGTGTCTGGTCATTGTTTTAGACTAATTTCCTAGCAATCCAGCAACTTTTATTTTTTGAGAAAAATCCATGAACGACCGTATGTCGAAATTTCTCAATTTTGAGCTATCTCATTTCCCCCCAAAAAAATTGCTCCAAAATGGCAGATTATTATTTTTATGGTCATATCTAGTGTCTGGTCATTGTTTTAGACTAATTTCCTAGCAATCCAGCAACTTTTATTTTTTGAGAAAAACCCATGACCGGCCGTATGTCGAAATTTCTCAATTTTGAGCTATCTTATTTTCTCCAACAAAATTGCTCCAATAGGGCAGATTATTATTTTTATGGTCATATATAGTGTCAGCACATTGTTTTAGACTAATTTCCTAGCGATCCAGCAACTTTTATTTTTGAGAAAAATCCATGAACGGCCGTATGTCGAAACTTCTCAATTTTGAGCTATCTCATTTTCCCCCAAAAAATTGTTCCAATAGGGCAGATTATTATTTTTATATTCATATATAGTGATAGCACATTGTTTTAGACTAATTTCCTAGCGATCCAGCAACTTTTATTTTTTGAGAAAAATCCATGAACGGCCGTATGTTGAAATTTCTCAATTTTGAGCTATCTCATTTTCCCCAAAAAATTGCTCCAATAGGGCAGATTATTATTTTTATGGTCATATATAGTGTCAGCACATTGTTTTAGACTAATTTCCTAGCGATCCAGCAACTTTTATTTTTGAGACATTTCTCAATTTTGAGCTATCTCATTTTCCCCAAATAAATTGCTCCAATATGGCAATTATTATTTTTATGGTCATATCTAGTGTCTGGTCATTGTTTTAGACTAATTTCCTAGCAATCCAGCAACTTTTATTTTTTGAGAAAAACCCATGACAGGCCGTATGTCGAAATTTCTCAATTTTGAGCTATCTCATGTTCCCCAACAAAATTTCTCCAGTACGGCAGATTATTATTTTTATGGTCATATCTAGTGTCTGGTCATTGTTTTAGACTAATTTCCTAGCAATCCAGCAATTTTTATTTTTTGAGAAACACCCATGACCGGGCGTATGTCGAAATTTCTCAATTTTGAGCTATCTCATTTTCCCCCAAAAAATTGCTCCAAAAGGGCAGATTATTATTTTTATGGTCATATCTAGTGTCAGCACATTGTTTTAGACTAATTTCCTAGCGATCCAGCAACTTTTATTTTTGAGAAAAATCCATGAACGGCCGTATGTCGAAACTTCTCAATTTTGAGCTATCTCATTTTCCCCAAAAAAATTGTTCCAATAGGGCAGGTTATTATTTTTATGGTCATATATAGTGATAGCACATTGTTTTAGACTAATTTCCTAGCGATCCAGCAACTTTTATTTTTGAGAAATTTCTCAATTTTGAGCTATCTCATTGTCCCCAAATAAATTGCTCCAATATGGCAGGTTATTATTTTTATGGTCATATATAGTGATAGCACATTGTTTTAGACTAATTTCCTAGCGATCCAGCAACTTTTATTTTTGAGACATTTCTCAATTTTGAGCTATCTCATTTTCCCCACCAAAATATTGCTCCAAAAGGGCAGATTATTATTTTTATGGTCATATATAGTGATAGCACATTGTTTTAGACTAATTTCCTAACGATCCAGAAATTTTATTTTTGAGAAATTTCTCAATTTTGAGCTATCTCATTGTCCCCAAATAAATTGCTCCAATAGGGCAGATTATTATTTTTATGGTCATATCTAGTGTCTGGTCATTGTTTTAGACTAATTTCCTAGCAATCCAGCAACTTTTATTTTTTGAGAAAAATCCATGAACGACCGTATGTCGAAATTTCTCAATTTTGAGCTATCTCATTTCCCCCCAAAAAAATTGCTCCAAAATGGCAGATTATTATTTTTATGGTCATATCTAGTGTCTGGTCATTGTTTTAGACTAATTTCCTAGCAATCCAGCAACTTTTATTTTTTGAGAAAAACCCATGACCGGCCGTATGTCGAAATTTCTCAATTTTGAGCTATCTTATTTTCTCCAACAAAATTGCTCCAATAGGGCAGATTATTATTTTTATGGTCATATATAGTGTCAGCACATTGTTTTAGACTAATTTCCTAGCGATCCAGCAACTTTTATTTTTGAGAAAAATCCATGAACGGCCGTATGTCGAAACTTCTCAATTTTGAGCTATCTCATTTTCCCCAAAAAAATTGTTCCAATAGGGCAGGTTATTATTTTTATGGTCATATATAGTGATAGCACATTGTTTTAGACTAATTTCCTAGCCATCCAGCAACTTTTATTTTTGAGAAATTTCTCAATTTTGAGCTATCTCATTGTCCCCAAATAAATTGCTCCAATAGGGCAGGTTATTATTTTTATGGTCATATATAGTGATAGCACATTGTTTTAGACTAATTTCCTAGCGATCCAGCAACTTTTATTTTTGAGACATTTCTCAATTTTGAGCTATCTCATTTTCCCCACCAAAATATTGCTCCAAAAGGGCAGATTATTATTTTTATGGTCATATATAGTGATAGCACATTGTTTTAGACTAATTTCCTAACAATCCAGCAACTTTTATTTTTGAGAAATTTCTCAATTTTGAGCTATCTCATTGTCCCCAAATAAATTGCTCCAATAGGGCAGATTATTATTTTTATGGTCATATCTAGTGTCTGGTCATTGTTTTAGACTAATTTCCTAGCAATCCAGCAACTTTTATTTTTTGAGAAAAATCCATGAACGACCGTATGTCGAAATTTCTCAATTTTGAGCTATCTCATTTCCCCCAAAAAAATTGCTCCAAAATGGCAGATTATTATTTTTATGGTCATATCTAGTGTCTGGTCATTGTTTTAGACTAATTTCCTAGCAATCCAGCAACTTTTATTTTTTGAGAAAAACCCATGACCGGCCGTATGTCGAAATTTCTCAATTTTGAGCTATCTTATTTTCTCCAACAAAATTGCTCCAATAGGGCAGATTATTATTTTTATGGTCATATATAGTGTCAGCACATTGTTTTAGACTAATTTCCTAGCGATCCAGCAACTTTTATTTTTGAGAAAAATCCATGAACGGCCGTATGTCGAAACTTCTCAATTTTGAGCTATCTCATTTCCCCCCAAAAAATTGCTCCAAAATGGCAGATTATTATTTTTATGGTCATATCTAGTGTCTGGTCATTGTTTTAGACTAATTTCCTAGCAATCCAGCAACTTTTATTTTTTGAGAAAAACCCATGACCGGCCGTATGTCGAAATTTCTCAATTTTGAGCTATCTCATTTTCCGCAACAAAATTGCTCCAATAGGGCAGATTATTATTTTTATGGTCATATCTAGTGTCAGCACATTGTTTTAGACTAATTTCCTAGCGATCCAGCAACTTTTATTTTTGAGAAAAATCCATGAACGGCCGTATGTCGAAACTTCTCAATTTTGAGCTATCTCATTTTCCCCAAAAAAATTGTTCCAATAGGGCAGGTTATTATTTTTATGGTCATATATAGTGATAGCACATTGTTTTAGACTAATTTCCTAGCCATCCAGCAACTTTTATTTTTGAGAAATTTCTCAATTTTGAGCTATCTCATTGTCCCCAAATAAATTGCTCCAATAGGGCAGATTATTATTTTTATGGTCATATCTAGTGTCTGGACATTGTTTTAGACAAATTTCCTAGCGATCCAGCAACTTTAATTTTTTGAGAAAGTATGTCGAAATTTCTCAATTTTGAGCTATCTCATTTCCCCCAAAAAAATTGCTCCAAAAGGGCAGATTATTATTTTTATGGTCATATCTAGTGTCTGGTCATTGTTTTAGACTAATTTCCTAGCGATCCAGCAACTTTTATTTTTGAGAAAAATCCATGAATGGCCGTATGTCGAAACTTCTCAATTTTGAGCTATCTCATTTTCCCCCAAAAAATTGTTCCAATAGGGCAGATTATTATTTTTATATTCATATATAGTGATAGCACATTGTTTTAGACTAATTTCCTAGCGATCCAGCAACTTTTATTTTTGAGAAATTTCTCAATTTTGAGCTATCTCATTTTCCCCACAAAAATTGCTCCAATAGGGCAGATTATTATTTTTATGGTCATATCTAGTGTCAGCACATTGTTTTAGACTAATTTCCTAGCGTTCCAGCAACTTTTATTTTTGAGAAAAATCCATGAACGGCCGTATGTCGAAATTTCTCAATTTTGAGCTATCTCATTTTCTCCAACAAAATTTCTCCAATAGGGCAGATTATTATTTTTATGGTCATATCTAGTGTCACGACATTGTTTTATACTAATTTCCTAGTGATCCAGCAACTTTTATTGTTTTAGAAACATCCATAACTGGCCGTATGTCGAAATTTCTCAATTTTGAGATATCTCATTGTCCCCAACAAAATTTCTCCAATAGGGCAGATTATTATTTTTATGGTCATATATAGTGTCAGCACATTGTTTTAGACTAATTTCCTAGCGATCCAAAAACTTTTATTTTTTGAGAAAAATCTTTGACCCGCGACCTGTTGAAATTTCTCAATTTTGAGCTATCTCAATTTTTCCAACAAGACTGCTCCAATACGGCAAATTATTACTTTTATGGTCTTATCTAGTGTCAGCACAATGTTTTAGAATAATTTCTTAGTGATCCAGCAACTTTAATTTTTGGGAAAAATCAATGACCGGCGACCTGTTGAAATTTCTCAAATGTGAGCTATCTCAATTTTTCTAACAAAACTGCTCCAATAAGGCAAATTATTACTTTTATGGTTTTATCTAGTGTCAGCACAATGTTTTAGACTAATTTCTTAGTGATCCAGCAACATTAATTTTTTGGGAAAATCCATGACCGGCGACCTGTGAAATTTCTCAATTTTAAGGTATCTTAATTTTTTTTTTTTAAATTGGTCCAATAGGGCAGATTATTACTTTTATGGTCATATCTAGTGTCAGCACATTGTTTTAGACTAATGTCTTAGTGATCCAGCAACTTAAATTTTTTGGGTGTGTGTCTTTAAAAGTCATACATTGTGATTTTATTATTATAATTACTTCCTCCTTTAGACAGTTGCTGTGAACTTCTGGGACTGCAAGTGTTAATCACACACTAAAGTACACAACAATATCAAGTCATATACAAGTCATAACAAGAAAAAAAAATAACCTGTCGAGTTGCAGTATGTCCCTATATACTCTTGCATACATCCATGTCTGCAACTTCCATCAATATGGTGACACTTAGGTCCATACTGGTCATTCCTCCTGCAGAACTCTGGACATAAAACCTTGCAATCTTGACCATAGGTACCACTGCTACATGCTGCGGTTAGAAAAACATTCTCAGAGTAACAAGATAACACATTGCTTCATCATAATGTGCCATGCTGGGCAACACTGGCAATTATGAAAAAAGTAATAAGGAAGTCCCATAGCACGACCGTTTTGTTAGGCTTTAGTGCATGGAGGGACTGGTGGCCAGTCTTTCCTTCCCATAGCTGACATCAAACATGTGTCCGGCCGTGCTCATGACGTTGTCAGCGTAACTTCCTCATGATTACACAAACGTGTCAGCTACAACACAAGAGCTCACTACAACATACAAGCCTGCTACAACACACAAGCCTGTTACAAAATAAAAACACACAACACACAAGCCCGCTACAACACACAAACCTGCTACAACACACAAACCTGCTACAACACACAAACCTGCTACAACACACAAACCTGCTACAACACACAAGCCTGCTACAACACACAAGCCTGTTACAACATGCAAGCCTGCTACAACGCACAAACCGTGTACAACGCACAAACCGTGTACAACACACAAACCTGCTACAACACACAAACCTGCTACAACACACAAATCTGCTACAACACACAAACCTGCTACAACACACAAATCTGCTACAACACACAAATCTGCTACAACACACAAACCTGCTACAACACAAATCTGCTACAACACACAAACCTGCTACAACACACAAACCTGCTACAACACACAAGCCTGTTACAACACACAAGCCTGTTACAACACACAAGCCTGCTACAACACACAAGCCTGTTACAACACACAAGCCTGCTACAACACACAAGCCTGTTACAACACACAAATCTGCTACAACACACAAACCTGCTACAACACACAAACCAACTACAACAAACAAGCACGCTACAACACACAAGCCTGTTACATAATAAAAACACACAACACACAAGCCCAGTACAGCACACAAGCCCAGTACAGCACACAAGCCTACAAGAAGCCTTCTACAACATATAAACCAACTACAACACACAAACCCACTACAACACACAAACCCGTTACAACACACAAACCCGTTACAACACACAAGCCCACTACAACAACAAGCCTGCTACAACACACAACCTTGCTACAACACACACGCCTGTTACAAAATAAAAACACACAACACACAAACCCACTACAACACAAGCCCGCTACAACACAAGACCACTACAACACAAGACCACTACAACACACAAGCCCACTTCAACACACAAGCCCGCTACAACACACAAGCCCACTTCAACACACAAGCCCACTACAACACACAAGCCCGCTACAACAACAAGCGTTCCTCCCCGTGTGTGTGTGGGGGGGGGGGGGGGGGAGAATTCCCCACCGGTTGAGAAACACTGCATTATAACATGCAAGTTCTGTGGCATGAACCGGCTGTAGCTATGAGATTCGAACCATCACATACATTCAGGCCTGAGTGTGTGCTGGAATAGGTGGAATATATTCCCCTCCCATAATGGACATCAAGAGCTGGCATCAAACTGCCCTCATAAAACAGTCAGGGTCATGACCTAATGATTATGCCAATGAAACCGTTGTTCTCCCTCTATCTCCTTCATTGGCATCTGTGGCTTAGGGGATAGTAGAACACTTTCACAATTACCCAACATCCTGAGTCGAAGGTTCAAAATCAGCCGCAGGCTAACTGGAAGCAGATCACTTTGCACTGATTTAGATGGTTTGAGACCTTGGCCGTTCAATAAGCAATGGCAAACTAAAGCATATAAAATTGCTGAGTAAATCACAAACAGTCAATAAATGCTGGGATTGATTGCAACAGCCTGTAAAGGATATGCAACTATGTCTTCTGCTATGTGGGTTCCAGGGATAGGACTTTCTAGTGATATTATTAGTACCTGTTCTCAGTGTGTCATACCTAGGCCCCAGCCTTTCATCCTCACCTCTTGATTACCCAGAATGTATTGAGTTTATTTTCATAACTCTGCATTAATTATTCAGTTATACCATTTTGTTCCTTTTCTGCACAAGCACTAGTCATTAAGTATATAATATATTTTAAGAGATGCATGATCTGTCTTGGATGACCACACACTGTTCTGTATAGACTGAAGTGTTGTTTTAGATGCACATAATAACGAACATGACCTTCTACACAGCCCGTCTAAAGGTCTTCCTTACCTGATATTGAAAGACATGTCCAGTGTAGCAAAGTGAGAGAAGGAGTTGTTGAAGCTACAGATAATTATTGATACAGTGGATGTAGACGTTGAAGCACAGAACTAGAGCAATCATTGATACAGTGAATGAAAAAGTTAAAGCACAGAACTAGGGCAATCATTGATACAGTGGATGTAGACATTGAAGCACAGGACTACAGCAATCATTGATACAGTGGATGTAGACATTGAAGCACAGAACTAGCGCAATCATTGATACAGTGAATGAAAAAGTTGAAGCATGGAACTAGAGCAAACATTGATACAGTTAATAAAGAATCTGAAGTATAGAACTACAAACAATTACTGATGCAGTGCATGTAGAAGCAGAATCACAGACCAACAAAGAATTATTCATGCAGTGAATAGAGACGTTGAAGCACAGAACTAGGGCAATCATTGATACCGCGAATATAGAAGTTGAAGCACAGAACTAGGGCAATCATTGATACAGTGAATGAAGATGTTGAAAAACAAAACTACAGACAATCATTGATACAGTGAATGAAGATGTTGAAGAACAGAATTACACAATCACTGATATAGTGAATGACAGCCCATAAACAGTAATATGTCTTGAAAACTGAAATACTTTGTTTATATGTTCTTTTTTTTAAAAAGACTTTTAAGTGAATAGGAAAGAATAGTGATGGAAGGCGTGATTTCTGGAACAAGAGGCAAGGGTCAGCAGCACAAAGATGGACACAAGACATTGCGGGCACCTCGGGCATGAGGCAGAAGAATTGGCAAAAGGTGGAGAAACTTTTTGGCGGGCTGTGACGAGAGTGACATACCACAAAGGACCTGCTAGATGATGAAGTGGAATTAGTGGAACTGCAGTAAAGCTGTAAAATTGCAATGAGTGAATCAACAAAATCAAGAAGTAGAATCAGCCAGCTTTACTAGAATTCGATCACATGAGGCTGTGAGCAACATACGAATGGAGTCCATAACAAGGAATAGATGAGTAACATGTATATATATATTTCACGTTGAATTTTTCATATTGTTGTATCAGTGTATGTTTGTTGTTTGTGTGCTGACGAAGGCTCTAGCCACAACGCCCATTTTGTCACTTGTGATTGTGTACTTCTAAAGCTTGCCAATTCTATATCTCGTGTTTGTTACTCCACTCATTATAGATGATGAAGTGTCTATTACTGCAGCAGGGGAATAGTTTGTTTCACCTATTGTCTTGTCATCTCTACTTCACTCATTATAGATGATGAAGTGCCATTATAGCAGCAGGGAACAGTTTGTTTAACCTATTGTCTTGTCATCTCTACTTCACTCATTATAGATGATGAAGTGTCATTACTGCAGCAGGGAACAGTTTGTTTCACCTATTGTCTTGTCATCTCTACTTCACTCATTATAGATGATGAAGTGTCATTACTGCAGCAGGGAACAGTTTGTTTCACCTATTGTCTTGTCTTATCTCTACTTCACTCATTATAGATGACGAAGTGCCATTATTGTAGCAGCAGGGACAAGTTTGTTTCACCTATTGTCTTGTCAGTTATCAGTTATCAGTTGGGGTATCTTCATTGCACTCCGGACAGGTCCATAGGTGCTCAGATCCTCCCCCCAGCATATGCATCAGCGTCCGGTGGCTAATAGTGCCAGTTCTGTGTTGGTTGATGAGGCGCCTTGTTTTCCCAATGTACCTCTCGCGTCTGGCCGTGCCGATTCTTACTCCCATGTCTTTCATCCTGGACAGCGATGTGGATTCACTGACGTCAAAGTCCTCTGTTCTCGCCATATCTTTGAGGACGTTAATAACATCGGCATGATCCATGGGCTGGCCATCTACAGGGGGTGCAGAGCCAGCCAGTTTATCAGCTCGTTTATTTCCCTCGACTCCCGCATATCCCGGGATGAAGATGAAGGTGACTTTACAGACAACAGACTTCCGCAGCGACTCAGTCCACTGTCTACGTACAGATCCAGCTTCGACCTTCTGAATCATGCTCATTGAGTCACTTAGTACACACACGTTGGTATAATGCTGTGATTCCAGCCATATGAAAGCCTGTGTAACTGCCATCACCTCCATCGTCATGCTGCTCGTGGTCATAGAGTGGGCACCACTGGATTCTTGAACAGTTCGGGCCGCTGAACGGGCTGTAAATGCCCACGCACTTCTCTGCTGCTTTACAACAGATCCATCTGTATAGATGAGCACTTCGGGGCTATCTGAGTGTTCATAGATGAGCGCGTTGATTTCTGCATTGCCAGCGACAGGGTTCTTGCTCTCTGCACCGTCTGTCGAGTGTGATAATGCAGGAGAAAGTGCACTTAAAAGCTGGAGGCACCGGCACCCATTCCTTGCCGGTGTTGATACTGGTAAGACTGCAGACCTGTCTGACGACATCTTCCGCCCGACCCATCCATGATTTTCCTCTCTTTAGCGTGTCACCCTTTTCTCTGAATATAGCGTCATGCAGAGGGTGCTGCTCATCTGCACTTATTTTTTAGTATGCACGAGCTCTCCAGATCTTGATCCTGTGTTCCATTGTCGGGAAGTCAAGGAGGTATCTCATTGCTACACAGCTGGTGTCTTTCGTGCAGCCCAAAATGATGCGCATGGCTTCATTTTGTACCTTTTCAAGTCTTCCAATCTGTGTAGGGCTGACAGTGAGGATGGCCAGGGCATACTCGATGCGTGAAAGCACCAGTCCTTAGAACAGAAGTATTAGCAGTCTTTGCTCGATATTGGCAGTCGCCATGACTCTCATTGCTGACAAACCTTTTCGAGCTTTCGTTATAACATAATCGACATGATCTCTGAAGGACAGGCTTCAATCAAGCCTCACGCCAAGATATGTCATTGACTGGGTTCTACTCAAAAGGCTCCCATCCATTCTTACTGCTGGCAGGTCTGTGTTCACAATATGGTTGTTTAGGGAGAACCATGTAACCGATGCCTTTGCAGGGTTGACAAGGGCACCGGCATCAGCGCACCATGAGGAAATTTGATCTAGTTCACCCTGCATATCATTGGTAACCACCTGTCTATCTTGACCCTGTCGGTACATGAGAATGTCGTCAGCAAATGACAGAGTCCTACCCCTCCCGTCCAACTGTTGTTCAGTGATCGGCACCGTATACGCATTGAATAGTACTGGTGACAGTGGTGAACCCTGCAGCAATCCTGGACATATCGTTATCGGCTCAGAAGACCAACTCCCACATCTTAGCACCACCTTCCTTTGGAGCAGAACTGCAGCTGTCCATCGTACAAGGTGAGGGTGCACTTTCAGTCTGAGGAGGGTTTGCATCAAGTGCTTGAAGGATACTCTATTGTATGCGTCCTCTAAGTCTATGGCGGCCACACATGTCTCTTCTCTGACCTGAAATCCTTCGTAAACATCTTGAGCAAAGACCGCCGCATTCAGCCATGACTCTTTGCTACGTCTGTATCCTCCAAGTGTGGACGGGAAGCAGCCGAGTTGTTCCAAGTCACAAGCAAGTCTGTGTGTTACAATTTTCTCCAGTAGCTTGCCAACAGAGTTCTGCATCGTAATGATTCTGTAGCTGCTTATCTTGGAATGGTCTTTGTTTGGTTTTGGCAGCGGCAGCAAGTAGCTGTGTAGCCATTCCTCTTTGATCTGACCACTCTGGATACTGGTGTTGAATTCGCTGGCCAGTTCTTCCATGTCATCATCTGACATCATCAGTAGGTCACCATATCGGGTGCCGTCTGGGCCTGGGGCGGTGTTAGGTGATTTCTTGAGCATCGCACGTATTGTCTCATCTGTGATTATGTATTCTTCGTCTGTCCCGACCCCCTCGCACAACTGAGAGAGTGTCGTTGTGGTCCTCTGTCTGGCGGGCTCGTCTTTCTGGTCAGTCTGCTCTATGTAGCGTGCAAGAAGGGCCTTACCTTTATCCACATCCGACTTGTCTTGTCATCTCTACTTCACTCATTATAGATGATGAAGTGTCATTACTGCAGCAGGGACCAGTTTGTTTCACCTATTGTCTTGTCATCTCTACTTCACTCATTATAGATGATGAAGTGTCATTACTGCAGCAGGGACCAGTTTGTTTCACCTATTGTCTTGTCATCTCTACTTCACTCATTATAGATGATGAAGTGTCATTACTGCAGCAGGGAACAGTTTGTTTAACCTGTTGTCTTGTCTTATCTCTACTTCACTCATTATAGATGATGAAGTGTCATTACTGCAGCAGGGAACAGTTTGTTTCACCTGTTGTCTTGTCATCTCTACTTCACTCATTATTGATGATGAAGTGTCATTACTGCAGCAGGGAACAGTTTGTTTCACCTATTGTCTTGTCATCTCTACTTCACTCATTATAGATGATGAAGTGCCATTATAGCAGCAGGGAACAGTTTGTTTAACCTATTGTCTTGTCATCTCTACTTCACTCATTATAGATGATGAAGTGCCATTATAGCAGCAGGGAACAGTTTGTTTCACCTATTGTCTTGTCATCTCTACTTCACTCATTATAGATGATGAAGTGCCATTATAGCAGCAGGGAACAGTTTGTTTAACCTATTGTCTTGTCATCTCTACTTCACTCATTATAGATGATGAAGTGTCATTACTGCAGCAGGGACAAGTTTGTTTCACCTATTGTCTTGCCATCTCTATTTCACTCATTATAGATGATGAAGTGTCATTACTGCAGCAGGGAACAGTTTGTTTCACCTATTGTCTTGTCATCTCTACTTCACTCATTATAGATGATGAAGTGTCTATTACTGCAGCAGGGGAACAGTTTGTTTCACCTATTGTCTTGTCATCTCTACTTCACTCATTATAGATGATAAAGTGCCATTATAGCAGCAGGGAACAGTTTGTTTCACCTATTGTCTTGTCATCTCTACTTCACTCATTATAGATGATGAAGTGCCTTTATAGCAGCAGGGAACAGTTTGTTTAACCTATTGTCTTGTCATCTCTACTTCACTCATTATAGATGATGAAGTGTCATTACTGCAGCAGGGACAAGTTTGTTTCACCTATTGTCTTGCCATCTCTATTTCACTCATTATAGATGATGAAGTGTCATTACTGCAGCAGGGAACAGTTTGTTTCACCTATTGTCTTGTCATCTCTACTTCACTCATTATAGATGATGAAGTGTCTATTACTGCAGCAGGGGAACAGTTTGTTTCACCTATTGTCTTGTCATCTCTACTTCACTCATTATAGATGATGAAGTGCCATTATAGCAGCAGGGAACAGTTTGTTTAACCTATTGTCTTGTCATCTCTACTTCACTCATTATAGATGATGAAGTGTCATTACTGCAGCAGGGACAAGTTTGTTTCACCTATTGTCTTGCCATCTCTATTTCACTCATTATAGATGATGAAGTGTCATTACTGCAGCAGGGAACAGTTTGTTTCACCTATTGTCTTGTCATCTCTATTATACTCATTATAGATGACGAAAAAAAAGTACAATTATAGCAGCAGGGGAACAATTTCTTTCACTTATTGTCTTGCCATCTGCACTCAGTAGATCTTGTTCACACATTCTAACATTGTATATTATTCTAAGTCTCTACATTTGCTGGATATCCAGTTTCCTACAATCTACGAGTGTAAAACACGACATGACTGCAATCTAACACAGGCAGCTCACTCAGTTTATATAGAATATTAATTATTCTGACCTCTTTGTGCAGTTTTTCTTCCAATTTTCAGTGTGCGTTTGTTTAAGAAAGGTATTCTGTACAGACAGATTTCAACTAGAAAGTTCCAGATATTTCAAGAAGATAGAAAGTATACATACGCCACTGACATTGAGGGCCATTATAGCCAATCGTACATCCTTGAAGGCAGTCTCCTTCAGAGATATCACATAAAGGTTGACTGGAATCGTTTCTTGCACAGAATCTAGGGCAGCTTTTGCTGCAATTCATTAGGTATTTTCCAAACTCACATTCTGTTGGGGGAAAAAAGCAGTAACAATATGAATCAATTGTATTTAGTTCTAAAGTGGAGGTTATATCAGCGCTAGATTTTATTAGAAGACAGCAAGTAAAATGGTTTGGCCATGCAAGAAGATTACCAACTAACAGAATACAGCATCAAGCAATGATGTACGGACCAGATGGAAGCAGAGGAAGAGGCTGACCACGTAAACGATGGATGGAGGGAATAGCAGAGTCCATGGGAATATTGATAAATGAAGCCCATAAGTTTATACTTCACCTCGACACCACAAGGTACAAGAGGAACCTGATGAGATGAGATGATGAGATGAGATGTATTTAGTTCTGTCAGTAGTTTACAACATCCATAAAAGTTAACAGAACATTAAAGATGTTATGACATTAAATACATGTAATTTATAAACAGATGCAATAAAATAAAAATATAAATGAATGAGTCAAATCTTCACCTTTTTTTGGAAATAGATGAAGCACAATGGGATCCAACAGAAGATCATTATCTTAATAAAGGTATCATTTGAGGATAAACCCTCTGCTGTACATCCACCTGGTAGCAGTTTAGGGGCTTGCACATTCCAACGACACCAAGAGCTTTGCCGACGGTAGTGAAACAACTGATAGTGTTCCCCCACGTCCCACGCATATAGTCAGATGCAAGATAAATTAAAGTCCTTATGGAAGGTCAAAACAATTAGGTCTAAAAATTCATAAAGGAAAGGCAAAGGTCAAGAGTATAAATAAACGACAACCCAATTTTCCTTGGTGAAACCTCACTTCAAGAGGTAGAATCATACACATATTTGGGTAGCAATGCAAACAATGAAAGGGGAACAAACAGAGATATTAAAATATGAATACAAAAGGCAAGAGAAGATTTCACAGCATTAAGACATTTGTGGAAGTCAAAAGAATTTAAATCTAGTACCAAACTTAGAATATCCAACTCTAGCATCAAGTCAATGCTGCCGTATGGATCAAAAACATGGTGAGCTAAAATTATTACTAATAAACTCATCATCATCAAGTGCCATGCCGACTAGCGAAGGCGTTCATGACTCTCCACAGATCTGGGTCTTTGGTTTTCTGGATCAACTTCGCTGTTGATATTCCTCCATGCCACTGTCATAATCCATCCAGGATCATTTCTCTTGGTCTGCCTCTGCCTTGCTTCCCCTCGATCTTTCCAGTTGTCACGATGTTCTCCAATGCCTCTCTTCTCATCACATGACCAAAAAAAGTTGTTTGCCTCTTTCTTATTGTTGTATATAATGTTCTAGTTTCATTAGCCTCTTTCAGGCATTCGTTGTTAGTTACTTTGGCAGTCCAAGGAATTCGCAAATAACATTATTACTAATAAACTACAAACAATAAAATGGAATTAAACACACTCACACAAAAATCAGAAAGAACAAAATTGTATTACACAGAAACTGGAACCAAGAAAACAATCAGAAAGACCAAAATTATGCACATCACGCACAATATTTTAACAAACACATAACTATCCTATCATTGCAACTGCAAGTCACAAAGTGCTATGTATATCCGGCATTGTCAGATGACGTGGAGTCTGGAAATGTGAACAACCAAACTATTATCTCATCATTTCAACTGCAAGTCATAAATGGCTATGTACACCCTGCATTGTTATAACCGAGTCTTGAACTGCAAACAAACAGCTGGAAGAAGAAATTAACACCTCTGAAATGTAGATGTGTAGACAAATGAAGTGAATATCATGGAGAGGTACAAATGGCAAATAAAGAAGTATTAAATAAACTAACAATGAAAAAATAATTACTAAACAAAATCAAGGTTCAAAGTATTATATATATTTCTGTGTGCCCAAGATATCTATTTGGCACCCTGACCCTCTCCTTGCCTCTGCTGATCTTCTCAAGTAGGCACACTTCCCTGATGGTCTCTTTGGCCTGAGCCATCCGTGATCTTCCTCTTACCAGCCTGTGGCCCTTGACAGCATCCAGGGAATCATGCAGGAAGTGTTCCTTGTCAGTTATCAAGTGGCAATTGGTTATTTAAAAATGGTGCCAGCACCATATACTCAATATGCCCAAAGGCGTAGAAAAGGATCTCTGACCTTTTTTTTATAACCCAAAGAAACATCACCTGCAGACATAAAATACTGCCCTTGATCTGTGCATAAATCATGATTGTCCAGCCAGTGGAGAGTGAGATGGTAAACAGACTATACTTACTTTGTGGTAGAGTAGTGGCTAGAAGCTCACCTGCTGCACTGGTCATCAGGTGTCATTTCCTCGTGTATAGACATCAAGACCCCAAAACGATTCTTCACTTCTACGTTGTATGCATCAGGTATTTGTGTGAGATCAAAGCGAAGTGGCTTGGTCCTCGGGTAAGCTGTTTTAGTTTTACTTTCACATCTTCTAATAATTGATGATCTGTATCACAATCTTATTGTGGTTTGATCTGTATCACAGTGGCTTTGAATTTAAAAAAACAATTGACCTGGGCTGCCAGCTAGACCCCGCCTACAACTGGTACCAGGAGATGTCGTGGGGAGTAAAGGTGACCAACATGATACTGACTGTCACCCAGTGAGTGTTGTTTGGTCTGTAACAATATTGGTCCATTGTGCTCCACATACCCAGTGTGCCCTTAGGGGTGTAAGAGGAATCTTAATGTTTACTTTACTTACTTAGGTTTACTATACTTTTAGGAACATTTGGATTGGGGTACAGAAATGATGCAGGTGACAAATTAATTGAATTTTGCACAGAAAACAAGTAAACGATAACCAACACACTTTTTAAACAACACCCAGGAAGACTCTTCACATGGAAATCCCCGGACAGAACTACCAAAAATTAGATAGATTATATTTTAATAAAAAGAAGATGGAGATCAAGCATAACATCGGCAAAAACCCTAAGAAGTCCAGACTGTGATACAGATCATCAATTATTAGAAGATGTGAAAGTAAAACTAAAACAGCTTACCTGAGGACCAAGCCACTTCGCTTTGATCTCACACAAATACCTGATGCATACAACGTAGAAGTGAAGAATCGTTTTGACGTCTTGATGTCTATACACAAGGAAATGTTACCTGATGAATTGGCATTACAAACTAGAGATATCTTGATAACTGCAGCCAAAGATTTCATTCCAATCAAGATAAAGCAATTATAAGCCATGGATTAAATCAGACATATTAGAATTAATAAAACAATGAAGGGAACTGAAACAGAAAGGAGGAGAAATCGATAACAGCAGCATCAAGTATAAATCTTTAACTCGAGAAATAAGAAAGAACACAAGAAAGGACAAAAACCAATGTATACAAGATTGTTGTACTAGAATAGAGCAATATCATAAGAATGGAAGAGATTACAACATGTTCAAAGAAATGAAGTTATTGCCAAGAAATGTTTAACCTCAATTAAATGTTATCTGTGACAAGTTGAGAAATACCCTAACAGAATATAGACAAATTCTAGAAAGACGGCAGGAATACTGCAGTGGAATGTATGATATGAATTTCTGTGAGGATACGAATGGGGCACATGAACCAATGACAGCAGAGACAGAACCTGAACCCTCATTAGATGAAGTTGCATGGGCAATAAAGAACATAAAGAATGGAGATCACCCGGATCTGATGAGATACCAGCTGAACTAATTAACACGATAGGAGAAGAAAGCATACATATCCATCATGCATTATGTAAAAAGATATGGAAATATGGTGTATAGCCAAAAGATTGGAATGAACTATCTTCATTCCAATACCCAAAAAAAAAAGGACAACTTGAAATTCTACACCAAATATAGAACTGTTGCCCTGATCAGTCATGCAAGTAAAATTCTACTAAAATCATAATGGGAAAACTTCGTAAGAAAATGGAAGAAAAGATTAACGTGTTTCAAGCTGGATTTAGACTAGGAAGAGGAACAAGAGGTCACATACTCAACATGTGTTTAATAATAGAGAAGTGCAGAGAATTTAATGTAAACCTATCCACATGTTTTGTAGATTATTCAAAGGCATTTGACTGTACAACATCAGAAACTTTGGGAAATCATGAGGAATATGGGCTTTCCGTCACATGCAGTGACCATGTAGTATTGTCTAGACAGAAACACAGAGCTAATCCACGACTCTGGTGATCGAGTGAGATGCAGAACATGACCGCCCACGCTTATTGGCATGGCACATGATGGATGGATGGATGGATGGATGGATCACATGCAGTACAACTCATAGAAATGCTCTATCTAGACCAACAAGCAGCGGTTAGAATAGATGGTGAGACATCAGATTGGTTTGAAATCAAACAAGGAGTCCATCAGGGCTATGTGCTGTCCTTTTATTTGTTAAACCTGTACACTGAAGATATCATGGGAAATGTCAGAGATGATATAACCAAGGTGAAATATGATGCCCTAAAAATTGATGGTCATGAAATAACAGAGATTCGATATGCTTATGAAGCAGTATTACTATCCACATCACAGAATGGTACAGAAAAACTAATAACCTCAACTCAAAAGAATAGTGAAAATCACAACTTTACCTTAACATAGCAAACACAAAAATAATGCATACAGATAAAATTAATATGGAGATAGAAATATATGTTAATGAGGACAAACTGGAGGTGGTGAACAATTTAGAATATCTTGGGTGATTAATTAACAACAATGGTTACACAATGAAAGAAATTAAAAGATTATCTATTGCTCTTCAAAAACTAAAACAAGTGAATAAATTGTGGAGTGGGACAGATAGAACTACAAAATTAAATCTTTAAGAGCATGCATCTTTTCCATTGCAACATACGTCTGTGAGACCTGGGCACTTACTAAACAAGCTGAACAGCATATAAATGCCTTTGAATAGAAATGTTATAGACAGGTTCTAAGAATATATAGGAAAAGAACAAATGCATCCATACTTCAAGAGCTGAATATTGAAGCAGGCTGGCTGTTAAAGGCGATAAAACAAAGAAAATTAAAATACTTTGGTCACTTGAAATGTCATGAAAGTTTGGAGAGAACAATAATGGAAGGGTCTATGCCCGGGAAGAGAGGAAGGCCAAAGAGAAGATGGGTGCAGGATGTGGCAGATGATCATTAGAAGAATGTATCAGGCGTGAGACATCTTGCTTATGATTGAGAAGTTTTCCGGAAGGTTGTTATGAGAGCGAGAATCTGCAAAGGACATGCTACTGAATGAATGAATGAATATGAATGAATGAATGAATACTTACTTTCATCACAATGACTGCCCATGTAACCTGCCAAACATCCCTGTAGACATTGTCCATCTATGTGATTACAAGCAGGTTCATCTGGGTCAGTTTGTTTACATAACTCAGGACATGTTGAGTTGCAGTCTTGACCGTAAGTGCCATCAGCACATGCTATGTGTGGAAGATTTTGTTCATGATAAAAATTTATGTTTCTTCATTTTAAATAACTTTTTCTAATAAATATTTCTTCTTCTGTTTGTGTTCTTTGTCAGAATTCATTTCTGGTTTCAGGACAAAGATGGCAGTTGTTTAAGAAGTTTGAGTTCTTCAAGATCGTTAACCGCCAAGGTATTTTCAATGTGTATAACCTAGCCACAGATCCGTGATCCATTACCCAAGAATCAGGGCAGATTATGCCATCCTAGTTCTTATTTTGTAAACATTGACAGTTCACACTGTAATCGAGCCAGCTTTGCTCAAGCTAGAGATGGATGACAAACCTCTCAATCACCCTGCCCCTCTCCCCCAGGTGGAATATATTAATGAGCAGGCAACATTTCATTTCAAAACTAGAAACAATGCTCCTCTGCTGTGGTGTCCACATTGTAGAGGTAAACGGGTTTACATGTGTCACAAACAACTATCCTATCATTTCGACTGCAAGTCACAAAGTGCTATGTACACCCTGCATTGTTACATGACGTGGAGTCTGGAAATGTGAACAACCAAACTACTATCTTATCATTTCAACTGCAAGTCATTCATGACTTTGTATACCCTGTAATTTTATCAGACGCCAAGTCTTGAACTGCACAATAAACAGCTGGAAGAAGAAATTAACACCTCTGAAATGTGGCTGTATAGAAAAATTAAGTGCATATCATGGAGAGATACAAATAACAATTAAAGAAGTATTTAACAAGCTAAACAATGAAAACTGAATAAACAAAATCAAGATTAAACAAAGAATATATATCTGTCTGTGTGCCCAAGATAACTTGGTCAATGTCCCGCTAGTTGCCTTTACCTGCCAGGACATTTCCTGGTACCCACGTCTGGCTGGGCAAAGCTGGGAGCCCAGGTCCAGTGTTAAATATCTGCTTCAAAGAGAGTTCAAACTCATGCCACTGGACTGGCAAGCAAATGTGCTAGCTACTGTGCTAGTGCAGGAAGACAGTGCTGGAGATCAATTGTAGCCAACCTTGATTGTGAAGAAGGCAACTGATCTGAAGTGCTATTTTAGTAGCAGGAACTGTCACTGAGATCTAGGAGGGATATTCCAAAATCAACTTCTGACTGGCTGGTAAAAATTTATGAAAATTGACAATAACATCTAATTACATAAAAAAGTTGCATACATCAATCACTGCATAACTTTTCCACAATCACCATCTAAATTCAGGCACTTGTCGTACCATGGCACAAGGGTTTGTAACGTCTCATCAAGGAACGGCGACACCAGAGTACTTAGCCAGTTGTTAACTCCATCCATGAGCTCCTCAGAAGTGCCGAAGCACTGGGTAGCCAGCCAGGCCTTCATCTTGCAGAAAAAAAATCGCTTGGTGGCAAGTCCGGGCTGTATGGGGAATGGTTGAAAATGTCCCACTTAAACTGCTCAAGTAAAGCCTTTGTGCAAGCAGCAATGTGGGGTTGCACGTTGCCGTGCAGGATGACGACGCCACTGGTGAGGATTCTGCCCCTTTTGTTTTAGATCGACCTCACAGAAATGTTACTCATAATGTTATCACTGTACACATGACACAATTTACAAAGAATCTAGGCCATATTTGGACCTTCTGCTGGAAGAAAATGAATCACACCATGAATTTCACAGCTGGCAGGAAAGACAATAACAGTGTCCATGTTTATTTGTTCGTGATTCATGAACCACTGAACAAATGCAACTGTGGGCTGATGTGTAGTAAGCTACAAGACTACTGAATGAAGCAAGCAACGAACAGTGTCACTATGGCAACTGGTTTATATTTACCAACCAATGAGAGGTTCATTTTGGAATAGCCCTCATACTACAAATTCATCAGCGAGTCAAACTTGAGTAATATACTATATATAATGGGTACCAGGATACTGCCACCCATCAAGTGGCAAGTGGTTTTTAAAAAATGGAAATATCACCATATACTCAATATGCCAAAAAAAAGTGTGGACAGGGGTCCCTGACCTTTCTTCAGCCCCAATAAACATCACTTGCAGATATAAAATACTGCCCTCGATCTGTGCATAAACCATGATTGTCCAGCCAGTGCACTCACAGTCAGATGGTTAACAGACGCAGCTGTGCTCATTTTATGGTTGTGGTAGAGTAATGGCTAGAAGCTTGCCTACTGCACTAGTCGCCCGGGGTTTGATCCGCATCACAGTGGTTTTGAATTGTTTAACAATTGACCTGGGCTGCCAGGTGGACCCCGCCTACAACTGGTACCAGGAGATGTCTTGGAAAGTAAAAGTGACTGGTGAGATAATGACTATGTCACCCACAGAGTAACATTTGGTCATGCCCAGTGTGCCCTAACAGGATCTTAAAAAAGGGACCTTAATGTTTACTATACTTACGTTCATCACAATGACTGCCCATGTAACCTGCCAAACATCCCTGTAGACAATGTCCATCTATGTGATCACAAGCAGGTGCATCTTGGTCAGTTTGTTTACAAAACTCAGGACATGTTGAGTTGCAGTCTTGACCGTAAGTGCCATCTGTACATGCTGTGTGTGGAAGATTTTGTCCATGATAAAAATTAACGTTTCTTCATTTTAAATTTTAAATTTTAAACCCTGAGTTCTTTCTCAGAATTCATTTCTGGTTTCAGGACAAAGTTGGCAGATGTTTAAGAAGTTTTAGAACTTCAAGATTTCTAACCTCAAAGGTGTTTTCAATATGTATAATGAAGCCTCACACTGTGATCAAACCAGCTTTGCTCAAGCTAGAGATGGATGACATACCTCTAAACCACCATGTCCCTCTCCTCCAAGTGGAATAGACTAATGAGCAGGCAAGATTTCAAAACTAGAAACCCTGCTCCTCTGCTGTGTATTGACCTTGTAGAGGTAAAGGGATTTATGTGTTTCAACAACACCAAGAGATATGCTGATGGTAGTGCAGCTGCTGGTAGGGTTTCCCATTTTGGACAGGTCAAGGGGTAGGGAACAGACAAAGTGATACAAAAATAATCTGCTCTGTAAATCAACTGGAAACTGTCAAAGGCTAGGGAAACCAAACTTGAAAAAATGCTTGTTGAAGTCAGATGTGCTGAGCCACAGGCTTGACGAAACAATACAATGCATTCACATGATGATGATGAAATCCTGCAGGTGAAATAACTGTGGCATGTGTAATTCTGATGTACACATAATTCAATCCTCACATGTGCTACAATGTATGCACGCTGTGCTGTCACTTTTGTGTGTGATCTATTATTTTGTCTGAGCTTGCTGTTATCTAGAATTGAGCTCTGAGAGTTCTGTGTAGCTTAAAATGCCTTTAAAACATGTTCACTTTTCTCTCAGATTGAGGAACTTTTGAATAGATCAGTACCAGAAGACCCTTCAGATATCTAGCTGTCAGAAGTAGAGTTGGATATCAACAGTGAGATACCATTTAAAGAATAGATTAGTAAAGCTATCAAACTTCTGAAGGATGGGAAATCTGCTGGTCCAGATGGTATCCCACCAGAGGCTGTTAAATATACTTCAACTTAATTATTGCACAAATGATTTATTTAGCAGAATCTGGTAGGCCAAGGAAATACCAGCATACTGATAGAGAAAAGGATTATCTGTTGAAGCTACCAAAGAAAGGGGGTTTGCAGGAGAGTTATAGAGGATTAATGTAACTGTCAGTTCCTGGGAAAATATCAAGTAGAATCATTCTGGAGAAACTATGAGAAGCCATTAACATAAAGCTAGGGGATGAACAGGCAAGCGTCTGATCAAATAGATTCTGCACTGGCAGGTAGTCACATAGTACATGATGATAGAGCAATGTATGGAACAGGATTCAACACTTTATAATGGATTTGTCAACTATGAAAAGACCTTCAACAGCATTAACCCTACCAGACCGCTGTACCAATTTTTCGGTAATTTCCTAATCTGCCGCTATACCGCTGTACCCAATGTTCGGTATTTTGCCTAGTACGTGAAAAAAAAATGCGTCACAAACTAAAAATAACCAACCAATCGTGGTCAAACCTTATAATTAACCATTGCAATTGTTTGTCCCTACAGGTTTGAATTGACTTTGTGTGGTTTAATGCGAAAAAAATTCTGAAAATTCACAATGAAACGAGCGGCTGATGAACCAAGCACTTCAACAAGAAAGCGAAGTAGGTCTAGGCTTTTCACAGTCCAACAGGTGATTGATACTTTGGTTTATTCAGACTGGATTGGCACACAAAGGTGGGATATCGGTGTTAGATGAAAGGTAGACCTATTTTCTACAATGTCTCCAAGTTACATCTTATTCTAACCACTTGTTTGCATGTAACTAACATTTTTCTATATCATATTGGTTTTTTTCTATTTAATGCTCAGGAGCCCAGGTAATAGGGACAGTTAGGTTCAGGGCCTCAGGTCTGGTAGGGTTAACAATGAATCTCTTTGGAAATTGGTGAGGCACTACCAGATGCCACAGAAAATCATTCACTTTTTTTCTTTAGCGGTCGCTTGTTTTGAACTCAAGCATAGTCCATACACATGCGACTACTTTTAGTGCACCAGACTGATTTTTGCATGTGGATTAGCTTTCCCCATTACCAGTGTCCCTCGCCATTAGGTGAACCCACTCCAACTTCAGAGGAACTTGTAATTTATGTCCCCAAGCCAAGGACAAGAAGTCAACATTTTAGTCCAGTTGTCCGGGTAGGGGTTGAACCCCCTACCTCTGCAACAGCACACTGGATGTTTAAGAACAAGCTCTCTTATCCATTGGGCCATGCGCTGACCTCCAGAAAATCATTAACTTAATAAAGGCAAAAGACAAAGACATGCAGTGAGTTCACCATGAGGTTAAACAGAGGCATTCTAAATAAGAGCAGAGTGTGACAGGGATGTTGTTTGTCACCTTTATTATTATCATGATCATTTGTGTTAATAAGACTATAGACTGGATTATGAAGTCAACAATAAGTACCACAAGAAATAAAATTCAAAAGACTAACAAAAAAGGTTGATGGTCCAGAGTTTGCTGATGACATTGCCCTGTTGTTCCACACATGAAATCAGGTGCAAGATAGACTAAACTTGATAGGAGGTTACAACAGTAGGGTCTAAAAATTCATAGTAGAAAGTCCAAGATAATGAGAATAAACAAAGCAAATTATAACCTATCTCCTTTGGAAAACCTGACTTCAGGAGGTGGAATAATACACCTATTTAGAAGGTAATGTAGACAAAGATGGCAGAACTAAAATATATTAAAGGAAGAATACAAAAGGCAAGAAGAGATTTCATAGCAGACTGAAGTTTGTGAAAGTGAATTAACCCCCAGGAAGGTTAACCTGGTCAACAAATGCCTGCAGAAGTCGGATGTGTTGGCCTAATGGCGTAAGAACGCAGCTCTGCTGTAAACAGGCACAATGCAATCATGTCCAAAAAACTCTCCGGATGAACGCAGAAGAAGAAGAAGAAGAAGAAGAAGAAGAAGAAGAAGAAGAAGAAGAAGAAGAAGAAGAAGAAGAAGAAGAAGAAGAAGAAGAAGAAGAAGAAGAAGAAGAAGAAGAAGAAGAAATAAATAAATTAAACTTAGTATAAAACTTAAGGGTGAGAAATATGGAGAATGGTTAAAACAATTACTAATAAACTATACAAATTTATTATTTGATCCCTATGCCGAATAGAAGGATTATGGTGGGATAATAGAACACCATTCGGAGCCCATGTTGCGAACTAAGCAAACACCAGTGACTCAAAAGGTAAGGAAAAGACACAGATGCAGGATAGAGGACACACTCAGAAAAGCTGAGGATAGTATATCCTCAGGCATTGCACTTGAAATAACATATACATCTCAAAACAAGAATGTAAGAATATGACATAGCTAAGCATGGTTATAAAAATAAGAATATAAAACCATGATTTGCTAAAACATATTTCAAAAATCAGCATTTTTACACATACATTTTCCTGCAAGTTCATTCAATTCAGAGTTGAATAATAAATACACAAACCCATACTTACGATTCTCACACTGTGTCCCCATGTAGCCATCCTGACATCCCAGCAAACATTTCCCATCAGTGTGATCACAAACAGATGCATTCTGGTCATTCTGTTTGCAGGCTTGAGGACAGGAAGAGCTGCAGTTGTTACCATAAGTACCACTGGCACATGCTGTGTGTAGAAGATTTGTTCCATCATAACACTGATAACATGGTAATTGGTCAAGTTCAGTCATGTTTTCCTTTAGTCATTTATATCCTCAATGAGTTCAATCAATCATGTCTCCCCTCAAATATAACTAGCTTCAATCATATCTCCCATCAGTCATGTGATAACTCAGTAGACTACATAATAGCCCCTCACCTTAGGCAGAAATAGAACACAATCCGTGACAATCCACAACCTACCTAATGGAGAGGTAGGCACCCTAACTTCTTGGTTAAACACTCCTGATTCTCTGTATATCATGTGATGTTATCTCTGTATAGCATTTATATGTTAGTATCCCAGTATATAGCCGGTCTCCCTGGTCTAGAGTTACATGACTTTCTCCAAAATCCCGAATACTCTTGTGAGTAACATGATGTGCGCAAAAATTGGTAGCAGTTCTCTCCGCATCGGTAACTTACAGGGCATGTGAGCCGATTGCTCAGGAAGCAATGGCAAACAACTGAGCGTAATCTTGCCAAGAAATCAATAATCAGCTGAAAGATGCTGATGTTGACAGCGATATCCTGTAAAGGCTATGCAAACAAAAGAAGAAAAAAATCCCAGTATATCAATTATATGATATTATTATCTGTATACCATTTATGTGATATCACAGTATACTAACTATGTGATATTATTTCATTAAGTCAAAGTTTAGCATTAAATATAGAATTGTTATTTCTAATGATACATTGGTTCTACTGTATGGATTAGAAAGATGGAGAAAGACTAAACTAATAACCAATAAATTAGAAACATTTATTAATTAGTGCCTGCACAGAATATAAATCAACAATGTAGAGCTCATGGAGGGAACTAAACAAACACCAGTGAACCAAGAAGTGAGGAAAAGATGCTGCCCATGGGCAGGAAACACAATGAGAAAACATCATAATTGTAGAACTAGAAAGTCCCTTGTCTATAACTAACACGGCCAGTAAAACAGAGCAAGACTCCTATCTCCTAACATTCCTAAATGTTCTCTCCAATGTTGACATGTGAAACCACTTCTCTATATATTCTCCCTAACAGTGTACAGGAATATGATTTCGCAAAATTCTCCTAAAAAATCAGCATATGAAACTATGATTTTCCAGTGTTTGCACTGACAATTAAACAGTAAATACTCTACTAACCCATACTTACGATTCTCACACTGTGTCCCCATGTAGCCATCCTGACATCCCAGCAAACATTTCCCATCAGTGTAATCACAAACAGATGCATTCTGGTCATTCTGTTTGCAGGCTTGAGGACAGGAAGAGCTGCAGTTTCTCCCATAAGTACCACTTGCACAAGCTGTGTGTAGACAATGTTGTTCATGGTAAAAGCAACAACAAATGTTTCATCAAGTTAAATAACTGTTTCAACAACTAGAATATTCTCTAAACTTTTTTGCCAGTACAGTAGTCTTATAGCCTACAAACTGCATCAGCCTGCAGAAGATTCTGGTAATAAGAAAACAAACAACAGTGCTTCATCTAATTAAACAACTACAACACATTAGCATTCTCTGGTATTCTTTCTTACCAAAGCAGAAGTCATAAAATCTAGTCTCTGAAATTTTCCAACAGCTGATTTTTTCCGTGCTGCGGAAAGAGACCGAGCCATATAGGATAAAACCCGGTGCAATGAAGTCGGCCCTGTCGACTTTTAAGCGACTTTTTTGAGGGATTTTTAAAGTGTGCAATTTTTACATGGAACTAATGTGTGTTGACCTTATCTGAGAAGGCTGGGATGCTGATATACCTATTAAAGGGATACCTATTTAATTAAGGGATCAGGATGTTTTCTTAAGAGGTGGACCAAGTGTCCATTATTAGAAACCAAGGGACCATAAACTGAGGCCAAAACTATTTAGAAAATTATGTTCACTGTGATGAAGAAGACATACCGGTTTATGACAACTGGTCTAGTTTGAAAAACATAAATGTTCTATCTCCAAGGTCTTTTCAAGGTCAAGCAGAGATGACATTAGTGTGCCTTTTCAAATGGTGGCTATACTGACAAAAAATAAACACCATATGAGATTGTAATTCTCTACAGCATTTCCTTTATAGTCAGGGCGAAGACTTATGGCCATCCCCCATATACATGAAAGCCTACTGTTCCACAGTTTGCTATGAAGTGACCTTTCATGATTTTACCATAATTGTACTTACGTTAAGCTCCCAGCATCCCCAGCTCCCTCTACATGTTTACACAGAACAGCTAGAACTGAACCAAGACTTCTATGGTACTTACACTCATCACACAGGGAACCATGATAGCCATCCTGACATCCTTGCAGACATGTACCATGAACGTGATCACAGACAGACTGGCTGAGATCTTGTACTACACAGAATTCAGGGCAGACGGTGCTGCAGTTGTGTCCATAATTTCCAGACTCACATTCTAGAGAAATGTCAACAACAAAATAGTACAATTTCTGCCTATAATCAATATCTATAAACCACTAACAAATTAAGGCTGATACAACATTAAATCAGTCTTGGCTATGAATATATGAAACTTTGGTGGGAGGAAAATATGTATGTCTAGCCACCACAATAACATGGCTTCTTTTCCTAGACATAATCACCAACATTTAGTGTAAAACCATTTCCAAAGACACAATCGCCAACATGTGTATGTATCAACATGATTTCCTGACCATCAGTATGTGAGAGCATGAATTATCTAAATATTCTCCCTTCTATTTGCATGCATTTAAACTCGATCTTTAAAAATTTTCTCCCTCAAAGTGTATGGAAATGTGATTTTGCTAAATGCTCTCTCCAAATTGGCTTGTGAAACAATCATTTCTCTAAAGATTCTTCCAAAATCAACATATGAAACTATGATTTTCCAGTGTTTACATAAAGAATAAACAGTAAATACTCTACTAAGTCATACTTACGATTCTCACACTGTGTCCCCATGTAGCCATCCTGACATCCCAGCAAACATTTCCCATCAGTGTAATCACAAACAGATGCATTCTGGTCATTCTGTTTGCAGGCTTGAGGACAGGAAGAGCTGCAGTTGTTGCCATAAGTACCACTGGCACATGCTGTGTGTAGACAATGTGGTTCATGGTAAAAGCAACAACAAATGTTTCCTCAAGTTAAATAACTGTTTCAAAAACTAGAATATTCTCTAACCTTTTTTGTCAGTACAGTAGTCTTACAGCCTAGAAACTGCATGCAGCCTGCAGAAGAAGCTGGTAATAATGAAAACGAACAACAGTGCTTCATCTAAGTAAACAACTACAATACATCAGCATTCTCTGGTATTTTATCTTTACCAAAGCAGTAGTCATAAAATCTATTCTCTGAAATGTTCCAGCTACCGAGGGATTTTTAAAGTGTGCAATTTTCACATGGGACTAATGTGTGTTGACCTTATCTGAGAAGGCTGGGATGTTTTTTTTTTTTTTTTTTTTTTTTGCGTTTCCATCCTGTTTCAGGATATTGCGGTCAACACCAGCATCTTTCAGTTGTATGTTGATTCCTAGGCTAGATTACGCTCATCAGCACGCCACGACTTTCTGAGCGACCGGCTCCATACTCTCATAAGTCACTTTTGCGATTCGAACCACTGCTAATTCTCATCGCGTCACGTGACGAGAGTATTCGGAGTTAGCGGAGAAAGCTGCTAACCCCTCGGCCACGGAGCCGGTAAGGCTGGGATGTTGATATACTTATTAAAGGGATACCTATTTAAGGGATTAGGATCTTTTCTTAAGAGGTGGACCAAGTGTTCATTATTAGAAACCAAGGGACCATAAACTGAGGCCAAATGCATTCAGAAAAATATGTTCACTGTGATGAAGAAAAAATACTGGTTTATGATAACTGGTCTAGTTTGAAAAACATGATGTTCTATCTCCAAGGTCTTTTCAAGGTCAAGCAGAGATGGCATTAGTATGCCAGTTCAAATGGTGGCTATACTGACAGAAAATAAACACCATAAAAGATTGTTAATTCTCTACAGAATTTCCTTCATTGTCAGGTTGACTTATGGCCATCCCTCATATACGTGAAAGCCCACTGTTCCACAGTTTTCTATGAAGTGACGTTTCATGATGTTACCATAAGTGTACTTAAGTTAAGTCATTCTGTTTGCAGGATTGAGGACAGGAAGAGCTGCAGTTGTTACCATAAGTACCACTGGCACATGCTGTGTGTAGAAGATTCGTTCCATCATAACACTAATAACATGATGTTTGCTCAAGTTCAATCATGTTTTCTCTTAGTCATTTCTATCCTCAATGAGTTCAGTCAATCATATCTCCTCTTAATCATATTTATCCTTAATTATGAGTTAGTTAGTTAGTTAGTTAGTTAGTCGCAGTTCCAACTTCACAGCAACGGGTCATCCCCATTATGCTCCATTCCTGTGCCAGTGAATATCACACGAAACGCTCAATCAATCAATCAATCATGTCTCCCCTCAAATATAACTAGCTTCAATCATATCTCCCATCAGTCATGTGATAACTCAGTAGACTACATAATAGCCCCTCACCTTAGGCAGAAATAGAACACAATCTGTGACAATCCACAATCTACCTATTAGAGAGGTAGGCACCCTAACTTCTTGGTTAAACATTAGTGATTCTCTGTATATCATGTGATGTTATCTCTGTACAGCATTTATATGTTAGTATCCCAGTATATAGCCGGTCTCCCTGGTCTAGGGGTTACACGACTTTCTCCGTAATCCTGTATACTCCCGGGAGTAACATGACGTGCGCAAAAATCGGTAGCAGTTATCTCTGCATCGGTAACTTACAGGGTATGTGATCCGGTCGCTCAGGAAGCAATGGCAAACTACTGAGCGTAATCTTGCCAAGAAATCAATAATCAGCTGAAAGATGCTGATGTTGACAGCGATGTCTTGTAAAGGATGTGCAAACAAAAGAAAAACATCCCAGTATATTAATTATATGATATTATTATCTGTATACCATTTATGTGATATCACAGTATACTAACTATGTAATATTATTTCATTAAGTCAAAGTTTAGCATTAAATATAGAATTGTTATTTCTAATGATACATTGGTTCTACTGTATGGATTAGAAAGATGGAGAAAGACTAAACTAATAACCAATAAATTACAAACATTTATTAATTAGTGCCTGCACAGAATAGAAATCAACAATGTAGAGCTCATGGAGGGAACTAAACAAACACCAGTGAACCAAGAAGTGAGGAAAAGATGCTGCCCATGGGCAGGAAACACAATGAGAAAACATCATAATTGTAGAACTAGAAAGTCCCTTGTCTATAACTGACACGGCCAGTAAAACAGAGCAAGACCTAATAACACACTGAGAACATTCCTAAATGTTCTCTCCAATGTTGGCGTGTGAAACCATTTCTCTATATATTCTCCCTAACAGTGTACAGGAATATGATTTCGCAAAATTCTCCTAAAAAATCAGCATATGAAACTATGATTTTCCAGTGTTTGCACTGACAATTAAACAGTAAATACTCTACTAACCCATACTTACGATTCTCACACTGTGTCCCCATGTAGCCATCCTGACAGCCCAGCAAACATTTCCCATCAGTGTAATCACAAACAGATGCATTCTGGTCATTCTGTTTGCAGGCTTGAGGACAGGAAGAGCTGCAGTTGTCACCATAAGTACCCCTGGCACATGCTGTGTGTAGAAGATTTGTTCCATCATAACACTAATAACATGATGTTTGGTCAAGTTCAGTCATGTCTTCTCTTAATCATTTCTGTCCCACACATTCTTGTAGTCTGCCAAAGGCTGCGCTGGCCTTGGACATTCTTGCATTCACTTTGTCATCAATTGTGTCAGCTTGGGACACAGTGCTGCCAAGATAGGTGAATTTGTCCACAACACTTAGTCTATGGCCATTCACTTTGATATTTGGCACGGTGTGATTAATCCCTGGAGCTGGCTGGTACATGACTACAGTCTTCTCCAAGTTGATATTGAGCCCAAAGTTGGCACAGGCACACAAGAAAGCTGAAACATTGTGTTGCATGTCTGCCTCTGAGTTGGCATATAAAGCGCAATCATCAGCAAACAGGATAATTCAATACTAGGATGATAAATATGGAGATTGATTAAAACATTACTAATAAACTACACAAATTCATTATCTGGTACCTATGCCGAATAGAAGGATTATGGTGGTATGATAGAACACCAATTTGGAGCTCAATTGAGAACTAAGTAAATACCGGTGAATCGAAAGGTAAGGAAAAGACACTGATGCAGGATAGGGGATGCACTCAGAGAAACTGAGGATAGTATTGCACTTAAATGAATATATATATCTTAAAACAGGCAAGTAAGAATATGTTTAACTGAGCATAGTCATAAAAATAATAGTATAAAATCATGATTTGCCAAAACATATTCCATAAATCAGCATTTTAAAACAAAAATTTTCCTGCAAGTTCATTCAGAGTTATAACAGACTAACCCATACTTACGATTCTCACACTGTGTCCCCGTGTAGCCATCCTGACATCCCAGCAAACATTTCCCATCAGTGTGATCACAAACAGATGCATTCTGGTCATTCTGTTTGCAGGCTTGAGGACAGGAAGAGCTGCAGTTGTTACCATAAGTACCACTGGCACATGCTGTGTGTAAAAAAAGATGTTCATAGATAAACTAATAACATGGTGTTTCTTCAAATTAAATAACTATTTGAAGGACATGAATATTCTCTAACCTTTTTTGCCAGAACAGTAGTCTTACAACCTATAATTTACATTTAGTTGATGCTAATGACAAAACTAATAATAGTGTTTCATCAAAGTAAATAACAACACATATTATTAGCCTAAAAACAAAGGCAACAAAAGAAACTGCACACAATACAGAGGTATTTCACTGTTGAGTCATACTGGGAAAATATTTTGCAAAATTCTTGAAAAAAGATTACGAACTACTTTAGAACCCCAGCTAAGCGAAACACAACTTGAATTTAGGAAAAACAAAGGATGCACAGATGCCATTTTTGCTCTTAGACAACTTACAGAAAAATCAATCAAATTCAATGAAACACTCTACTTACCTTTGTCGACCAAGAAAAGGCATTCGATAGAGTAGATAGAAACAAGCTGTGGGAAATCCTTAAACAATATGGAGTGAGTACACATCTAACAAACCTATGTAGAAGTTTATACAACAACAGTGAATGCATAGTGAGAGCAACTGGAGGACACTCAGAACCCTTCACCATAAGATCTGGAGTACGACAAGGTTATGTCCTGTCCCCTCTCTTGTTCATAACATATATAGACAACATATGTAAAGAAACCAGCCAAGCAGACACAGCAAGAATACTGCATGACGAGAATACAGAAGAACCATATGTAAATCTAACCATTAGAGAACTCCTGTTAGCGGACGACCAAGCACTAATAGCAAAATCAGAAACTGAATTACAAGACCACATGAATAGTCTAAACAAAATGTGTAGGGAACATAACATGAAAATTAGCACAAGCAAAACAGAGGTAATGACTATAACTAAAGAAGAACAAACAACAATTCACCTAAACAAACATCCCTTGAAACAAGTAAAGAGTTTCAAGTACCTAGGAAGTATAATATCATCAAATGGCAGATCAGAAGATGAGATTGAAAATAGGTGCAATAAGGCAAATCAACTCATTGGACAAATGGCACCAATACTAAAGAACAAACATGGTTCAATAACTACTAAGAAAGCACTTTACAACACAATCTTCCTACCAACTCTATGCTACCAATGCCAAACCTGGACAATGACAGAAAAAGAGAACAGAAAAATCACAACAGAAATGAGGTTCCTGAGAAGAATACTCAACGTATCAAGAAGAGATAAGATCAGAAATGAAGAAATCAGGACTAAAGTGGGGGTTAAAGCAGCACTAGATTTTATTAGAAAGCAGCAAGTCAAATGGTTTGGCCATGCAAGTAGGTTACCAGTCAATAGCATACCACAACAAGCAATGATGTACAGATCAGATGGAAACAGAGTAAGAGGCTGACCATGTAAACATTGGACGGAGGGAATAGCAGAGTCCATGGGAATATCGATATATGAAGCCCATAATCGGGCACTCTCACAATGTTTATACTTCACCACGACACCACAAGGTACAAGAGGAACATGATGAGATGAGATGAGATTATTAGCCTCTAACTTTTTTTGCCAATTTTGATGACTATTGTAACAGTAGACGAGACTCAGGTTCATCATTATGACCTTGAATCCAAAATGTCCAGCTGTAGCAGATCACGGAGAGTCTGAATATAACTGAAGGTAACTGTAATAAATGAAGTCAAGGCTCCAACCAAAGTGTATATGTGTACGTTTATTAGTCCAGGTATAAAAACGTATACAGTAAGTTGAAACACTTCTGGCTAAGTCGAATGCTGAGTTGGGACTGCCCTTTGTTTATCCTTGACGTCACGCGTGAGCTTCCCTAACAACTCGTTCAATTGTGCTCACACGTGCATCATTCATTTCCCAAACCCTTTTCTATTTCACACCAACTATCTCCCAAACTACTAACAGAGATGGTGCTCTGTTATATTCCTCCCTTTCTTTAAAAAGACTTATCTTAAAAAGTCTTACTCCTAACCTACTTATTCTAATTAAAATCTTAACCCCAACATTATTTCTCCCCCTCTTAACTAATGAACTTTATTTCTACTCCTTCGAGTCCAATTCTCCACTTGTCTCTTATAGCTAACTAACAGTTCATAAGAAAATCGACATGTATATAGGTATCTAGTATACATCATAATATTTCTTCCTTACAAAATCTCAGTTTTATACAACACATCACAACATATATGTGTACCTTTTCGAAATACTACTTCTTCTCTTCATAAGCGATCTGCTTACACCTTTTCATCACGAGCATATATACCAATATCTGATCTCAAGTATAAAACGCCGTACTACCTCAAACTCCCTATTGTCATCACTAACAGTATTACCTCAACATTACTAACTAACCAACCTGAAACCACTCGCACACGATAATAAGACAAAGAATCGGTGCGCACCAGAAAGTCAAAGAACTAGAACTCTTCCTCACAGAAAACCACACTCACACTTACACCCCTATGTCATTCTGAGACTTTATTAAAACAATTACATATCTTCCACAGTTCAATTATACCACTTATTATGGCAATTTCACAGTTTGCGCTGATATCTACAGCATCAAGCATCAACCACCAAAAATATTATTCACTCCTAAATGTCTATATATTACAGACAGTACACAAATCAAAAGGTCCATTATGGGCCCTATCACTTAAGACCTCCTCCACATCACCTAACATACCCAAATCTATCCTATACTTCACTCAGGCATACTCCATATCATTATTCCCTATTAATCTCGTCGAAAACTTCAACAATCCACTAATGTCCATTTATTATGGACATATCTCCTAAAACCTCTACTTGTGAATTTATACCGTTATCAACAGCAACAAAATACCACCACTGAACTCATGTCTGTGACCTTCTAACCTATCACTGCTTTCAATCAACTTTATTCTTTATCAGTCCATATATCAAGGACCCTCCCAAAACCTCATGGCATTTTCTCTATGTTCGCTGTGACCACAGCACTCCACACTTACAATGTCCATTTTTCACAGACATACTTACTTCCCTTTACTATTGTACTGATATCTATATAATTATTCTTCGGAGTAAAACATGGCATTCAATTCATGTTTTACTATTTGTCTTCACGCTGTCTGGCGCAGCACTTATTATAAGCGTTACCCATGTCTACTAAAAACCAGCAATCTCGTGGCGCTTATGAAATTTCCATTACATCATGGCACTAAATCTATGTTCACTTCCGACCCCATGTTTTAAAATTTCCCCACATCTTCTGAATGTAACCCTGCACCCAAAATTCTCAAGGACCCTATTAACTAGTTTCTGTTTTAAAACTCCACCCAATTAAACGTCAAAAGAAAAACAATTTTACTGAAAAGTAATTATTTTTAAGAATGGTCAACGGCAACTCAATTATAAGAATCAGAATCATTATAACTGATAATAATAAAAAAAAAATTGAAATTAACTGATCAAATAACATGCCAATGTTCAAACAAGGCCAACTTAAATAACGGCATAACTCATGAATAATCGAAGATACAATCAGAACAGAACAATATCCCCCCCTTGATATTTAAATATGTTTTCATATATCCCCACAAAATGAAACAAGCATCAACTTAATCACCATAGAAAATTACTTAGTGTTCTGTGACATCACCGGTCTCTTTTACGGACTGGTGTTATACACATAAAAGACTGAAAACAGAACAAGTCCTATCCTAAAATTGAATAATAATCAAATCAATCGAAAATAACATAACATACCATACATATTCAATTAAAACCAACTGCTTATAGTACTCAAACAACATTGGTCTCTTATACGAACCAATGTAATACATATCTATGAACACAAGTCATGCCTATATACTCTTACAACAGTGGAAAAAAAAACAACTCAATGCTAGGCCAATTATTAACCTGCCTTAATCCCAAAATATATATATCTGTTACCTACAGACCATATTCTCATCATAACGCACTACAATATCTGTTCCCCTCAACCAAAAGTCATTAATCAACAAATGACCATACTTTTTCTGGAAGTCAAGCATTGATTATTTCCCTTCACAACATTCCATCTTTTACAACCTAACTCCACTGCAACACTACTGCACTTGACATACTAACCAAACAATTACTGTAAACTACAGCAAAAATTGCTCTATTTTCCAAGTAGTATGGCTATTTCAGCACACCACAATTCATCTACTCAGTAAGGGAAACTGCAACTCAGCACAGCCATTTCCTAATCTAGTTGTTTCCCTTGAATTCCAACATTCATCCCGTTTACCACGGTGTCTCCACAATGCTACAACCACCAACGAATGTCTATTTACTATAGACTTCACCAACACATCTAGCTACTAGATTTGTCAATAACTAATTCTACTTTTAAGTCTCTCGTCTACCCGACACAACTAACATTTCATTTTCCAACATCTCACCACAACAACTCTAAACTATCCTCAACTTTCTCTTAACTTCGTTCTCACACCGCGATGATAGTCAAACCAGTCACACTTATCGGAACACGTTCTATAGTGCTCTATTTATAATACTCTGACGTTCATTTGGCTAATCACATTGTCTCCTTCTTTTGCTTACATCACTCATCTTTCACTACTACTCAAGGTTACTCCTATTAATCGGGACTCTTTCAGAAACAGTAAGCAACACCGCACATGACTAACGAGAAACCTCACTTCAATTGGGCAAACCATCTTCTCTCATTTCTCTATATCAGGCATTCTTGCTTCAACATGTCTCTGCCAACGATTTTCACAATCTAACTACTTTCTTATTTCAACTTTTCTCAATCATTCACTCCCTTTCCACAACTCAAAGCCTACTTTGCTCAAACAACACATTAGCTCTAGCAAGCAATTCTTCGTCCACTCCCATCATCCAACGATCTAAACGCTAAAAACACTAACAATCACTTTCCCACAGCTAAGTTTTCTGTGTTTTCTCATCCTTCCGCATACTCACCTCCGCCAACGACATGGTACTTGCTTACTATAAATAAACATAACGTTAACTCTCTATCTGACACCCCGTCATAGAATTTTCATTAATTCTACACACAGTGACACTAGATATACCAAACGCCTCGTACATGCATGCGCTACTACTAATCACCTGTCATCGTTCTATCCACGCACTCCACTTAGACGGCATCTCAAAACCTCACTCCTGGTTCACTCAGCGCGACGAACACATGTTTGTCTACACTTATACTCACGCACGGACAACCCATAACCAGAGGAATTACTTCAATACTCAACAGGACTTTCACAATTCGACTGCTTTCTTATTTCAATCATCGTAATCCCACTACTCTCCGTCCTACCTAATTCCCACATCCAACTACTCCGACAGTCAACTCCTCACTCACTTTATCTTAACCTCCTCATCAATCTCCTATAGCAAGGATCTATTTCTTCACACTATTCTCAGGCTATAACACCCGCACCACTCATCTTTCACTATTTTATGACTCCTTTATACCTCAAAACAACCTATGCAATATAAGACAGTACTACTTTAGTTCTCAACATCACACATCACTTGCAGTGATTCTACACTGTTTTCTACTTTAATCCTCTCCACAGCAACGCAACCTTTGAGCCGGTATAAGCCTCATCATAGTTGAATTACCCCAAGCTCAGTTACAAAATGCTCAAATCTGCTCGTATCGGTTATTTAAATATAACCATGGTCTTATCGATTTCATGAGACTTCTAGCTTTGTCCAGCGACGCTGCAGCCTTCTGCTGTTTTAGTGTTCTACTTTCTACTAGGCAAACATCTTTCTTTTTGAAAGTATCTTTTTCTCTCTCTCTTGGTATTCGTCTCCTAGCCTTCGCTACTTTTCTGTCATATATACTGGTATCTTGTTCCAAAGAGTTACTAACTAAAAATTTGTCTGCCTGCCTACCAGCAATTATACCGTACGAGGAAACATCTCGCTTCGAGTCAGGATCTGCTCGTAGTGCAATCCTCTCATTCCTATTCATTCCTTTTAAATCCCTGTCTGGTGTACATTCTATACTAAAATCTGTGAGGTCTGAAAATTCTGATTCTAAAGACGTTGACTCAAAAGATTCCTCGGTTCTACATCCATGATTATATATGAGCAAACTTTTTTCGTTTCTAGTCTTAACACTCTTTCTAATTTTCTTTCTGCTGTCTTTTGTCTTGGGTTGTCTAACTTCTGTACCAGTGTCTTTCTTTAATGCAACGGTGTCTCTCTTTGTCACTCTTTGGTACTTACACTCATCACACAGAGAACCATGATAGCCATCCTGACAGCCTTGCAGACATGCACCATGAACGTGGTCACAGACAGACTGGCTGAGATCTTGTACTACACAGAATTCAGGGCAGGCGGTGCTGCAGTTGTGTCCATAATTTCCAGACTCACATTCTAGAGAAATGTCAACAACAAAATAGTACAATTTCTGCCCATAATCAATATCTATAAACCACTAACAAATTAAGGCTGATACAACATTAAATCAGTCTTGGCTATGAATACATGAAACTTTGGTGGGAGGAAAATATGGATGTCTAGCCACCACAATAACATGGCTTCCTTTCCTAGACATAATCTGGCTTCCTTTCCTAGACATAATCACCAACATTCAGTGTAAAACCATTTCCAAAGACACAATCACCAAAATGTGTATGTATCACCATGATTTCCTGACCATCAGTATGTGAGAGCATGATTTATCTAAACAATATTATCCTTTCTATTTGCATGCATTTAAACACAATTTTTTAAAATATTCTCCCTCAAAGTGGAAATATGATTTTGCTAAATACTTTCTCTAAATTGACATGTGAAACAATCATTTCTCTATATATTCTTCCAAAATGAATATATGATATTATGATTTTCCAGTTTTTACATTAAGAATTAAACAGTAAATACTCTACTAAGTCATACTTACGATTCTCACACTGTGTCCCCATGTAGCCATCCTGACATCCCAGCAAACATTTCCCATCAGTGTAATCACAAACAGATGCATTCTGGTCACTCTGTTTGCAGGCTTGAGGACAGGAAGAGCTGCAGTTGTTACCATAAGTACCACTGGCACATGCTGTGTGTAAAAAAAGATGTTCATAGATAAACTAATAACATGGTGTTTCTTCAAATTAAATAACTATTTGAAGGACATGAATATTCTCTAACCTTTTTAGCCAGAACAGTAGTCTTACAGCCTAAGAACTGCATGCTGCCTGCAGAAGATGCTGGTAAAGAGAATACTAATAACACAGTGTTTCATCTAATTAAATAACCACAACACATTAGTATCCTCTGGTGTTTTTTCTTACCAAAGCAGAAGTCATAAAATATATTCTCTGAAATGTTCCTACTGCGGAGAGATTTTTTTTGTTTTTAACATTTTAACACGGAACTAATGTGTTTTGACCTTACCTGAGAAGGCTGGGATGCTGATGTGACTACTTAAGGGATCAGGATTTTTTCTTTGGTGGATGGACCAAGTGTCCATTATTAGAAACTAATGGATTTTATAAAATGAGGCTGGAAGCATTCAGGAAATTATGTTCACAGTGATGAAGGAGTCTTACTGGCATCTGATAACTGGTCTAATTTGAAAAACATGGTTTCTATCTCTAAGGTCTTTTCAAGGTCAAGCAGAGATGGCATTAGTGTGTCAATTCAAATGGTGGCTAAACTCACAGAAAATAAACACCATATGAGATTGTAATTCTATACGGCATTTCCTTCATAGTCAGGGTGAGGACTTATGGCCATCCCCCATTATATGTGAAAGCCTATTGTTCTATGAATTGACCTTTCATGATTTTACCATAATTGTACTTATATTAAGCTCCCAGCAACCCCAGCTCCCTCTACATGTTTACACAGAGCGGCTAGAACTGAAGCAAGACTTCTATGGTACTTACACTCATCACACAGGGAACCATGATAGCCATCCTGACAGCCTTGCAGACATGCACCATGAACGTGATCACAGACAGACTGGCTGAGATCTTGTACTACACAGAATTCAGGGCAGGCGGTGCTGCAGTTGTGTCCATATTTTCCAGACTCACATTCTAGAGAAATGTCAACAACAAAATAGTACAATTTCTGCCTATAATCAATATCTATAAACCACTAACAAATTAAGGCTGATACAACATTAAATCAGTCTTGGCTATGAATATATGAAACTTTGGTGAGAGGAAAATGTGTATGTCTAGCCACCACAATAACATGGCTTCTTTTCCTAGACATAATCACCAACATTTAGTGTAAAACCATTTCCAAAGACACAATCGCCAACATGTGTATGTATCACCATGATTTCCTGACCATCAGTATGTGAGAGCATGAATTATCTAAATATTCTCCCTTCCATTTGAATGCATTTAAACACGATTTTTTAAAATATTCTCCCTCAAAGTGTATGGAAATGTGATTTTGCTAAATGCTCTCTCCAAATTGGCTTGTGAAACAATCATTTCTCTAAAGATTCTCCCAAAATCAACATACGAAACTATGATTTTCCAGTGTTTACATAAAGAATAAACAGTAAATACTCTACTAAGTCATACTTACGATTCTCACACTGTGTCCCCATGTAGCCATCCTGACATCCCAGCAAACATTTCCCATCAGTGTGATCACAAACAGATGCATTCTGGTCATTCTGTTTGCAGGCTTGAGGACAGGAAGAGCTGCAGTTGTTGCCATAAGTACCACTGGCACATGCTGTGTGTAGACAATGTTGTTCATGGTAAAAGTAACAACAAATGTTTCATCAAGTTAAATAACTGTTTCAAAAACTAGAATATTCTCTAACCTTTTTTGCCAGTATAGTATCTTACAGCCTACAAACTGCATGCAGCCTGCAGAAGAAGCTGGTAATAATGAAAACGAACAACAGTGCTTCATCTAAGTAAACAACTACAATACATCAGCATTCTCTGGTATTTTTTCTTACAAAAGCAATAGTAATAAAATCTATTCTCTGAAATGTTCCAGCTGCCGATTGATTTTTAAAGTGTGGAATTTTCACATGGGACTAATGTGTGTTGACCTTATCTGAGAAGGCTGGGATGCTGATATGCTTATTAAAGGGATACCTATTTAAGGGATTAGGATTTTTTCTTAAGAGGTCGACCAAGTGTCCATTATTAGAAACCAAGGGACCATAAACTGAGGCCAAATGCATTCAGAAAATTATGTTCACTGTGATGAAGAAAACATACCAGTTTATGATAACTGGTATAGTTTGAAAAACATGATGTTCTATCTCCAAGGTCTTTTCAAGGTCAAGGAGAGATGGCATTAGTGTGCCAGTTCAAATGGTGGCTATACTGACAGAAAATAAACACCATATGAGATTGTAATTCTCTAATGCATTTCCTTCATAGTCAGGGTGAGGACTTATGGCCATCCCTCATATACGTGAAAGCCCACTGTTCCAGTTTTCTACGAAGTGCCGTTTCATGATGTTACCATAAGTGTACTTATATTAAGTGCCCAGCAACTCCAGCTTCCTCTACATGTTTACACTGAACGGCTAGAACTGAACCAAGACTTCTATGGTACTTACACTCATCACACAGGGAACCATGATAGCCATCCTGACATCCTTGCAGACATGTACCATGAACGTGATCACAGACAGACTGGCTGAGATCTTGTACTACACAGAATTCAGGGCAGACGGTGCTGCAGTTGTGTCCATAATTTCCAGACTCACATTCTAGTGAAAATGTCAACAACAAAATAGTACAATTTCTGCCTATAATCAATATCTATAAACCAATAAAAAATTAAGGCTGATATAACATTAAATCAGTCTCGGCTATGAATATATGAAACTTTGGTGGGAGGGAAATGTGGATGTCTAGCCACCACAATAACATGGCTTCCTTTCCTAGACATAATCACCAACATTTAGTGTAAAAACATTTCCAAAGACAATCACCAAAATGTGTATGTATCACCATGATTTCCTGACCATCAGTATGTGCGAGCATGATTTATCTAAATATTCTCCCTTCCATTTGCATGCATGTAAACACGATTTTAAAAAATATTCTCCCTCAAAATGTACGGGAATATGATTTTGCTAAATCATCATCATCATCATCTTCATCATCATCATCTTCCACTTCTGCCATCAAGTGTCGTAGGGAGGAATAATTTGCGTTCCAGCACCCGGTGGGTGGCACTGGATAGTGTCATTCCGTGTGATTGTACAATGTCTCTGATGTCGTCAATCCATTTTCTTCTTGGACGTCCTCGTGGTCTCGTCGCAGATGATCTTTGATGTAAGGCCAGTGATGGCAGTTGTTGGTGTTGCATTCTAATGACATGGCCAAACCACTTGATCTTCTGTCTTTCAATAAATGTGGCACAAGGTGTTGATCCCACTGTCTGTCTGATAACAGCATTTCTTACTCGGCCTCGGATTGTTAAGTTGGCAGCTCTCTTCAGGCATCTCATCTCGCAGGTGTTGGTTTTGCAAAAGTGTGATTTGGATTAAGTCCAAGTCTGAGATTGGTAGCATAGGGTTGGTGTAAACATGCTGTTTATTATCTGTCATTTTGCGGACATGGGTATATTTGGATGTTTCAGTAAGGGTGATAGTTGATACATAAGTGCACTAGCTTTTTGACATCTGATTTCGATTTCTCTGTCCAATCTGCCATCTTCTGTGATCACACTTCCAAGATATTTAAATTCTTTAACTTGTTTCAGAGTTGTGCTATTTATCTGTATACTTAGTGCGCCCGGCGATCTGCTAACTTGCATTACTTCGGTTTTGGCTGTGTTTATACTCATATTGTATCTGCTGCAGGTTGAACTCAAGATTAGTAATATTTTGTAGTGTGCCCTCATCGCTGTAAAACAGGCACTGATCGTCTGCAAATAGAAGTTCATTTATTTCCTGTGGGTCAGTTGTTTCATCTGGAGTAAAGGGTTCTAAATTTTCTGGATCTGTTCTGTCGAGACTTGCTTCTTTGGATATTCTGTCCATGTAGATATTAAATAGCAGAAGAGAGAGCACACATCCCTGTCTCACTCCTGTATTGACTGTGAACATATCTGATATGCCTTCTTGTGTTCTTACTGCACTTCAGCTCGAGTGATATATGCCTATGATGTTTTCTAGCAATTGCCCTTGAATCCCAAAGTCTTCAAGGATGGTCCATAATTTGTATCTGTCTACTCTGTCGAAAGCCTTTTCCTGATCGACAAACACAATATTCTGCTGATCACTATATTCAATAGTTTTTTCACATATTTGTCTAAGTGTAAATAGTACATCAGTGCAACTTTTACCTTTCCGAAAACCAAATTGTGCTTTGCTTAACTGTTGTTCAACTATTGGTCTAGCTCTTTGTTCCAATAGCTTTTGCGTACATTTACCCTATATGGCTCATGAGTGATATACATCTGTATGTTTCGCACTCTCTCATATTGTCTTTCTTTTTCCATATTGGTACTATTATTGCCTGTTGCCAATCATCTGGGACTTTTCTTTCTTCCCATGCTATATTAAAAAGTCTTGTTAGCCATTTAACTCCTGTTTTCCCACAGGCCTGAATAGTTTCTGTGGTTATTCCATCTGGACCCGGTGATTTGTTTTTAGGACTTTTCTGTATAACTGTCTTGACTTCTGCAGGTATGAAATTCGGTTCTTGTTGTCCATGACTTTTAGGCACAAAAGTGAGGTTTTCTATGTTATGTGTGGGGTTAAGTAGTTCTTGAAAGTATTCTGCCCACCTTGCTAGTCTTTGTTGTGGATTAAATATTGGTATACTTCTTTTGCTGTTTATGATGGTGGTTGGGTTGTAGCATGCATCTCTGTTTCTCATTGTATTAACACGTTTATTTTTGTTAAATGCTCTTTCTAAATTGGCATCTGAAACAATCATTTCTCTAAATATTCTCCCAAAATCAACATATGAAACTATGATTTTCCAGTGTTTACATTAGGAATTAAACAGTAAATACACCACTAACTCATACTTACGATTCTCACACTGTGTCCCCATGTAGCCATCCTGACATCCCAGCAAACATTTCCCATCAGTGTAATCACAAACAGATGCATTCTGGTCATTCTGTTTGCAGGCTTGAGGACAGGAAGAGCTGCAGTTGTTGCCATAAGTACCACTGGCACATGCTGTGTGTAGAAACAAGATGTTCATAGATAAACTAATAACATGGTGTTTCTACAAATTAAATTATTTGAAGGACATGAATATTCTCTAACCTTTTTTGCCAGAACAGTAGTTTTACAGCATACAAACTGCATGCTGCCTGCAGAAGATGCTGGTAAAGAGAATACTAATAACACAGTGTTTCATCTAATTAAATGACTACAACACATTAGTATTCTCTGGTGTTTTTCTTACCAAAGCAGAAGTAATAAAATCTATTCTCTGAAGTGTTCCTACTGCCGAGAGATTGTTTTTACATTTTCACATGGGACTAAAGTGTTTTGACCTTATCTGAGAAGGCTGGGATGCTGATATCACTATTTAAGGGATCAGAATTTTTCCTTGGGTGGATGGACCAAGTGTCCATTATTAGAAACTAAGGGATTTTATAAACTGAGGCTGGAAGCATTCAGGAAATTATGTTCACTGTGATGAAGAAGACATATTGGCATCTGATAACTGGTATAGTTTGAAAAACATGGTTTCTATCTCCAAGGTCTTTTCAAGGTCAAGCAGAGATGGCATTAGTGTATCAATTCAAATGGTGGCTATATTGACAGAAAATAAACACCAGATGAGATTGTAATTCTCTATGGCATTTCCTTCATAGACAGAGCGAAGACTTATGGCCATCCCCTATATACGTGAAAGCCTAGTATTCTACAGTTTGCTATGAAGTGACCTTTCATGATTTTACCATAATTGTACTTACGTTAAGCTCCCAGCAACCCCAGCTCCCTCTACATGTTTACACTGAACGGCTAGAACTGAACCAAGACTTCTATGGTACTTACACTCATCACACAGGGAACCATGATAGCCATCCTGACAGCCTTGCAGACATGCACCATGGACGTGATCACAGACAGACTGGCTGAGATCTTGTACTACACAGAATTGAGGGCAGGCGGTGCTGCAGTTGTGTCCATATTTTCCAGACTCACATTCTAGTGAAAATGCATTCACAAAATAACACAAGTGTTTAATTCAGTTCATATTGTCGAAATTTACATTCTACAGAAAGGATTCACCTTGAATATCAAGTAAACAGTAACAATGGTCATTTCAAAGAAAATGGTGACACCAAAATGTAACATAGAAATAGAAGGGAAACTTCCTAACCAAGTGGATAATCTTAAATACCTAGGGGCATTTGTAACATCAGATGGAAGATGTACAACAGAGATTAAGAGCAGAATAGGGCAGGCAAAAGCCGCATTTCAGAAAATGAAGAATCTTATGCAATAAGTCACTATCACTGAATGTAAGAGAGTGCTAAAATGCTATATAGAACCAGTTTTGTTGTATGGCAGCGAATCTTGGAATGTAAATGAACAAATTAATAAGAACTTAGAAGCAACAGAGATGTTGTTTTTTAGACGAATGTTGCGAATTCCTTGGACTGCCAAAGCAACTGACAATGATTGCCTGAAAGAGGCTAATGAAACTAGAACACTATATACAACAATAAGAAAGAGACAAACCGCTTTTTTTGGTCATATGAGAAGAGAGGCATTAGAGAACATCGTGAGAACTGGAAAGATCGAGGGGAAGAGAGGCAGAGGCAGACCAAGAGAAATGATGCTGGATGGATTGAGACGGTGGCATGGAGGAATACCATCAGCAGAGTTGATCCAGAACACCAACGACCGAGATCTGTGGAGAGCCATGAATGCCTATGCCAGCTGGCAGGGCACTTGATGATGATGATGACATTCTAGAGAAAAGGCAGTAACAAAACAAGGCAACAGTGTTTAACTCTATCCATATTTTCCAAACACACATTACCGTGAACATACGGTTACAAAATAACACAACAGTGTTTCACTCTGTCCTGAAGTTACCAGTACACCATCAAACTGTCTATGTAATTGTATGTACATGCTGTTGTCCTACATAAGTACAAGTAATGGACCTCTTCTTGCACCATTACTGGCATTTGGTGCTAACCCCATATTTTTAGACCACCCAGCACTTGATGGGTGATGTGTTCAATATCATGCCTGCCACTTTTATTTCCCTGGAAATTCCTGTTACCTTTAGGCTGGGTCAACCTGGGAGTGTAGGTCACTGAAAACATCCTTGTGTGTAGGAGATCTGAATGCATGGCCATCTGGCTAGCAGACAAGCTTTCTAGCACAGTAATAGCATGGCTTCCATAGTCCTATGTAGTCATAATAAAGTAAGTAAATATAGCATCATTTAATCCAAGTGCTTATTTTCATCTTCTGGTATTTCACACATACCTACTTTAGGAAAACATATACATAAGTAAGACATCTACATTAGAAAAATGGATTTCTTATCACAGGCACCCATTTTAAATAGGTGACTGTGGAGGCACATTATCCAGGGGTGTTCCAATACAAACAAAGATGGAGACGTGTAAACAAATGTGGTAACAAGTATGTTTTCCTAATTTATGTTATATAACTGCAAAAATAATGAAAACAAGGACTTAGTCTAATTAACAGAAAAACAAAGGTAATGGCAGTTACAGAGATTAGATGTCTTCCCAAATGGAACATTAATGTGAATGGAAGCAATCTTAACGTGCCCAATTCTTAACCCTTTGAAAATAAAGACTTATTATTATTATTATTATTATTATTATTAATATATTTTGGTATTTAGTAATGTAATAATAGCAGATGGAAGATGTGTTACGGAAGATGAATAGCAACATTTCACAAGATGAAGAATATTCTCACAATTTATCTTGGCCAATCATGGTGAGGAAAAGAGTTCTTAAGAGCTATTGAACCAATCCTGATGTATAGAAGCAAATCATCAACAATTAGCAGACAAGTCACAAATTATGTGGAAGCTGCAGAGATGTAGTTTTATAGACGAATGATGAGAACACAAATGGACAAATAGAAAGAGTAATGAAGGTATCTTGACAGAAGTCAACTCACAAAGAGAACTGGTTACTCACATCAGATAAAGACAGTCCACATTTTCATACATGCCATGAGAAGGAGAAAGCTGGAGGTGAGTAGAAACAGAAGGAGACAAGAGAGAAAGAAGATGCAGGACAGTCTGACATCATGGCAGTGAGAAATAATAGCAGTAGTAATCTGGCAGTACACGAGACAGAAGGCTATGGACAGACATGATCACAAATGGTACACAGCATGGACTATAAGAAAAGATTATGTGTGAGAGAAAGCATGAAGACAATACTTTTCTATATAGTTGCTTATTGACTACTTTTGTTGTAGTGTCCACACGTAAGACAGCATCTGCCAAAGTTCACTCTTTGTAAGACAACATCTGTCAAAGTTCATTCTTTGTAAGACATCATCTGTCAAAGTTCACTCTGAACTCATTCTGTACCAAGACTCACTATTTGTATGTTGGTTCATCAACATCCAGTGACTTGTTCTGTGCAGAACTTTCCCCCACAACAGTTTATCTCCATAATTTCTGTGACTACTATAGTCATCTAGGCATCTCCAACAGTAATCTGACATTGCTTTCCTTCTTGGCAGTATCTAAACTGGTCGTTAAATGAAACTGTGTTGGACATTGAGGCTATGAGGGGAGAGTGAACCTAATTGGAAAATGAGACACTTTTCTAATCTCTTACGATTACATTCATGAGATGTGCAAGATTTGATAGCCGTGACCTGTATGTCGGCCAAGCCACAGTGGTCAGAACTGTTAAAGTGTATGGATACCGGTTTCTGGGCACCACTGTTGACATCCAAGAGGTGCTGTCTAAATCTGTCAGACAGGCATAGACCTGTTTCTCCGATATATCTCATGTCACAACATGTGCAGATGATGGCATAGACAACATTGCGGATCATGCAACAGAAACCCTCACAGCTGTGAAAAGTGGTCTTAGGGAATGCCAGACTCTGGGTTTGAAGGGCATGTGGGCAGGTCTTACAACGAGGTCGAAGACAAGCCATCATGCCAGGAAGAGACTTGGAAGGTTAGGGTAGACTGCTATGAACCAGCACATCCCAGAGGTTACGATCCTGCCTGTATGCCACCAGGAGGGCCTCTTAGAAGACATCGTGAGTAATAGGCCCTGCCTAGAATTATCTGGGAACTGTATGGGAAAGGACCAGACTCATATGGGTATTGGAATGTTTCTGGGAACTGTCGGGAAGAAAGGTGGTGCAGATGAGAACAGACCACTGCAACTCATTCAATCCTGACCTAGATTATATAAAGGCTGAACAATTCACTGGAGGTCATGAGTCTGATCCCCCCATTAGGGCAGATTTTAAAACACTGAGCTGGACTCCCAGGTCAGTCAAGCCTAAATAGGTACTAGGAATTGTCCGGGAGAAGTAAAGGCACCACGTCACTTATCCAGTGCTGACTGGTCAATAAAAATGGGTACCAAATGAGCCTCGAACTTTGCAAAAGTGTCCTTTATTTTTTAATGTTTTTATTAAACACTTCACACCCAATGACATAATGTGTCTTGTGCAGTGGTTCTCAACCTTTTTTTGGCCCATGCACCCTTTCACCATATGCTCAGAAGTCATTCCTGCCCTCCTACACACATATACACATCCACACATAATTCAAGAAAGGGAGACGATTGCATTTTATGTGGTCCTGAAGCCAGTTTGAGTCTGCCAATCTGTGGTCTTAACCCCTGGGGGGGAATTCCCCATCGGTTGAGAACCACTGGTCTACTGGTTACCTTCATTAACATGACATGCTTCTATGAAGATCTTCCATCCAACCCAGATTAATCCACTTTATCCCAAACAACTCAAGAACTTCACACTTAAAATGTGGGTCTTCAGAAGACTGGAGTGAGTTTCTTGGGTGTAACAGACAGACAGACTGGGAAGTTCTAGAGCAACACAGTATCCAGTGTGTGCTGTTGAAGGAAATGTACCATTAATACTCAGCTGCTGTTTGATGGGGACAACTGGAGACCACAGTGCCTTCTCCTAAGTTATGTACAGTTAATAGTCAGCTACTGTTTGATGGGGACAACTGGAGACCACAGTGCCTTCTCCTAAGTTATGTACAGTTAATACTCAGCTGCTGTTTAATGGGGACAACTGGAGACCACAGTGCCTTCTCCTAAGTTATGTACAGTTAATAGTCAGCTACTGTTTTATGGGGACAACTAGACACCACAGTGCCTTCTCCTAAGTTATGTACAGTTAATACTCAGCTGCTGTTTAATGGGGACAACTAGACACCACAGTGCCTTCTCCTAAGTTATGTACAGCTAATACTCAGCTGCTGTTTAATGGGGACAACTAGACACACCACAGTGCCTTCTCCTAAGTTATGTACAGTTAATACTCAGCTGCTGTTTAATGGGGACAACTAGACACCACAGTGCCTTCTCCTAAGTTATGTACAGTTAATACTCAGCTGCTGTTTAATGGGGACAACTAGACACCACAGTGCCTTCTCCTAAGTTATGTACAGTTAATACTCAGCTGCTGTTTGATGGGGACAACTGGAGACCACAGTGCCTTCTCCTAAGTTATGTACAGTTAATACTCAGCTGCTGTTTAATGGGGACAACTGGAGACCACAGTGCCTTCTCCTAAGTTATGTACAGTTAATAGTCAGCTACTGTTTTATGGGGACAACTAGACACCACAGTGCCTTCTCCTAAGTTATGTACAGTTAATACTCAGCTGCTGTTTAATGGGGACAACTAGACACCACTGTGCCTTCTCCTAAGTTATGTACAGTTAATACTCAGCTGCTGTTTAATGGGGACAACTAGACACCACAGTGCCTTCTCCTAAGTTATGTACAGTTAATACTCAGCTGCTGTTTAATGGGGACAACTAGACACCACAGTGCCTTCTCCTAAGTTATGTACAGTTAATACTCAGCTGCTGTTTAATGGGGACAACTAGACACCACAGTGCCTTCTCCTAAGTTATGTACAGTTAATACTCAGCTGCTGTTTAATGGGGACAACTGGAGACCTCAGTGCCTTCTCCTCAGTTATGTACAGTTAATACACAGCTACTGTTTGATGGTAACAACTGGAGACACAACAATGCTTTCTCCTAGGTTATGTACAGTTAATACTCAGCTACTGTTTGATGGGGAGAACTGGAGACAGCAGTGCTTTCTCCTAAGTTATGTACAGTTAATAGTCAGCTACTGTTTTATGGGGACAACTGGAGACACCACAGTGCCTTCTCCTAAGTTATGTACAGTTAATACTCAGATACTGTTTGAAGAGGCAACTGGAGACACAACAGTGCCTTCTCCTAGGTTATATACAGTTAATATTCAGCTATCTTTTGATGGACAAGCCTTAACTCAAAAGGCAGGCTGGTGAGGTTTAAAAACACCTTACATGTCTGACCAAGACATGGTGTGGTCTGTCAACAAAAGGAGCCCCCCACTCCAGCTAACATTCCAACCATTCCAATATCTCTTCACAAATGTCAAAATCAAGAACCAGTTTTACACACTCCCCTGGTTCCTGCAGGTGAGGCGAGGTAGCAAAGTGGCTAGCAAGCTTGTCTACTGGCATTATGGTTATGTGCACAAACCCCCATCATAGTGGGTCTTTTAAAACCTTGACCCAAGCTTCCAGGTTGCTAAAATGGGTACAAAGAAATGTCGTGGGAAGTAAATACGGCCAGAGTTATGCTGACCACGTCACCCATTGAGTGTGGACTGGTCTATAGATACATCAGGATAGCACCATATACTCAGTATGCTTCTGGATGTGGCAACAAGCCCAGTAACTTTGACTTTACTGCTTCCTGCACTTGGAAAAGACACAGGTCTAAGGTGATAGCTCAGAACTGGGTCGGGAGGAACCTCTTGACATCATGATCCTCACCTGACTGATGCAGACCCTTTTCAGAAATCAGACAACCTGAACATCAATGCATTGGACTCCAGAGTTAGTGTTCAGTCTTGCAGAGATCTTCCAAACCATCATCCCACAAGGAATTGAGGATCGAATTTCCCTGATTTAGTTGCATGTCCTTCACAGGACATAGCAGTCAACCCCAGCATTTTGGCTGTTTGTGATTCCTGGGCAAGTTTTGCGTTGAATAGTTTGACATTGCTTTGTGACTGGCACCTCTACCTTTTTTTTGAAAAAAAAACAGCACCGCTGTTTCAAACCTAGGTATACAGGATTATGAATCACGTCCTAACTCCTTCGCCATGGAGATCCGTGTTTCCCTGATGTCAGCTTTCATATCACAGTGATCCTTCAAACAATCAACGGACAAGGACTTGAGGATTGAGTTTCACTGATGCCAATGTTCATTTCACAGAGATCTTTCAAACAATCAACGGACAAGGAATTGAGGATCATGTTTCATTGATGCCAACTTTCATATCACAGAGATCTTCCAAACCATCAATCATCAAGGAATTGAGGATCTGGTTTCTTTCCCTGATGCCGACTTTCATATCACAGAGATCTTCCATAGACAATTGCCACTTTCAAGACATCTAACCATGGCATTAGTTTAAGCCAAGCTGGACAAACTAGCAGCCTACACGGTGCATGCGGCCCACATTTAAACAAAGACATTACTCAGAAGAAACAATGCAGAAACAAGGCAGATGGCCTGACCACTTCAGCATGGCACATGATGATGATGATGATATGAAACATTTGAATTTGTGACATTATTATTTTCAGCAAATGCAATGAGATCAAACAGAACAATCAAACACTTTCATGAAAAGAGACACTTATCAAGTCTACTAGAAAGCTCAATGAACAATGAGACAACTGTTGCTATCTTCATGCAGCAACACAGATGAATCTATTCCATATGAAAACAGGACACAACATATTGAACTGTTACATTTACTGAAATGTGTCCCATCACTTACATGTGGACATACAGAACATACAGCCAACACTAGCTCACAGTGACAAACATTCACACAAAGTTGTCTGCTAATCTTATTGAGCTCTCAAAAAAACGTGTAAAAAACCAACATTCTTGTGAAGTCTTTACTTAAACAACTGCAAACAAGAAGAAGATGAAGAAGCAAACACAAGTCTTAAAACATGTGGATATTTTGCTGTTTATTGCAAGTTAACCCTGCAAGCATTGCCACCATGATCATTTCCTGCACACTAACAATGACTCCTGGCATATTTGTAGTACTCAATAAGCGGTTCCTCTAATGTTAAGTCGGTGGTTCTAAGAAATAACTGCTTCTTGACAGACTTGTCTAGGGCAATCTGTCCCCCAGTGCTTCTGAAGTCACTCAGGCTGGCCTAGACCAACAAAAACAGGATTGACTTATTAGCTCTGGCAGATTTTATTTCTTTACATTGTTCAACTAGAGGTGTACCTAAAATTCCTGTTGAAACATTTCTTGTTACATTTTCGATATGTGGATGTGTTACAACTTATTTTAAACTACTGTTCTAATTGCACAAAGTTGTGCCATAGTTATTGAGTCTAATCCTAATAATAAATCAGTCAACCCAACTTCAGACACATTTGTAAACTGACACTTAAAAAAATAACAGGATTCTTCTTCATCTTCTTTTGCTTTTCAGTTTCTAATGTACTACATACATGAATCATTTCATTAAATGGCTTTCATTGTGTTGTTATAAGTTACTGCAATATCTTATTTATATCATTCATACAATAAACACGAAGGGATAAATAAGTAAAGGAGGAAGAGGAAGAAGCAGAAGAGGAGGAGGAGGATGAAGAAGAAGCAGAAGCTGGGGGAGGAGGAGGAAGAGGAGGAGGTAAAGAAGGAGGAGGAGAAGAGGGATGAGGAGGAGTAGAAGAAGACAAATGAAAAGACAAATACATAATAGCAGCAATAGTAAACAAAGTAAAGTAAAGCATCCCTTTTTCACACCAGGAGACATATTGGGTGTTTGCTGTTAGTCTCGTGTCTTCATTGACCAGTGCTATCAAACAATTTAAAATACAATAAAAGAGGAACATGCATCTTTCCCGTGGCAACACACAGAATTGAGTTATGGACCATTTTCAATCACTAAAGAATAAATTTGGAGCCTTTGAACTTCACAATCTGTAGAAGCTGAGGACCTAAAAGAAAAGAAATTTACTGAATTCTACCAGATGTAAACATTCAAGAAAGCTGGATCATAAACTGCCTCCTGTCTGAGAAATAGAAATCCCTTGGCTACATTAAATGTGGGGCAGAAGTTGAGACAGAATAGTGATGGAGGTCAAGGTTACTGGCAGATGGGGCAGAAGTCAACCAGAATGAAGATGAACATGAGACATTGAAAACACCTGGGACATGAATATGAATGCAGAAAAAGCACTAGTAAAGGAATGAGAATCTTTCTACAGGTCATGATGAGAGCTATGTTCTGAAAAGCACCTACTATGTGTTGAATTGGCACTTGATGGGTGATGTGGTCAATTGACACTTGATGGATGATGTGGACAGTTGATGGGTGATGTGGTCAATTGGCATTTGATGGGTGATATGGTCACTTGATGGGTGACGTAGTCAGTTGGCACTTGATGGGTGACGTAGTCAGTTGGCACTTGATGGGTGATGTGGTCACTTGATGGGTGATGTGGTCAATCGGCACTTGATGGGTGATGTGGTCAGTTGGCACTTGATGGGTGACATGGTTAGTTGGCACTTGATGGGTGATGTGGTCACTTGATGGGTGATGTGGTCAATTGGCACTTGATGGGTGATGTGGTCAGTTGGCACTTGATGGGTGACGTGGTCAATTGGCACTTGATGGGTGATGTGGTTAGTTGGCACTAGATGGGTGATGTAGTCAGTTGGCACTTGATGGGTGATGTGGTTAGTTGGCACTTGATGGGTGATGTGGACAGTTGGCACTTGATGGATGATGTGGTCAATTGGCACTTGATGGGTGATGTGGTCAGTTGGCACTTGATGGTGATGCGGTCAATTGGCACTTGATGGGTGATGTGGTCAATTGGCACTTGATGGGTGATGTGGTCAATTGGCACTTGATGGGTGATGTGGTCACTTGATGGGTAATGTGGTCACTTGGTGGGTGATGTGGTCACTTGGTGGGTGATGTGGTCACTTGATGTGGTCAATTGATGGGTTATGTAGTCAACTGGCACTTGATGGGTGATGTGGTCACTTGATGTGGTCAATTGATGGGTGATGTAGTCAACTGGCACTTGATGGGTGATGTAGTCAATTGGCACTTGATGGGTGATGAGGTCACTTGATGGGTGATGTAATCAATTGGCACTTGATGAGTGATGTGGTCAAATGGCACTTGATGGGTGATGTGGACAGTTGGCACTTGATGGGTGATGTGGTCACTTGATGTGGTCAATTGATGGGTGATGTGGTCAATTGATGGGTGATGTAGTCAATTGGCACTTGATGGGTGATGTGGTCAATTGGCACTTGATGGGTGATGTGGTCACTTGATGGGTGATGTGGTCAATTGGCACTTGATGGGTGATGTGGTCAATTGGCACTTGATGGGTGATGTGGTCAATTGGCACTTGATAGATGATGTGGTCACTTGATGGGTGATGTGGTCAATTGGCACTTGATGGGTGATGTGGTCAATTGGCACTTGATGGGTGATGTGGTCAATTGGCACTTGATGAGTGATGTGGTCAATTGGCACTTGATGGGTGATGTGGTCACTTGATGGGTAATGTGGTCACTTGGTGGGTGATGTGGTCACTTGGTGGGTGATGTGGTCACTTGGTGGGTGATGTGGTCACTTGATGTGGTCAATTGATGGGTGATGTAGTCAACTGGCACTTGTTGGGTGATGTGGTCACTTGATGTGGTCAATTGATGGGTGATGTAGTCAACTGGCACTTGATGGGTGATGTAGTCAATTGGCACTTGATGGGTGATGAGGTCACTTGATGGGTGATGTAATCAATTGGCACTTGATGAGTGATGTGGTCAACTGGCACTTGATGGGTGATGTGGACAGTTGGCACTTGATGGGTGATGTGGTCACTTGATGTGGTCAATTGATGGGTGATGTGGTCAATTGATGGGTGATGTAGTCAATTGGCACTTGATGGGTGATGTAGTCAATTGGCACTTGATGGGTGATGTGGTCAACTGGCACTCGATGGGTGATGAGAACAGTTGGCACTAGATGGGTGATGTGGTCAACTGGCACTTGATAGGTGATGTGGTCACTTGATGGGTAATGTGGTCACTTGGTGGGTGATGTGGTCACTTGGTGGGTGATGTGGTCACTTGATGTGGTCAATTGATGGGTGATGTAGTCAACTGGCACTTGTTGGGTGATGTGGTCACTTGATGTGGTCAATTGATGGGTGATGTAGTCAACTGGCACTTGATGGGTGATGTAGTCAATTGGCACTTGATGGGTGATGAGGTCACTTGATGGGTGATGTAATCAATTGGCACTTGATGAGTGATGTGGTCAACTGGCACTTGATGGGTGATGTGGACAGTTGGCACTTGATGGGTGATGTGGTCACTTGATGTGGTCAATTGATGGGTGATGTGGTCAATTGATGGGTGATGTAGTCAATTGGCACTTGATGGGTGGTGTAGTCAATTGGCACTTGATGGGTGATGTGGTCAACTGGCACTCGATGGGTGATGAGAACAGTTGGCACTAGATGGGTGATGTGGTCAACTGGCACTTGATAGGTGATGTGGTCAGTTGGCACTTGATGGGTGACGTAGTCAGTTGGCACTTGATGGGTGACGTGGTTAGTTGGCACTTGATGGGTGATGTGGACAGTTGGCACTTGATGGGTGATGTGGTCAATTGGCACTTGATGGGTGATGTGGTCAGTTGGCACTTGATAGGTGATGTGGTCACTTGATGGGTGATGTGGTCAATTGGCACTTGATGGGTGATGTGGTCAATTGGCACTTGATGGGTGATGTGGTCAATTGGCACTTGATGGGTGATGTGGTCAATTGGCACTTGATGGGTGATGTGGTCACTTGATGGGTAATGTGGTCACTTGGTGGGTGATGTGGTCACTTAGTGGGTGATGTGGTCACTTGATGTGGTCAATTGATGGGTGATGTAGTCAACTGGCACTTGATGGGTGATGTGGTCACTTGTGGTCAATTGATGGGTGATGTAGTCAACTGGCACTTGATGGGTGATGTAGTCAATTGGCACTTGATGGGTGATGAGGTCACTTGATGGGTGATGTAATCAATTGGCACTTGATGAGTGATGTGGTCAACTGGCACTTGATGGGTGATGTGGACAGTTGGCACTTGATGGGTGATGTGGTCACTTGATGTGGTCAATTGATGGGTGATGTGGTCAATTGATGGGTGATGTAGTCAATTGGCACTTGATGGGTGATGTAGTCAATTGGCACTTGATGGGTGATGTGGTCAATTGGCACTTGATGGGTGATGAGAACAGTTGGCACTAGATGGGTGATGTGGTCAACTGGCACTTGATAGGTGATGTGGTCAGTTGGCACTCGATGGGTGATATGGTCAATTGGCACTTGATGGGTGATGTGGTCACTTAGGACCTGATGGGTGATGTGGTCAATTGGCACTTGATGGGTGATGTGGTCAGTTGACAGGTGGTGATGTGGTCAATTGGCACTTGATGAGTGATGAGGTCAGTTGGCACTTGATGAGAGATGTGGTTAATCGGCACTTGATGGGTTATGTGGTCAAATGGCACTTGATAGGTGATGTGGTCAATTGGCACTTGATGAGTGATGTGGTCAGTTGGCACTTGATGGGAGTTGTGGTCAGTTGGCACTTGATGGGTGATGTGGTCAGTTGGCACTTGATGGGTGATGTGGTCAATTGGCACTTGATGAGTGATGTGGTCAGTTGGCACTTGATGGGTGATGTAGTCAGTTGGCACTTGATGGGAGATGTGGTCAGTTGGCACTTGATGGGTGATGTTGTCAGTTGGCACTTGATGGGTGATGTGGTCGATTGGCACTTGATGAAAGATGTGGTCAATTGGCACTTGATGGGCGATGTGGTTAGTTGGCACTAGATGGGTGATGTGGTCAATTGGCACTAGATGGGTGATGTGGTCAATTGGCACCTGATGGGTGATGTCATTAGTTGGCACCTGATGGGAGATGTGGTCAATTGATGGGTGATGTGGTCAATTGGCACTTGATGGGTGATGTGGTTAGTTGGCACCTGATGGGAGATGTGGTCAATTGATGGGTGATGTGGTCAATTAGCACTTGATGGGCGATGTGGTCAATTGGCACCTGATGGGAGATGTGGTCAGTTGGCACTTGATGGGAGATGTGGTCAGTTGGCACTTAATGGGTGATGTCGTCAATTGGCGCCTGATGGGAGATGTGGTCAGTTGGCACTTGATGGGTGATGTGGTCAATTGGCACCTGATGGCAGATGTGGTCAGTTGGCACTTGATGGGTGATGTGGTCAATTGGCACCTGATGGCAGATGTGGTCAGTTGGCACTTGATGGGTGATGTGGTCAATTGGCACCTGATGGGAGATGTGGTTAGTTGGCACTAGATGGGAGATGTGGTTAGTTGGCACTAGATGGGAGATGTGGTTAGTTGGCACTAGATGGGAGATGTGGTCAATTGGCACTTGATGGGTGATGTGGTCAATTGGCACTTGATGGGTGATGTGTTCAATTGGTGCCTGATGGGAGATGTGGTCAGTTGGCACTTGATGGGTGATGTGGTCAATTGGCACTTGATGGGTGATGTGGTTAGTTGGCACCTGATGGGAGATGTGGTCAATTGATGGGTGATGTGGTCAATTAGCACTTGATGGGTGATGTGGTCAATTGGCACCTGATGTGAGATGTGGTCAGTTGGCACTTGATGGGAGATGTGGTCAGTTGGCACTTGATGGGTGATGTGGTCAATTGGCACCTGATGGCAGATGTGGTCAGTTGGCACTTGATGGGTGATGTGGTCAATTGGCACCTGATGGCAGATGTGGTCAGTTGGCACTTGATGGGTGATGTGGTCAATTGACACCTGATGGGAGATGTGGTTAGTTGGCACTAGATGGGAGATGTGGTTAGTTGGCACTAGATGGGAGATGTGGTTAGTTGGCACTAGATGGGAGATGTGGTCAATTGGCACTTGATGGGTGATGTGGTCAATTGGCACTTGATGGGTGATGTGGTCAATTGGTGCCTGATGGGAGATGTGGTCAGTTGGCACTTGATGGGTGATGTGGTCAATTGGCACCTGATGGCAGATGTGGTAAGTTGGCACTTGATGGGTGATGTGGTCAATTGGCACCTGATGGGAGATGTGGTCAGTTGGCACTTGATGGGTGAGCTGGTCAAAACCACAATGTCCCCTTTTACTTCCCATACTATTCTGTGGTACACATATTTTAAGCTGGGTTGACCTGGGAGCCCAGATTAATTTGTTTAATCCTCACCTCAAAGAGGGTTTGAACAAACGGCTACCAGGCTGGCAGGCAAGAAAAAGTATAGAGACAGACGAGATCACAGACAGAGTGCTGAAGTGAACTTCTGTAGGGATTTCTACAACTCACGGATGCTGCAAGTGGGCCCGGTGTAACCATCGTGACATCCTTGCAGGCAGTCTCCATGGATGTGATGACAAATTGTGTCAGCGACGTTGTGGATGGCACAAGAGACAGCACAGAACAAGCTACATCTCTGACCATATGTTCCATTTGGGCACCCTGGGAAAAGCCAACAATCATTACAGATACTAATAACAAAATATGTATAGCATGTTAATCTCTTATGTGGATGTGGAAGTCAAGGGAAAACTGAAATATTCATTTCCCATGAATAAGTTTATAGGCAAAGGGACATAGTAGCTCAGAGGTTATGATGTCCAACTGTAGCTTGTGCAGACCTGATTCGACTCATGGCATGGGCTGTGTGCAGTTTTACAAATAAAAGTTGAGTTGAGCCGAGTTAAGAAATGACATCACAGCACTCAGGATATTCCCATATGCACTCTATCATCTGCAACAGCCAGCGAAGAGTCCCAATATTAATGGTACCAGTAGCTGTCTGATTATGTGTCTGTCTGGCCTTTGCTTTGACTACTGAGTGTCGAACAGATCCTCTGGTCACTCCCTGAAGTATAAATAAGAAAAGGATGGTATACTCCCATCTGATCCTGGGATAGTAGATAAGATGTCTAGTCTTCTCACATACTGGCAAAAAAAACTCAGAGGAACTGTGTGCAAATAGATCATGTTAAAAATACCCCCTGCAGCTGGAAATAAAACACAGCAAGTGGAATAGGCTGTAGCCCAGGCTAGATTTAAAAATGAGAGAACCCACAAACAATAGAATAATTATAGGAAATCACATGTGATTCTTGTATACATGGTGTGAATCATTGCCAGTGCGACATGGTGAAATTTTCCCCATGTAATCTATAGGAGAAGACAGAACTTACAAAGAAATCCATGTGCACCAAAAATAATCCTTTATCCCAAAAAAAAGCAAACATAGAAAGTCACCAGGCATGAGAGAACTCAAGTAAAATATACTATTTAGAGGGATCATATAAAATATATTATTTAGAGAGGAATCAAGTATCATATTATTAAGCAACAGCAGCAGAAGAGGAGGATAGGGAAGAAGTGTAGGAAATAGAAGAGGAGAAAGAGGAGGTGAAGAGCTTTTAGGCAGGATCACCTGGGGCCAAGTTAATTTTAAACATCTGCCTCGAAGCAGATTCAAACCCATGGCCACCAAGCAAGCTCTAGCTGCTATGCGGCTGTGTTTTCCCTGACTGTACTTTAAATGTCAAAGTTATGGTAGCACAGCACATAGTACACTGGTGGTTTACAAACACAGTAACATGAGTTCAATCCCCAGCTGAGGTGGGGTTCTGTTCAACTAGATATGGCTCTATGCTCAACCCAGCCATGTAGAAGGAAACTGACCACCTCACTTCCTTATGTTGTAGTTTGTAAATGTGAAGTTTCATCACTTCTGTCTTGTTATCAGGCATGTTTGTTTTTTATGTGCATATCCTTTTTACGGGACATCGCTATCAACACCAGCATTTTACTGCCATTTGATGATGTCTTGGCAAGTTTACGTTCAGTAGTTTGCACTGCTTTCTGAATGACCAGCTCCCATACCAACTCATTAAAACCCACCGCAACGTGGTCTGCTGCCAAATCGGATGCAGCTGTGTTTCGAACGCGGGTAAGTGGGCTTATGAATCACATCAATATGCCCTTCGCCGTGGAGATCTGGCATGTTAGTTTTTTTTTTAAAGTAAAGGCCCCTTTTACAAGCCTTAATGCACATTGGGCATACAATGCTAGATACATTTTTATTGACCAATCGGATGCTAGACACATTTGTATTGACCAATCAGATGCTAGACTCATTTGTATTGACCAATCAGATGCTAGACACATTTTTATTGACCAATTGGATGCTAGACACATTTGTATTGACCAAAGTGTGGAATGGCTATCCTCGCTTCAGAGGTCACACATTGTGAGAATTGTATGGGTATTTTGCCCTGGCCATGCAGGGGGTGCAGGGGGATGAACAGGATGATGGGCTGGCAGGGAATGCACCTCTTGGTGGTAGATTGCCTATGGACAAGGGGGAAGTGGTCATGCGTTTGTGAGACCAGGTGGAGAAGGCGGGGGAACAGATTGAGAACACGTATGTGGAAAGAATGAGATTGCGGGGGATCAGTAGGAGTTCTGGAAGAATCTCAAAACAGAGAGGGAAGACCAGGAGAATTTTAAATCAGATAGCAGTGGGAACAATTAGTAGTATGACTCTTCGCTGGCTATTGAATGAGGGGACGGAGCACATAAGGGAATGTCCTGAGTGAACTAAGAAAGACTGTTAGATTCATACAAGAGACAACATTGCAGTTATAGACATATTTCAGGCGAACGAAAGAAGAAGAAGTCTGAGTGCTGTGATGTCAGTTCTGATCTCAACTCAACTTATTGACAATCAACAATCAGTGGGTAATATGATCAGTATCACAGCGGAGGCCTTCCCTTCCCAAGGCATTTCCTGGTACCTATTTCAGGCTGGGCTGGTGTGGAAACTCAGGTCAATTTAAAAAAATTCTTATCCACCCCGATGGGGATTGAACCTGTGACCACCGGGCTAGCAGGTGTGTGTCTAGCCACAACCCTATCATGGCTGCCTAGGTTGTTAGCAAACCTACTACAGGGTGTATTTTTAAAGACTGTGCAGTGTTTGAAAATATTGCGAGTCCAATTTTTGTATTTACCTATTATGTTGCATGAACTTTACAGAACGTGAATACAAAACTTGGACCGGCAATATTTTCAAACACTGCAGTCACTAAAAATACACCCTATATATTATTGCTGACTGTGTGGTGAAGGGGTTATGAATACAATTCGTAATCCTGCATACCGCATTCTAAACACAGCTGCGGGTGATTTGGAAGCAGGCCGCCCTGCGCTGGTTAATATACACTGGTATGGGTGCTAGTCGTTCAGAAAACAATGACAAACTACTGAGCGTAAACTTGCCCAGGAATCACACACAGACAAAACATGTTAGGGTTGACTGCGACATCCTGTAAAGGATATGCCACTAACTAACTATTTGATTAGAGTAGAAAGCTACCTACGTTCCTCGCATATGGACCCCATGTAACCAGGCTGACATCCGTGACGACATGTGCCGTCAATGTGATTACAGATAGCATCGGCAATATCTCCCTTGGCACAGAACTGTGAGCAAGAGCTACTGCAGGCCATTCCATAGGTTCCATTGTCACAGACTGTCAAGACACGGAAACCTATGTTACTCCTACCAATTCATCATCAATCGGTCATCATGCATGTTAGATTCTTATTACAAAGATTCCATTGTCACAGACTGTCAAGAAATGGAAACCTATGTTACTCCCACCAATTCATTAGAAGATCGCCATGGATGTTAGATTCTTATCACATAGGTTCCATTGTCACACATTGTCAAGAAATGGAAAACTATGTTACTCCCACCAATTCAACAAACGGTCACCATGCATGTTAGATTCTTATCACATAGGTTCCATTGTCACAGACTGTCAAGAAAGAGAAACCTACATTACTCCCACCAATTCATCAAAAGATCGCCATGGATCTTAGATTCTTATCACATAGGTTCCATTGTCACAGACTGTCAAGAAAGAGAAACCTACATTACTCCCACCAATTCATCAAAAGATCATCATGCATGGTAGAATCTTATCACCCGTGACCATCTCATCATCTTGTAGCAAGTTCTTGCAGGAAGTCACTATCACAACCTGAAGGAGATCAGCATGGCTGAATGGATAAGAACGCTCGCTCTTAAACTTCCAGTGTGCTGATGCCAAGGCAGCGGGTTAAACCCCTACACCAGTTAGTTGGGCTAAAATGTTTACTTCTCGTCCTTGACTTGGGGACATAAATTACAAGTAACTCAGAAGTCAGAGTGGGTTTGCTTGCAAACAAATGGTAAGAGCAGCAAAAGAGTGATGAAGTTTGTGTATATTTTATCAAATTAATTTACTGGAAATTTATTTTACCAAAATAAAACTGTAAAGATATCTATTTCCCAAGGTACAAGAAAAATGACTAAACAAGGCTGAGAGAAACCAATATATTTCTGAATAGAAGAGGAAGGACTAAACAAGAATGGAAGTGATGTGGCAATTTCGGGCAAGAACACAGAGAAAAGTTAAGGTTGTTGTGTTGCATATAAAGCCACACCTTTGACATCAGCGGGTTCTGCGCTGGCTTTACAGAACCCCACAAAAGACTTCTGTCATGCACCTTCATCATACACAATGGATACATGACAACCATAAGCCTGGACCAAACTATCAGGCGATATCAAAATTGGTGGTTCCTAGAGATTAGATTAGAAACCATTCTGGCTCTCATCATCAGATCCCCAGATCATGGGTAAATGTGTCCATTGAGGTATGCTCTACAACCTTGAAAGTAGGGATTCTAATGTTTGCTGAATGTGATTTCCACTAAATGACAGGCTCAAATGTCCATGCCATGTCATATGAATTTATGCAAGAAGACTAACAACAAATAGTGGAGACAAGTCAGACGTGTCGGCTGACAGACTCAAATATTGCAGATCTGCTGCAGTCAGGCACAACACAATTAAGTCCAAAACGACAACAAAATATTGAACAAATGCAGCTTCAATAGAAGAAACAAGGCTATACAATATCAATAAACTTAGAATAGAAGAGGAAAGACTAAACAAAACTAAGATACCAATATACACCAGAATAGAATAGGGCGAATTCGACGGCTTGACAATCCACCATCATAAAACTCGCTGTTGTTACAGAATCAGATTTCTGGCTCTAAATGTTAGCGCTACGCACAAACATGGAGAGCCACGACTTCTGCCCTATGCGCTGCCTTAGGCCCAAGAGGAAAGACTAGAATAGGGCATACCAAACAATACTGTAAGATGACTTCAGAATAGAATAAGGAGCATACAAGACTGTACAGTATTTCTAATTTATTAGGTATAAGTTGAAAGATCATAATATATAAATAGTTTATTAGGTGTAAGTGAAAAGATCATAAAATACAGATAGTTTAATAGGTATAGGTGGAAAAGTCATAATATATAGATAATTTATTAGTTAAGTAGAAAGATCATAATATATAGATAATTTATTAGTTAAGTGGAAAGATCATAATATTTAGATAATTTCTAAGTGTAAGTTGAAAATCATAGTATATAGATAATTAATTAGGTGTAAGTGAAAAGATCATAATGAGTCTACTGCAATAAGTCTTGGCTTACATTCATTACACTGTGATCCATTGTAACCATCCTGGCATCCATATAGACACGTTCCATTTCTGTGGTCACAGACGGGGCCACTCTGTGAGTCTGCCTGACACAATGTAGGGCATCGGTATTTGCAGCCTGGACCATAGAAATCGTTTGCACACTCTGTAGAAAGATTTGGGACATGTTGAAACTCAGGATAGTTGATTGTTTGTTTTAAAATATGTGAACAATTGAAAAAAAAATGTTTTTTTAACTGCATGTTTTTTGCAGGACATTACGATCAACCCCCAAACTGGAGGTCAGCATGGCTGAATGGATACGATCCTTCATTCTGAAACATCCAGTGTGCTGATGCTGAAGTAGGGTGTTCAACCTCCACCTGACCTGTCAGTTGGCATAAAATGTAGACTTTTTGTCCATCACTTGAGGACGTAAATTACAAGTACCTCTGAAGTCGGCGTGGGTTTGCCTAAAGGCGAGGGACACTGGTAACAGGGAAAGCTAATCTACACGTAAAATTCAGTCTAGTGCTTCTAGAAACAGCATGTATGGACTACGCTTGAGTTTAAAGTGAGCAAGCGCAACAACAACAACAACAACAACAACAACAACAACAACAACAACAACAACAACAACAACAACAACAACAACAACAACAACAACAACAACAACAACAACAACAACAACAACAACAACAACAACAACAACAACAACAACAACAACAACAACAACAACAACAACAACAACAACAACAACAACCCCCCCCCCCCCCCCCCCCCCCCCCCCTCAACTCAAGTGTTGCTGTTTTAGGCAGTTTTACATTCAGTACTTTGCCATTGCTTTATGGACAAGAAATCAACATTGAAATCCAAATTGACAGACATAGGAAATGATCATCATTTTATGCTAATATAAATTTTATAAATATGTTAACATGGCAAATTTCTTCAAATATAACAAAAAATGTTAATATAAATAGTCTTCATTAGATCAGTCAGTCCTAAGACTGGTTTATAGGTTGTCTGATCATTCCACTCTACTGCCCTGTTCTCAGAAATTCAGTGCAGAGTCATGGAAGTCAGAACAAAGATATCATTTCATGCCTGTATGATGATGATATTTCTTCCATGCTTGTGTGATGATGATGTTTCTTCCATACATGTGACATGATGATGTTTCTTCCATGCCTGTGTGATGATGTTTCTTCCATGCCTGTGTGATGATGTTTCTTCCATGCCTGTGTGATGATGTTTCTTCCATACATGTGACATGATGATGTTTCTTCCATGCCTGTGTGATGATGATGTTTCTTCCATGCCTGTGTGATGATGATGTTTCTTCCATGCCTGTGTGATGATGTTTCTTCCATACATGTGACATGATGATGTTTCTTCCATGCCTGTGTGATGATGATGTTTCTTCCATGCCTGTGTGATGATGATGTTTCTTCCATGCCTGTGTGATGATAATGTTTGTTGCATGCTTGTATGACAACTGGCAAGATCGAAGGGAAGAGAGCAAGGGGAAGACTGAGAAGTAAATACCTGGATGGATTGGCCAAGTGGCATGTGTCACGAATTGGCAGCCTTTACTTCCCAGAACAATTTTCAGTTCACTTTTGATGGGCCATGTAGAGGATCAACAGACGAACAAAACTGTTTTCTCTATATTCAAGGCTATACTGTCTTGACGTAAGCTTGCAAAACCTGCAAGTAAACAACCACCAGGAATGGCTTTCTAAACCTGCAAGTAAACAACCACCAGGAATGGCTTTCTATTTGGGAAGTTAATTTGACACCAGTACCGGTCACCCCCAGATCAGTTTCACAGTCTTATCAATCCAGCCAGACGGGAGGGCAGACTCAGGGGACTGAATAGTAATTAAAACCAACCAGGCATGACGCAAGCAAACCTGGTTTACCAACAGAGTTGTAAACTGGCTGTTGACCATGAGAACCTAATTGTTCCCTTGACATGACACCTGATAAGAATAGCTAGGAAATCGCCCAACCGCGATGGATGACCCCATCTGGTAGAGACTAGAGGCGCAAGGTGTGAAATCACTGATAAGACTCAGTGGGCTAATAATGGTCAGACCCACAGGTGTGAAGGCTAGTGTGCATGCAGAAAGAATTTTTATGACTGGACAGACTTGGAGTCAGGACTCTCCGTCAGGTGGAGATAAGAAGAATTTATGATGGGAATGCCAAGGAGATAATACTGTCTGCTTGACTCAGCTTAAATAAGGGTCCCTAGCCTGTTTTATGTTAGATTAAGTCTGACTTCAGAACAGGTAGGCAGCCAGCTCAATGTTTGGTAGTCATATGTATGATTCTTATGTTGCTAGATTTAACTAGGAGAATTATTTCTTAGTAACTAGTCAGTCTATATCGGACATAGGTTATTTAAATAAATATCATTGTCTAAGTATACTTTTAGGTGTCTTGGTAGATGCTTGTCATTTCTTTGTACACTACCCTAGTTGCCTTTTGGTGTGTGCATTTGTTGTACAGAATATAGTCAACTGACTATTTATTTAATTCTTACAACAGCAGTAACTAAGTGTGATTAAACCGGGCAGCTCAGCAAATATGGCTGGTCTGTGTGGTAACTTCAATTAGACTTGTTGTATATCTCATTTTGTAGCTATACAATATTAGTACTCATTAATAATGCCTGATGCTATTATGTTGAGTATCATTAGATGTCCATCTTGAAGTAATATAATGTTTACGGATATGTTGGATGTATGTATGTGTAATTTCATAAACTAACTAGTGCATTATGCTATGATGTTAAAGTATCATAATATGTCTAGTTTAATAAATATGTTTATGTGTATTGGATGTTTGATATATTGATTTGTCATATGCAAACTTACCAATATGAAGTGTTATGCTATTGTCTGCGCATTGGCCAATGATTGTGTTGGAAGCAGAGGTGTAATGGTACAGACATTACCCACAATTGGTATATGGTGCTAAACTTTCTCAGTGTATTGTGGGCGTGCGTCCACGGTAATGCATGGAAACCTGGCACAGCTACTGGTCACGGCTTGCAAGCCCAGATGATCAGGCATTGTTATAATACCCTTACCGACCCTGTGAGCTGCTAAACTAACATTGGACGGAGCGGCTGTACGACACAGAATTTCTGTATTAGCGACATGGACATGGGGCGGCAGAAATGTAATCATTACAGGCGTGTGAGACAATTGAAAAGCCCGTCCCAGACTAAAGACAGTAGGGAGAAGGAGGATGGTGAACACAGTAGAGCTGGAAGATAAACTTGGCCAGACTGGTCATTGTATATGTTTGTGTTATGATATGTTTTAATTAGGATTGCGCTGATGTAGAACTGATATAACACATTCTTGACTTTCTTTCAAGCTCTCACAAGGAGCACCTATGTTATAGATCTCAAGACTAGAGACTACTGACTAGGAGTGTCAGAACTGACAGGATCGTCAGAATACCGGCAAGCTGTTTTCTTTTTGTGTCTACTGGAGAGTGGGGATCTGGACCACAGATCCAGATAGAGCAAGTAACAAGTAAAGTTACGTAATATTTGTCATCAATATCAATATGTATATGATTTCATCATCCTCATCTTGAACCATCAGATGTCTATGATTATGATTAGTAAATAAATGTTGTAGTATTGTAACTCATAGTTCTGTCGTTATCTTTTAATTCCAATTGTGCATACGTGTTGTGTGGGGGTTAACTTACACACCAAGGAAGGGAGCAGTCAGGGAGAAAAACCTGTACTGAGATAGTCGTCTATATTCATATATTTAGACTTAAACATCTATCTTAGCTAAACTTCTCTTTCCTATTCCTTGGCGAATATTCAGCACAGTTCATTTCATTTTGTAACGAGCCACTTGGAGCTGTACGTTGGATATTCAGGGCTTAATCTATAGTTCAGCCATATAGTTTTTGTCCCTAGTCAGTTTCTGACTATTTGGGGTTGCTCGCCAGTGAAAAATACTTTCAACTAGCCGGTGGGGCACCCCGACTTCTGACAGCATGGTCGAGACAGGAACACGGAGCTGATCCACGACTCTGGTGGTCGAGTGAGATGGCAGAACATGACGCCCATGCTTACCGGCATGGCACATGATGGATGGATGGATGTGTGATGATGTTTATTGCATGTCTGTGTGATGATGTTTATTGCATGTCTGTGTGATGTTGTTTATTGCATGTCTGTGTGATGATGTGTCTTGCATGTCTGTTGTTGAAAAGACAAACATAATGGTGATGATGATGATGATGATGGTGGTTGTGGTGATGGTGGTGTCCATAATTACTTTGGTTACACATTGATCCATTGTAACCAGCTTGACACCCCTGAGTGCAAACCCCTGTACTGCTGTGGCAGACTTCGCTGAGCACATCCTTGATGTCACAAAACTCCGGACACGATTGACCACAGTCTGGGCCATACACTGCATTTTCACATTCTGTGGGAGGTATTTCATGAGTGTTTGTAATTTTAAGAGACAAGATAACATAATGGATGTGGGAGAAGTTTAGCGATTTTGTGTACAACTAAACTCAACAATAATGATAGTCAAACATAAATATAAAAACACTTCCTATGTTGACAGGTGAACAGAAGACAATGCCAATGATAGGTGAACAGAAATATAAAGACAATTTCAATGATATGTGAACAGAAATAAAATGTCAATGATAGTGACCAGACATATAAAAACAATACCAATGATAGTGAATATAAATATAATGACAACTCCAATGATAGTGAACAGAGATATACAGACAATTCCAACGATACGTAAACATAAAAATAAAGACAATCCTAATGACTGGTGAACAGAGAAATAAAGACAATTCCAATTGTAGGTAAACAGAAAAATAAAGACAATGCTAATAACAGGTGAACAGAAATATAAATACATTTCCAACAATGATAAGTGAGCAGAAACATAAAGACAAGTGATGACTTGACCATGATGACAGGTGAACAGAAATATAAAGACACTTCCCGTGGTGAGTGAACAGAAATATAAAGATAATTCCAGTGATAAGTGAATGTAAATATAAAGACATCTCCAATGACAGGTGAACAGAAATATAAAGACATCCTTAATGACAGGTGAACAAAATATAAGGACATTTCTCATGATAAGTGAACAGAAATATAAAGATAATTCCATTAATAAGTGAATAGAAATATAAAGACATTTCTAATGACAGGTGAAAATAAATATAAAGACATTGCCCACAATGATAAGAGATCAGAAATATAAAGACAATTCTAATGACAGGTGAACAGAAATATAAAGAAATGTCCACAATGATAAGTAAGCAGAAATATAAAAATGTTTCTAATGACTGGTGACTTTAAATATAATGCTATTTCTCATGAGAAATGAACAGAATTATAAAGACATTTCCCATGAAAGGTGATCAGAAATATAAAGACATTCCACAAGAACTTAAAATAGTGATTTAATTATGATTAATATCATATTGTGGCTGTATCCGTCATTTAACATTTATACATCTAAAGTTACTAAGTAGAAAACTACATAAAGTATCTATGGAAATCCTGTAATATTTATACTTCTAAAATTACTCCAGTTGCAAAATAAATAAAGAATTCATAGAAACTAATATTTATAGTTCTAAAATTATTACTGTTGAAAACTACACAGAGAATTTATGGAAACTCGTAACATTTAAACATCTCAAATTACAATAATTGAAAACTACACAGAGAATTGGTTGAAACCTTGGAATATTTATATTTCTAATGTTATTAAAGTCTGACCACAAGAATTGTATGGATATGCAATGCAATGGGAATAGATATTGCAACCTTGGACTAACAACACAAAGTACATATAACAATAGAGAGAACAATACACTACTGACTTTGTACAGGACATCCCCCTGTGCTGACTAGGCACCTTGGACATCCACACTTGAATCCGCAATCAGTCCCAAACCAGCCAGGCTTGCAGTCAGTGTCTGTGGACATGATACACATCCAATTATACACTGATCACAGAGTCAATCCATGATACACATCCAATTATACACTGATCACAGAGTCAATCCATGATACACATCCAATTATACACTGATCACAGAGTCAATCCATGATACACATCCAATTATACACTGATCACAGAGTCAATCCATGATACACATCCAATTATACACTGATCACAGAGTCAATCCATGATACACATCCAATTATACACTGATCACAGAGTCAATCCATAATACACATCTAACTATACACTGATAATAGTATCAATCCATGATACACATCCAACTATACACTGATCACAGAGTCAATCCATGATACACATTCAACTATACACTGATCACAGAGTAAATCCATGATACACATCCAACTATACACTGATCTCTGTGTCAATCCATGATACACATCCAACTATACACTGATCACAGAGTAAATCCATGATACACATCCAACTATACACTGATCACAGAGTCAATCCATGATACACATCAAACTATACACTGAACACAGTGTCAATCCACAATACACATCCAACTATACACTGATCTCTGTGTCAATCCACAATACACATCCAAATACACACTGATCTCTGTGTCAATTCACAATACACATCCAACTACACACTGATCTCTGTGTCAATCCACAATACAGATGCAACTATACACTGATCTCTGTGTCAATCCACAATACAGATGCAACTATACACTGATCTCTGTGTCAATCCACAATACAGATGCAACTATACACTGATAAGTGTCAATCCACAATACACATCCAACTACACACTGATCTCTGTGTCAATTCACAATAAAGATGCAACTACACACTGATCTCTGTGTCAATTCACAATACAGATGCAACTATACACTGATCTCTGTGTCAATCCACAATACAGATGCAACTATACACTGATCTCTGTGTCAATCCACAATACAGATGCAACTATACACTGATAAGTGTCAATCCACAATACACATCCAACTACACACTGATCTCTGTGTCAATCCACAATACAGATGCAACTATACACTGATAAGTGTCAATCCACAATACAGATGCAACTATACACTGATCTCTGTGTCAATCCACAATACAGATGCAACTATACACTGATCTCTGTGTCAATCCACAATACAGATGCAACTATACACTGATCTCTGTGTCAATCCACAATACAGATGCAACTATACACTGATCTCTGTGTCAATCCACAATACAGATGCAACTATACACTGACAAGTGTCAATCCACAATACACATCCAACTACACACTGATCTCTGTGTCAATCCACAACATAATATCCAACTACACACTGATCTCTGTGTCAATCCACAACACAATATCCAACTACACACTGATCTCTGTGTCAATCCACAACACAATATCCAACTACACACTGATCTCTGTGTCAATCCACAACACAATATCCAACTACACACTGATCTCTGTGTCAATCCACAATACATATCCAACTATACACTGATCTCTGTGTCAATCCACAACACATCCAACTACACACTGATCTCTGTGTCAATCCACAACACATCCAACTACACACTGATCTCTGTGTCAATCCACAACACATCCAACTACACACCGATCTCTGTGTCAATCCACAACACAGATGCAACTACACACTGATCTCTGTGTCAATCCACAATACATATCCAACTATACACTTATCATTGTGTCAACCCACAACACACATCCAACTGTACACTGATCACAGTGTCAATCTCCAGCTCTAGAACCCTGGTACTGAATTAAGTACAACTCTTGCATTGACCCAGCATCATAAAGTAACTACCAGATAGCTTTTGGAATATTCTGAAAAGGTGAGGTGGTAAAGAAGAGTTGGTTATCTATACTTTAATATATCATAATCTAGTATGTGTGAAGGCCTACACTTCACATGCTACTCTAGTACCTAGCATGGGATTACAATTATGAATCTAGGGTTATGTTGTGGTTAAATGGCAATTTGTGTTGATTTGTATTAAATTAAACAGACACTCTTCCAAGTCATACTAGAGCAGTGAATCGGTGTTCTGTAGATGTTATCTAAACTCTTGCAAGAAACTGCTGTCTTGTACAGGTTAAACATTCAGTATCTCCAGACAACAAAGTCTATCTCACATTTACACTAGCCCAGTCATATATCGACTCCTCATGGCTAGTATTCTTGCATTATACTATTTTTCAACTTGTGCTACAACACCTTTCTCATGCTCCAAGTGAAAAATATGCATAATATCTGTTACCCAAGCAACATTTGCAGCACAGTATTGGTACTGTTCTGAGGCTCATAAAAAGTAGCCCATAGTAATAGTATTATTCTGATACCACTTACAGGTATTCCCCATAATTATTCTGATACCACTTACAGGTATTCCCCATGGTAAGGGTACTATTCTGATACCACTTACAGGTATTCCCCATGGTAAGGGTACTATTCTGATACCACTTACAGGTATTCCCCATGGTAACATTACAATTCTGATACCACTTACACGTATTCCCCAAAGTAATAGTACTATTCTAACATGATTTAAAAGTAGCTCCATGGTAATAGAGCTGATCTCTTATCTCTTCAAGGTAGCCCCACTATTCTGAGACATCTTAAAGGTAGCCCCATGATGATAGTACTATTTTGAGACGTCTTAAATGTAGCCCCATGGTAAAAGGGCTTATCTCGTACCTCTTCAAGTAGTAACAGTACTATTTTGAGACTTCTTCAAGGTAGCCCCATAGAAATAGCACTATTCTGAGCCCTCTTCAAGGTAGCTCCATAGAAATAGTACTACTCTCAGACCTCCAAAAGGTATCCCCCATGGAAGTACTACTATTCTGAGATCTCTTAAAGATAGCTCCATTGAAATATTCCTGATCTGATACCTCTTCAAGGTAGTCCTGTGACAATAGATGATTTCAATTTCCAATTGCTGAAGGATTTTTAATCTATGAAACATGCACACAAGTCGTCCTAGTTACTTGCTCTTATCTGTTAAGGCTAGATATCCCACAGATACAACAACTGCCAAATTTACAACTGCTGCATATACAATTGCTGCATATACAGCTGCTGCATATACTACAACTCCTACATATACAACAACTCCCACAGATACAACTTTCACATATCATCATCATTCAGTGCCTTGCTGGAACTGTCTTGGGCAATAAGGCTTCTCCACAAATTGCGATTTCTGACTGCATGGATCAGTTCATGTGTTGACTCCCTTACGTACCATGACACAAGACTGTAAAGAATTTTCTCAGGCTGTCTTCCTCTATCTCTCTTTCTACAAAACTTTCCGGTTGTCACAACATTTTGCAGTTTTTAGTCCTCTCATAATGTGCCTATACAACTCCCAGAGAAACAACAATCCCAACAGATACAACAATTTTCACTGATACAAGAACTCCTAAAAAAAATTAAACAATTTTCACAGATACAACAGCTCTTACATTTACAAAAGTTTCCATGGATATAACTCCTCCCACAGATACAATTTCCCTAGATTAAACAATTCCCAAAGATACAACAATTCCCACACATACATCACATCCCACCAGGCAAACACTCGTGCACACACTTACCCCCATAAACCTCAACTTCACACAGTGTTAAAAACCTGTCATGGAAGAAGCTGTCCAAGCTGTTGGCTTCAATTGACACAGACGAGACCGACGAGACCGAGGACTGCTTTGGGGGGATCACCGTGTACACAGGCAGAGCAACTGCTGTTTCATCGTGATATGTGAACACCGTTTCACCAAGCTTGTCACGACTGGTCAGCACAAATCCAATCAAACGATCTGTAATGTCCAGTAGAATTATGAGGTGAAACAATAAAACATGAAGACAAATCATTACGTGCCCTGCTGAATGTCACAGGCACCCACATCACAGATCTGTGTTCTTGGTGTTCTGGATCAATTCGATGATATTCTTCAATGCCACCGCTTGAAGCCATCCAGCATAATTTCTCTCAGTCAACCGCTGCCTCTTTTACCACCAGTCGTCACAATGCTTTCCAATGCCTCTATTCTCATTATGTGACCTAAGAGTACTGCTTGTATATTTCATGTTAAAAAGTTAGTTGCATATCCTTTTACAGAACGTCACAGTCAACCCCAGAATGTTTATGCTGTTTGTGATCTCTTGGCAAGTTTATGTTCAGTAGTTTGCCATTGCTTTCTGAACGACAGGCACCTATACCATTTTGTAAAATACCAAAGCAAAGCGGTCTGCTGCCAAATCACCCACAGCTGTGTTTCGAACGTGGTACCCCTTTGCCATGGAGCCGGCATATTTCATATAGTTGTGTATAATAATATTCTACTTACAATAGCCTCTTCGAGGCAATCACTGTTAGTCACCCTGGCAGTCCAAGGTAACCGCAACATTTATTTCAGAAGCCACATCTACGCTGCCTCCAAGTTCTTCCTAATTTGTTTATTCCCATTCCAAGATTCACCACCATACAGCAGGACAGGTTTGATCAAACATGTCAGTACTCTTTTTCCAATATTCACATTATTTTCATTTGTTGACATTATAATTCAAGCATAGGCCACAGTGGACTGAATTTTATGCGTGGGTCAGCTTTGCCGTTATCAGTGTCCCCCGCCATCAGACAAACCCACTCTGCTTTCTGAGGTACTTGTAATTTATGTCCCCAACTCAAGGATAAGAAGTCAACATTAAAGTCCAACTGACCGGTGCAGGAAGAGAATCCCCTACTCACCACCCTGCACACTGGAATTTTAAAGAGCGTTTTAAGAGTTTTATTCTTTCAGCCACGTGACTTCATAATATTCAATGACAGTGACTTATTACATCAAATAATTATCTTCTGAAAAGCAGCTTTTCTTGGCCTATTTTGCTCTTATCTTGAAGGAAACCAGCAACATTATAGTGTCTGACTTCCATTAACTCTTGCAGTCCTTAATCTTGAAGGAAACCAGCAACATTATAGTGTCTGACTTCCATTAACTCTTGCAGTCCTTAATCTTGAAGGAAACCAGCAACATTATAGTGTCTGACTTCCATTAACTCTTGCAGTCCTTAATCTTGAAAGAAACCAGCAACATTATAGTGTCTGACTCCCATTAACTCTTGCAGTCCTTAATCTTGAAAGAAACCAGCAACATTATAGTGTCTGACTTCCATTAACTCTTGCAGTCCTTAATCTTGAAGGAAACCAGCAACATTATAGTGTCTGACTCCCATTAACTCTTGCAGTCCTTAATCTTGAAGGAAACCAGCAACATTATAGTGTCTGACTTCCATTAACTCTTGCAGTCCTTAATCTTGAAGGAAACCAGCAACATTATAGTGTCCGACTCCCATTAACTCTTGCAGTCCTTAATCTTGAAGGAAACCAGCAACATTATAGTGTCTGACTTCCATTAACTCTTACAGTCCCTAGTAACGTGATATGTGACTGCTTATTCCTCAAGAATCCACACCAGCACCCAATGTGTTCTTTTCATGTTTACATTTGATCAGAGCGTACTACAGACATCTGTCTTCCCCTGTGCCCACTTTCAATCAGCTTCAATGAAAGTAATTGCACATCATTTTTCATACTCATTCCTTCAGCCCAAGGGCTTCTGCTGCACAGTTTCTGGGACTGAATTAGTAACATTCCTAATGTAAATTCAGCAAGTCATTGTCAAGGAGCAGTTTTGCCTTGTCACTTCGACATCTTTATCCAAATTACACCTTCGCAAAATCAACACCTGCGAAAGGAGATGCCTGAGGAGAGCTGCCAACTTAACAATCCGAGACCGAGTAAGAAATGCTATTATCAGACAGACAGTGGGATCAACACCTTGTGCCACATTTATTGAAAGACAGAAGATCAAGTGGTTTGACCATGTCGTTAGAATGCAACACCAGCATCTACCATCACTGGCCTTACATCAAAGATCATCTGCGATGAGACCACGAGGACGTCGAAGAAGAAAATGGATTGACAACATCAGAGACATTGTACAACCACACGGAATGACACTATCTTGTGCCGCCCACCGGGCACTGGAACGCAAATTATTCCTCCCCACGACGCTTGACGGCAGAAGTGGAAGATGATGATGATGATGATGATGATGATGACTTCGACATCACCACCTGTAAACACTGTTGATGGTGCAGTGATTCTGCTCACCAGCATGGGGGGAGGGGGGGAATGGTGTTGCATATAAAGGCATACCCTGAACTGAACCTCGGATGCCAGCTAGCTCAGTGCTGGTTCTATGGAGCCCCATGCAAGACTTTTGCCAAGCACCATCGTTGTCCACCATGGATAAATGGCTGTCATAGGGGAGATCTCAGAGTTGGTGGTCCCTAGAGATGCAGTGATCAGAAACCACGATGTGAAAGAGCCTCTGGCACTCACTGGCCCACCCCTCAAATCATGGCTAAATGATGTCCACAGAGGGTGTCCTCTACTAATTTGACAACCTGACTAATTTCTACAGAATGTGATTCCTATTAAGTGACAATCATGTTACAATTTCCACTGAACGAGAATCCTACAGAGACTGAGGTGAAGGAATGAACAATTAGTGTGTGTGTGTGTGTGTGTGTGTGTGTGTGTGTGCAGACAGATGTGCACATCACACTCATGTGTGCAATGAATGTTCACGACTGAAGCTTCTTGTTAGTTTCAACAAATGTACATGAAGTTGGGAAGCTGTGCTTATGAAACAAGTTTATGCCAAGTTTGAAGCACTTGATGCAATAGTGGATTACTGAGCAGCAGCGAGGTCGAGCTATGAAGATCCCATATCTATGTGTGTAGTTCAGATCCAGAAGCTGTAATCTGTGAAGACACGTGTCACTGTTATTGACGGCTGCAGCAAGAAATTGTCAATAATAAGGATCATGCATAGACCGTCTTGAGATGGTAATGAACAGCCAGCATAGTTGCTGCCCATAATGTTTCTCCTCCCTTATCTATCCACAAAAAGACATTGGCAGACACATCCGATTTTATCTTGGCATTTTGTGGGACCAGCTTTTTCTTCTCTCTTGATCATGTACTATATACACTGCCTGGGTTCTTGTCCAGCTCCACAGACATACAAGGATCATTGCTGCAAGCACTGTATGTCTCCTTCATCTATGTCCATCACCACTAATTGTGGCTGCCCTGTTCAGGACATTCACTTCCTTCAAATCTTTGTCAACAGTGTCACTTAATTTTGCATCACTGTTCAAAAAAAGGAAAAGCTGATGACCTACCCCTAGGAGATCAGATTCAATACATCCACTTATCCAATCCATCATTCCATCCACCCACATACCAACTCCAATCATCCATCCACCTACTCTAGTCACCCACCGACTCCATCCATTCATCGATCAAATCTAGCCACTGATCCAATCTATTCACCCACCCAATCCTTGCATCCATCCATCCATCCATCCAACCACTCACCTAAACACATACACACAACATACCAGAGTGTTGATCTCTGTTGTAAATAACATATTTAGTCACTATGACAGGAGCATCAAATATGAGATTCCAGCTTGGTGACGTGTCCCCAAAATTTGTGTGGGTGCAGTCTCCAAGCTCGTAAGTCCTGTTGGTGTTGCCATCAACTGCCAGAGATGACACAGGCTGGATGTGAGGTAACCAATCGGCAGAAAAGAAAGTGCTGCTCTGGAAGGTCCGTTGTCTCAGAGCAACATTGCGACCTGGAAGGAAATCATGGAACTGTTAGTTGGCAAGAGGGCTCAACGTCATATCATGTTGGTGGTACAGGGCTGGGTTGATATCTCTCTTTTTCTTTCTCTCTCTGTGTCTGTGTGTCTTTGTTTCTGTGTCTCTGTCTCTCTCACTCTCTCTTTCTCTGTGTGTGTGTGTGTGTGTGCGCGCATGCGTGTTAGTGAGAGAGAGAGAGAGAGAGAGAGAGAGAGAGAGAGAGAGAGAGAGAGAGAGAGAGAGAGAGAGAGACAGAGAGAGAGAGAGAGAGAGAAAGAGAGAGAGAGAGAGAGAGAGTGAGAGTTGGAAAGAGAGACTTATGTCCCAGGTGAATTGGACATCAGTTGTCCCTGATACTAGAAAAGTGGGTTTGAGAAAAGTGCATGCAATTCATGGCACATTTGAACTTTTCCAGACCCACGCTATTATTAAACTTTACTCGTTTTATCACAAGCAATCAATACTTTCAACAACAAAATTATTAAACTTTACTCGTTTTATCACAAGTAATCAATACTTTCAACAACAAAATTATTAAACTTTACTCGTTTTATCACAAGCAGTCAACACTTTCAACAACATGTTGCATGTCCTTTGCAGGACACAGCCATCAACCCCATGCTGATTTTCTTGGCAGTTTTACTTTTAGCAGTTTGCCATTACTTTCTGAACGTTAAAGTCCAACTGACCAGTGTGTGGAACTGAACCCACTACCCCACCATCAGCTCACAGAAAGTATAAGCATAAGTGCAACAGACCCCTCAGCCTAGCTGTCAGGGAGTGGGTTTGGGATGACTGGAACTCATACCCACACGAGTGTTTGTTAGTGCGTGGAACATGTTCTGTGATGAGTGTCAGGAAAAGATCATTCGCAGTTGAACTGAGGAGTATGAGTGAAGACACGGTCCAGGTCGGACGTGTTGTAACGAGTGCGAGAATGGCACCAGCCTAGTGTCGTTTGTGTATTATATTTTAATTCTGAGTGATAGTCTCTGTGCTTATTTTAGTTGAGAATAACTGTGCGGTTAGATGCGAGTGAAGACTTGATCATAAATGTGAAGCCGCAAAATAAGTGATGAAAACAGCGTGGACTTCTGTTATGTCCTTCAGTTAAACTTGTGACGTTGACACGAGAGCTGAAGAGAGCGAGAGGACCGCAAACATGGACAAGCAATCAAGGTTTGATAGCAAAGTATTCAGAAGATAGTAAATCATGGCGCAGGGATCATTGGCCATTAAATATGGAGCCTAGAAATGGTGCCATGAGTAAATATCAGCCATGGATCTGACTTGCCAGTAGAATAACAAACAGAAGCGAGCCTAAAGTGTTGGCCTAAAAGTTAGGTCCATGACATGTAAATGGTGTCAGAAGTGGGATGACTTCTACTGAGGTTTACAGGGCTTCAATTAATAGCCTTGTGCCACAGAATGAGGATCATCATCATGTGCCTTGCCAGGGGTCACCATGGCTGAATGGATAAGAAAGCTGACCAATTTCCAAATGGGCAGATCTTCAATGGTGCAGGTGATAAGGGAAAGACTTCTAGTTAGTCAGTTAGTCGACAGATCATCCTCATTGCACATCAAACCATTCAGTCCATAAGTGCTCGGATCCCCTCCTCAGTAAATCTTGCAGCATGTAGCGGCTCACGACACCAGTTCTGTGTTGGTTAATCAATCTTCTTTGGCTTCCTTAGTGTTCTTGTTTGGCAACACCTCTTTTAATTTGCAGTTCTCGCAGTCTGACCATGGTTGTAGATTCACAGTCATTGCTTGGTTCTCGCAAGTCTTACTTCTCGTAGAGCATTCAGAATGTCAGCCTGGTCCATAGCGCGTCCGCCCTCCACAGTAGCCTTACCTGCGAGCTCGTCAGCCCGCTCATTTCCTTGTACTCCTGCATGCCCTGGCACGAAGATGAAACTAATCTTTGCCAGCCAAGACCGCTCCAGAGACAGCAACCACTCTCTTCGGATCCACCCCATTTCTATCCTCTTGAGCATACTCATTGAGTCGCTAAGGAAACATGCCCTAGTGAATGTCTGTGTCTCGAGCCATGTTATTGCGATGCGCTACCTTCTTGATTTTCCAACCATTGAAGACAGAATACAAATTTGCAGAGCACAACATCCTCTGCATAGTGAAATTAGGAAGGTGAAGATCAGTAGGTTAAAAAGAGGATGGTCGTGGATGGGTCAAGCCGAGGACATTCTTCAACAGGTATTTTCACTTGAGGACTGTGACAAATTATTAGATGATTGACAGAGGACCTAGTTTGTAGTGTTCTCTGGAGATATATCTTGAATAATAAATAACAAGATAAAGGATATGATTTAGCACGTTTTGTCTAGAGGTCACTCAAATGAGCTAATCATTCCCGCAATAGCCTGTTTTGGAGAACATTTTCCTTAGGCTCAAACCCCCACTGTGAGACCACTATGTATCTACACAGAAATTTATATAAGAAGTAAAATAGTTCACCCAAGGCCAGAGAAGATCTGAACTATTAGCGCCTGTACAACTGAGGATCCATCTCACTCATTATACTGTTGACAGTGTGCTGTTCGTCCGTCACATAGATCTTTTCTTTCTTTATTTTGTCAGTATGACCTATATTAGGTTGTCCCATTTCTTTGGGATTGTAGAACTCAATTATTTTTAGACAAACTCAACAATAACTGTACATAACATCTGTTGGACAAGACATCTACATGACAGTTTCTTGTCAAAAGTGGGACATACATTCACAAGGAATTGTGTACACCAGCCATTGTACAAGACATACATCATAAGAGGTACTTGACAACATCTATACAGGACTTTTCACAATATGTATAACCAACCACAGTACCTAAGACAGTCACAGATACAATACTTGACAGCAACTGTACAAGACATTCTCTTGAGACATGTACTTAGAACACTGATCCATTAAACACATAATTTATTGAGTTGATGGTGAGTATAGTGGTGACCATTGCCTCATCTCCTGTCATGTCAACACTTCAATTATTGCATAGAAAATGCATAAAATATGTCATACATGCAGATTGATAAACAAGATACAACACTTCTTATTTACTCCACCACCCAATAACTAATTCTCCGCTTCCTCCTCTCCAATATCTAACCACACCATCCCGTTACAGTATCGGTAACTATCATCATTTCCTGACTCTTGGGAATTTAGGAAATCCTATCCATGGGCAACTCAAGGAAGAAACTACTGTTCTGGGTCTGTTGAATCCTTTTATCATCAGCATGGATGTTGGACTAGCTCCAGTTAGCAGCTTCCCCAGAATAAGCTTCATGGCAGATTCATTCCTCTTGAAGACAAGATTTGGTATGATATGGTACTGCATCTCACGGTTGATCAGGCTGTTAGTGAAGGCTGTCACTGGGTACTTCAATAATGACATACAGAATGTCCCATACATTGCAGCTACTCACTTAGCCAGATCAACTTCCCTACTGTTCCTCACATTCTTCAAGAATCACTGTGTGAGCATCAGGCTGGATATTTTCTAAGTTTTGTCTTAGATAAACAAACACTCCAAGTTACCCCACAGTTCTCCATGAATGTAGTTCATAGAACAAGATTTGATGTTAGTCTCATTTGACCTTTTGACTGACTCAAAGATCACTGTCCAGTTCACCACATTGGTAGTGCTTCAGATTGTGTCATGCTCCCATTTATGCATTCAGCTGTTGAGCTAAGAGAAAACTCTTCTTGATATTCCCACATTTTGATAGGGAGTCACATCTGGATCTAGGACTTCTGGTTAGTTGTCCCAGATGATATATGGATGGCCTCTCCACCATACTGTTCTCTGTCGACATATAAAATGGCACAACATCTCTTTACATATGTTAAAAGATAATGTTATTATACATCAACAGACACAGATTGGGGATGGGGAGGAAAAGGATGGGTGTGGTCCAAATACACGTCTCCTAGTTTGATGATGCAGTGTATTTCACTCTGATGTACTGTGGGTGATATGTGTTCCATCCACCCTTATCTGTGGTAATCACAAGACCATATGCTGAGACAGGGTAGCTTAACACAATTACAAGCATTCATGTGGTCTAAGTTCCACCATGTTTGAACCACAGTAGACCTGGGCACAAGGAGGACCAGACACAGTACAGCAATCATTGTGACATAGCAACATGGGACAGGCATTGTGAAGAGAAATGGAAAATAGGCATTTACAACTGCAATATGCATTATGTATTAACTAATGGCATTTACCCAATTAGCAGACCAGACATCCATTCCTATGGCTGTGATGTTGGTGCATGAATGTCCTATTCCATATTCACTTACACAGCAATGCCAGACCTCACCCCTTTTCACAGACAGACCTGTCTCACAGGTACATCATCTTCATCATCATCATGTGCTCTTTCCCCACTGAGTAATTTTCATGTCCACTACAGTAGGTAACAGAAGCTCAATTGCATAACAACTGTTCACATATGCACCAAGCACATATGTGGAAAACATGTTTAGTCCTTGTAAGTTTGCATGAGCCATACATATATTCAGCCAACTAAGACACAGGTTCACACACCTATGGTTCTCTTAGGAACTAGTTTATATGAACCATCCAACAGTAGAGGTAACAGTGTAATACTTCAGAGAGAAATGGTATTCTCTTGAGCTTAATTTTGCCACCAGGTATCACATGGACTTAGCAATTCTGGCGTGCCATCACCGTCCTGTTTACATATGGATATGAAGCATCTTTCCTTCCACTAGATGTGAGAGGCTATTTATTAAATCACCAACTCACTCACTCCATCATTCTCAGCTTTTTACCAAGGAACTTGTACATGTTTACATCACTCATTCCCATTCAGACTGCCATTTGTTAACTCGCACGAGAGCAAAGGTACAGTTGAGTTAAGAATGAGTCATCCTAGGCATTAAGAATGCACAAGGGGTTTGGGTTTGCGAATCTGCATGAGTGTGTCATACATTCATCAAGCATACGCAACCAGTCACAACAAGGGATTGATATGCATTTGGAGTATACAGCGTGAAAGACGTGTCAAGGTTGAAGATGCAGTGTTCAGAATTCTGGCGCACAGAAGTTAGGTTTTCCACTTTCACATTTTATTCATAAAATACTCATACATTCTTCTCATTCGTTTATCAGGCACAACCACAACATTAAAGTATGTTTTAAAGTGGTACCTGCTGTCCAGAGAACAATATATTATTGAATCTTTAAGGGCATTGTTGGGTCATCACATCACACTAGCGACCGCTCCTGGTGAGATCCCCGCTCAAACTAATTAGATTTTAAAATATGGCCCAGGAATAGCGTGGGCTCATTACTTATGAACCAATCAAAAGACAAGTGCATACCGCCGCCTCCCCCAACTCGTTCTGGAACATTCGATCTAAGAATAGCCCTTATATTTGGGATGGTCCCCGTTAAGACTTAAAGTATCTTTATGAAATGTGTCGGACTGGGAATGAGGAATTCTGTTTCATCATGCTACAAGGACTTAGAACCTGGTGAGGAGTGGGTACAAGTGCCAGCAGATTTCTGTACGTCTCTTTCAGTCTGCATCCGACTAGACAGAAAATGCAGACAAGAAAATCCAGCTGCTGTGGAGGCGGAAGTACAAGCTTTGATTTTCAAGAATTCCTTAGACGGTGATGCTGTCATATACACAGATGGGTTGTTCGTCCGACATGTGAGAAGCTCATGGGCTTTTACGGCGAAGGCAGGAGGGAGAATTGTGAAGGAGGACTCTAGTGCTTTTGCTGAGACCACAAGTAGCCAGACTATGGAAGTCATGGCAGTAAGTAAGTAAAGGAAAGTCTTCTATGTAATGGTACAGTATTCAATGAGAAACAATGTGCAGACTGAAGGAACAAAGTACAAACGGGAACTAGTGTTACATGTTGATTATTATGTGGACAGCTTAGATTGTGTCCAACCACAGTGTAGCAGTGATATCATCCACACACTTGATCTCTGCCAAGGGAGACAGAGTGCTTATGTAAGTATCCCATGTGCTATGACATCACCTCTAAGTAACAAATAACGTCTAACCAAACAGTAAGTGTCAAATACTGACAAACACCTACCTCCACTGATATAAACAGAACACAGAGAGCCAGCAACTGACCCAGATAAAACCACCTGTGTGATTGCCGTTGCCAGGTAACAGTAAATATCCACAGCTGTTTCGCTGACTACCGATATTTGACGGTGGTAGCAGAACATCTCCGAGGAGTTGCCGCTCTTAAACCTGATAGAAAGTTGGTCCACATTACCTGTTTAACAAATAACAGAAACCTGATAGAAAGTTGGTCCACATTACCTGTTTAACAAAAAACAGAAACCTGATAGAAAGTTGGTCCACATTACCTGTTTAACAAATAGAAACCTGATAGAAAGTTGGTCCACATTACCTGTTTAACAAATAGAAACCTGATAGAAAGTTGGTCCACATTACCTGTTTAACAAAAAACAGAAACCTGATAGAAAGTTGGTCCACATTACCTGTTTAACAAATAACAGAAACCTGATAGAAAGTTGGTCCACATTACCTGTTTAACAAATAACAGAAACCTGATAGACAGTTGGTCCACATTACCTGTTTAACAAAAAAGAAACCTGATAGAAAGTTGGTCCACATTACCTGTTTAACAAATAGAAACCTGATAGAAAGTTGGTCCACATTACCTGTTTAACAAATAGAAACCTGATAGAAAGTTGGTCCACATTACATGTTTAACAAAAAACAGAAACCTGATAGAAAGTTGGTCCACATTACCTGTTTAACAAATAACAGAAACCTGATAGAAAGTTCGTCCACATTACCTGTTTAACAAATAGAAACCTGATAGAGAGTTGGTCCACATTACCTGTTTAACAAATAGAAACCTGATAGAGAGTTGGTCCACATTACCTGTTTAACAAATAACAGAAACCTGATAGAAAGTTGGTCCACATTACCTGTTTAACAAATAACAGAAATCTTATAGAACTTTGGTCCACATTACCTGTTTAACAAATAACAGAAACCTGATAGACAGTTGGTCCACATTACCTGTTTAACAAATAACAGAAACCTGATAGAAAGTTGGTCCACATTACCTGTTTAACAAATAACAGAAACCTGATAGACAGTTGGTCCACATTACCTGTTTAACAAATAACAGAAACCTGATAGAAAGTTGGTCCACATTACCTGTTTAACAAATAACAGAAACCTGATAGAAAGTTGGTCCACATTACCTGTTTAACAAATAACAGAAACCTGATAGACAGTTGGTCCACATTACCTGTTTAACAAATAACAGAAACCTGATAGACAGTTGGTCCACATTACCTGTTTAACAAATAACAGAAACCTGATAGAAAGTTGGTCCACATTACCTGTTTAACAAATAATAGAAACCTGATAGACAGTTGGTCCACATTACCTGTTTAACAAATAACAGAAACCTGATAGACAGTTGGTCTACATTACCTGTTTAACAAATAATAGAAACCTGATAGACAGTTGGTCCACATTACCTGTCTAACAAATAACAGAAATGTAAAGGAAATTTTCCGGTGTCTTATGGGTTACAGGGTATATGTCGTTGGATCCATATTTGTATATAACAATTGATACTCATAATGTATTGTGGTCAATATAATGTTGACCATCTTGACATGACCTGTTGGGGTGATTATATTCATGAATAAAAGACCAGCAGACAATGGCAATGAGTTTAACAAGAAGATGTTAATGTGTCAATGAGCTAAATACAAGTTGTGTCAATGAGTTCAAGAAGATGTGTCAATGAGTTCAACAAGACGTTGATGTGTCAATGAGTTCAATACAACAAGAAGTTGCAGGAGGCTGCGTGGTCTTGAGGTATGGTGTCTGCCTCGAGTGCTGGAGGTCCTGGGTTCAAGCCCCAGTGATGCCGTTTTTTTTTTTTCTCGTGGACTTCTAGTAATAAATTTCCCCTGGTCTCTGGGTAGTGAGATCGGACGTCCGAGTGTATTGTTGCGCACGTAAAAAATCCCTTGGCAGTTGGAAATCGAAAAAGAGTAGCCAAACGGCGCTGCCCGGGCAAAATTTCAAGTTAAAAATCTACCCAAAGTATTTCAGGATCCTCGGCGGTGCTACGGAGTTCGTGCACTGAGCTGAGTTTCTCCAGACTCAGGTTTGAGTTAGGAGGAGAACGGAGCACTTATGGGTTGCACCCGTGTGCCGTGATGTTGATCCATCTACTAAACTAAAAACTAAACTAAGAAGTTGATGTGTCAATGAGTTCAATACAACAAGAGGTTGATGTGTCAATGAGTTCAATACAACAAGATGTTGATGTGTCAATGAGTTCAATACAACAAGATGTTGATGTGTGTCAATGAGTTCAATACAAAAAGATGTTGATGTGTCAATGAGTTCAATACAACAAGATGTTGATGTGTCAATGAGTTCAATACAACAAGATGTTGATGTGTTAATGAGTTCAATACAACAAGATGTTGATGTGTCAATGAGTTCAATACAATGAGATGTTGATGTGTCAATGAGTTCAATACAACAAGATGTTGATGTGTCAATGAGTTCAATACAACAAGATGTTTATGTGTTAATGAGTTCAATACAACAATATGTTGATGTGTCAATAAATTAAACAAGATGTGTCAATGAGTTCATTAAGATGATGATGTATTAATGAGTTCAGTAACAAGATATTGATGTGCCAATGAGTTGAACAAGAAAATGATGTGTCAATGAGTTAAAAAATAAGATGATGTGTCAGTGAATTCAATTCAACAAGCTGATGTGTCAATGAGCTCAACAAAAGATGCCATGCTAACCTCCTGTCTATGAGTTTAACAAGGAGTTGATGTATCTATGAGTTTAACAAGAAGAAGTTGATGTGTCTATGAATTTAACAAGAAGAAGTTGATGTGTCTATGAGTTTAACAAGAAGGGGTCAATGTGTCTATGAGTTTAACAAGAAGGAGTTGATGTGTCTATGACTTTAACAAGTAGTTGCTGTGCCTATGAGTTTAACAAGAAGACGTTGATATGCCTATGAATTTAACAAGAAGTTGATGTATCTATGAGTTTAACTAGAAAAAGTTGATGTGAAGAAGGAGTTGATGTGTCTATGAGTTTAAAAAGAAACAGTTATTATCTACTGACAAACAGACACAGTTATCTACTGACAAACAGAAACATTGTTGTCTACTGACAAACAGACATAGTTATCTACTGACAAACAGAAACACTTATTGTCTACTGACAGACAGACATAGTTATCTACTGACAAACAGAAACACTTATTGTCTACTGACAGACAGACATAGTTATCTACTGACAAACAGAAACACTTATTGTCTACTGACAGACAGACACAGTTATCTACTGACAAACAGAAACACTTATTGTCTACTGACAGACAGACATAGTTATCTACTGACAAACAGAAACACTTATTGTCTACTGACAGACAGACATAGTTATCTACTGACAAACAAACACTTATTGTCTATTGACAGACAGACATAGTTATCTACTGACAAACAGAAACATTGTTGTCTACTGACAAACAGATACAGCTATTGTCTACTGACAAACAGAAACAGTTACCTACAGACAAACAGAAACAATTATTGCCTTTTGACAAACAGAAACAAAACTGACTTGGTTTGCTGAAGTGCACTCTCAGCCAAGTGAACATGAATGGCTGTGTCCATGACACAATGATTCTTGCTGACCCTCGATTCAAACAGCTCCCCTCATCGCTGTCTGTTAAAATGCTTAGCTCTCTACCACCAATGACTGTGTCACTCTGTGCCATGTCAACTGTACATTTAAGATAGGGGCACTGTGAGACACTTTCATAAAGCAAATCAGGACTGCATATAAGAAAAGTAACAGCTGCAGCAGGATATGAAAAAAAAAAAGTTAGTTTCATATTCTTTACAGGACGTCGCAGTCAACCCCAGCATGTTTTGGCTGTTTGTGATATCTTGGCAAGTTTACGTTCAGTAGTTTGCCATTGCTTTCATTTCAGAAAAAACCAATGCAAGGTGGTCTGCTGCCGAATCGCATGCAGCTGTGTTTCGAACGCGGGGATGCGTCCAATACCCCTTAGCCACGGAGCCGGCAGCAGGATATAACAATACAGAATGATAGCAAGAATGCATGAACTCTGTGAAAAAGTATACACATTATACACAAAAAATTATGTCAAATAAAGCTAGCAGCCAAGGAAATGAATGATAATGATAAAAGAGAAGTAATGGCTGGAGTAGGATATAAAACTACAAAATTAAAACAGATATGTGTGACTCCTGCAAAACAAGTGTACACATACTAAAAACAAACAGTAAAGACTGATGACGAATAGAGGTAGCAGCCAGGGAAATTGTAACAGTAATGGAGTACTGGGGTATTATTAGGATCTAGTGGGAAACAGATACAGCACGATTGAGCATTGAGACTGAAAGCGGGGAGAGATGCTCAATCGTGACGTATTGGGTTGGCAAGGGGAGTTAACATCAGGCCTTTGACTAGAGAAGAAGCTAACTTGTCATCATGTAGAAATAAACAGTATTTGTATTAAACCAACACGTCTTGTGAGTTCCTGCTCTGTTACAGGACTCGAAATGGAGCCTAAGACCGAGGATTTGAACCTGATATAGTCCAGTCGGTATAAAAACAACGCGAAGTAATGCCGTATAACATCGCGAAGAAGATGTTCCATGCTCCGGTCCTATAAGTCACCAGAAACAATTTCGGCACGTTGTGGAACAACTAGTGAACGTAATAAGGCGCAGTGAAAAGATGGCCAGTAAATTGTAAATTTCAGTTATCTGTGAATACAGAGGCCAAAAGCCCGCCCAGGGGTGGTCCTCTGTAAGTCTTTTTCAAGACTTGAGATAACAAATAAATTAGCGTTAAGAGGCTTGGTATAACCGTCACTTTTTAGAGTTCACAACTCAAATGGCTTGTCATAGCCGCCGTTTTGCAGTTTTTTACCTCAAGAGGCTTACCATGGCCGGTGCCTGAATTTTATCGTTTTCAAGGGGCTTACCATAGCCGTTGCTTGGAATGATCACTTCCAAAGGGCTTACCATAGCCTGAATTTTGCCATTTCCAAGAGCTTGGTCCGGGCCGCCACCTGCGGTAACGTTTGTTTCAACGGGCTACCAAAGCCGCTGCCATACATCGTTGTTTCGGGGAGCTGACCAAGACTGCCCTGTGATCGTGTCTGATCGATTTGAAACTTGCTGTTGGAAAGTGCTGCTCTTTGATCATTCAAAAAACTGAGACACCCACGCTTTAGACTTCACAGAACTTTGGAAAAAGGGGGCAATCCAAAAAACCCAGTCGTCTGATCGTTGAGTCAGGTGAGAAAGAACATTTTAATAAAATAATCAAGTTCAGCCTCAAGGTTAATAGGTTTCATTCTGAACGCTAACAACTGAAAAAAAAGACAGCAAATAAATAAGGCATCTCGGGGCTCTGCTACAGTTGAGAGCCGCTCGCTATCTCAAGACATCGATGAAGTGCCCCACCCGGGGTGAAGTCAGAAGCCAGAAGACTGGTCGGGACCCTACCAGGGGTTGAAATTTATCCAGGCATCCCAAGAGACGAAGTTACCTGGGAGGAGACAGACTAACTGAACTCCGCTACCTGAACTCCGCGACTGAATTTCGGCTGACGCAGAATCCTAGTGTTTGAGTAACCTGAGAAGAGCGTAATCTGACGGCGAGTCTAGGAAAATACCTCGTGCTGGGATCGAGAAACAGAAGTACGTAAATTTATAAACCTGGTAACTGATTGAACTGATTGAAATAAGTGATTTGATTTGTGTTTCTTAAATTAGGAAATTACGATTGTGAAGTTGTTTGCTTGCTCTGTTTAAGTACATTTCAGCATAACAGATTCATCACGGCACAGTAGAGAATTATTCCAGCTGAGTTTTTTTTTCCAGCTATCAAGAAGCATATAGAAGAAGATATTGTTTTTAGGCTGAGATAGCATAAAGAGTAAAAATGCACCTGAGCAGAGACTTAGGACGCGTGACTGCATGGTTAGGAGAGTTAAAGGTGGCAGTCAGCGAGGTGGAATGTTTCGTACACTGGTTACAGAGAAAAACAAATAATGAGATGAAAAGGAACAACAAGAATAGCCGAGGACAGCCACTACTTAATGAAAATAGAGGGCAGTGTAGAAACATTTACCTTAATCCAAAGATAACTAGGGTTAGGAGCTGGTATAATGATCAGGGATACAGAAATGGACATGAGAGAGACTGTTCTAGGAGTTGGCCATCCTATACTATAAGCGCTAGAAAAAGACGTGACGAATGGTTTGAAAAAAGACAAAGACAGTATCTAAACTCAGGTGTAAGAGAGAGAGTTGAACCTGTAAATAAAATACAAACTAGTCCTAAAATGGTTGCGAATGTGACTAGTGGACAGGAAAAGAAAACGATGGTATTAGTGAAAAAAATAAACCGAGAGACACAGACGCAGGCAGGTAATACGATAGAAAATAGTACACAGACTCAGGTAGATATTGTAGAGAAAAATACCCAAGTGCAACCAACTAAGAAAATAGTAAGGGGAACGCAGACCATTAAGACGGTGGAAATTGCGAAAACACCTCAGGTGAAATTAGAAAAAGGAGTCAAGGTTGAAGTTAGGAAAGATAGACAGACGAAAACCAAGGATGAAAAGAAGCCAAAGAGGAGAGGTATTGAAAAAGGAAATAGCAGCATGATAGTTATTAGAGGTACTGACATCTCAACTTCCTCAACTATAGACAGGAAACTAATTCCCAAATGGTGTAGGAATATTAGCTGTCAGAGTTCAAGTTACGGAGAAGAAGATATTCCTACCGCTGCATATTATAGTGACGCTGAAACAGATATTAATAATGATGATTCGGAGAATGAGAGAATTGCACTACGAGAAGATCCTGAATTGAAGAGTGATGTTCCCTCATACGATGTAGTTCCTGGTAGACAAATGGACGGAACTTTAGAACTAGAAAATGCCAGTTTATATGACAAGAAAATAGGGAAGGTTAAGGGACGAATACCGAGAAAGAGAAAGAAAGTCAGACGTTCTAAAGATGACTATGGGAATAGGGTCGAGGTGTCAGCAGTAAACTATTGTGAAACTGATGAAGGAAGTATTATTAGTGTGTCATCTGAAGACGAGATGGGAAGGTACAAACGATACGTAAGGTATATAAGAAACAGTGAGCAGACCGACGCAAATAAAGGAAATAAGAAGAATAGTAATAGACAGATAGCGGGAATTTACTCCTCGACAACAGAAGATAACATAAGAAAACTCAGAGAATTAAGACCTGAGTACTTTAACAGGTTAACAACAGATAGTGATGATGGTATAGTTGAAACGAGACGAACGTCAGTACTAAGAGACGACGAAATATTTGGTTTCGATGCGCTCTATGGGTGTTAAAATTATTTGGGTGAGGAAGGAAAATGGAATTGTTTTGGAAGAATTGCGGTTTGAGCATATAGATATATGAGCTGTCTAAAATAGGCAGATGAATTTATGAATTTTGTTTGGTGTAGCATCGCATGGTACAGGGTAGGCGTTGATATTGTTGATATTTTCGTGGATACGAAATACAGGATATCTGGTTTTTGATTCCGGTGTAGGGAGAGTAAACTAGATAAAATAAGTTTGTCCGGAAGGGATAGGTACAGAGAGTTAGTCACGTTGAGTGATGTATAAATGGTGTGCTTAGAATTAGTAGAGGATGAAGGTTCGTACTAGAAATGGTTCGACTCAGAGCTGTGACGTGATGTCTGAGATAGTTTTGCTTGTTGGTTTGAGAAGAAAGAATAGTATGGTTGACAGGTGAATCGAGAGGATCTGGTGAGGAGATATAGGTTGAGGAGGAATTGAGTATCCTGTGTGTAAAATAGCCAGTTGAACGTGAGAATATTAAGAGTAAAAGACTGTAGAAGTGGATGCTTGAAAAATACGAGTTACGTCGTGCTTGTGGGGAAAGAAATATGAGAAACTTGTTGTGTGGAGAAGTATAGAATGATAGTTACGAGGTTAGTGGCTCGTCGGAGTGAAATTGGTTATACGAGGATGAGTGAGAAAAGTAGAAATAAGTAAACAGTTGAATTGTGAAAGTCCTGTTGAGTGTTGAAGTAGTTTGTCTGATAATCCGTTGTTCTTGTAGCGGTAAAAATGTAGTCAAACATATGTGCGTCGAGTATGGATAGGCTGTTGGCAAGTGTTAAGTATAGCATACATGTACGAGGTGTTTAGTTCGTACGTGAGTATAGTTCTAGACAAACACGTGTTCGTCGCGATGAGTGAAGTAGGAGTGAGGTTTGGTGATGTCGCCTGAGCGAAGTACATAGATAAAATGTAATAGTGCGCTGATATATCTTGTGTCAAGGTGTGTAGAGGAGGTCGATACGCCTGGATTGTGGTGAGTGATTGCTGGAATGTTGAATTGGCGTCTAAAGTAATTTTTTTTTGAAGTAATAGTATGGACACGTTAGGTTGTCGAGATGCGAGAGTAGTAGTAAGATGAGAGAGAGGCTGTGTATCATTGTCCGTGTGAATATACGAAGACTGGTTGATAAATGAAAATAGAGTATGCGAAAATTGAGAGATAGAAAGAAGTGGGTTGACGGAAACAGTGTTAACATTCTGAATGATGTTTCATAAAATATGTTTAGTATTGTTGACAGGGATGCATCGAAGCAAGAATGCCTAAAAGTGAGCTCTGCTGTCAGTTATAAGTGGAGTGGGTTGCTGTTCTGGAAGAGTCCCGATAAATAGGAAATGGAGTGAAAGGTACAGAGGTAAACAAGGTTGGTTAAATGAATGTTGGAGAATGTGTTCCGACAAGGATGACCAGTTTGATTATCGTCACGATACAAGAATGCTAGGAGAGACCTGAGGATAGCTTAGAGTAGTCGTGGTGAGATGTTGGAAGATAATGTGTTTAAGTAAATTGCGTCGGATAGACGAGAAACTTAAAAAGTAGAGTTGGTTGTATTGGTGAGAGACAAAGTTTTGTTGGACGTAAGAGGTTAGAGATACCGTGGTTAACGGTAATAAAAATAGTTAGTTGTAGAAATACTTGGAATAAATCCAAGGGAAATAATTGACCACTGGTACTTTGAGGTAACATTGAGATAATAATGGGTGAAATGAGTTGACCTGTAGTTTACAGTGATTGAATTACAAATAATATGATGTGTAAGGAGTTAGTTTGACTTCCAGAAAATGGAACGGTCAATTGTGGAGTGGTGATTGTGGTTGAGGAGAACAAATATTGTTCTAGATTAAAGAAGTTAGTCTGCAGTTAACAGATATACATACGTAGCAGTGAGGTGTTTTGTTAAGTCGTATGAGAGGCCAAGGTTGATGGGCCACTGTACGTAGTAATTTGAAGGGAGTTGTAATTATTTTGAAAACCTTCTCTTTAGAGAGAAGACAATTGTTTTATAGACTCTGACTTTTAATGCCTCATATATAATATATTTTTTTTGCTTGATTTGGTCCTGTAAAGTGATTGTTATTATTTTAGAATAGGATTATTGTGTTCGTAGACTTTTGAATACAAACTACTGGTCCGTAAAAGAGACCAGTAGTATTAGGTAACAATAGATTAGGATGTATGTTGTATTATTTTAATCATCATCACCATCATCATCACCGTCATCATCATACCTTTAATTAATATGTGGGGAAACATAAATGATGTAAAAAGTTTGGGGGGGTATGATGTTCTGTTTTGATTTTATCTCGTTTAACTTATAATTTAAATGAATTGTCTTGTGTGTTTGCAAATACATGTTGGAAATTAGTTAGGTTTGATTTACATAGTTTTGTCTAGAATACATAGGGCTTTATTTTAATCCTTCGTTCAGAATGTAGTAATAAACTACTGGGGACTAGAAGAGAGACATTTGTTTGGAACCCTTCGTTCAGAAAATAGTAATAAACTACTGTGGACTAGTAGAGAGACACATCATCCTGGTGAATAATGTGTTCATGGGTATATTATAGTGCTGTGATAATCAGCATAGTGAGGTTGAAATGGTTATGAAGTAGTGGAAACATATCCCCGGTATATGGATGGTTATGGGAAAGTTTAGAGTTACACTAAAGTCAGCATTGATTGGAAATATATGGATTAGAAGCCATATGGGGGAAGAAAAAATTAATATAGCAGTGGGGTAAATGAGGAGAAAGTTTTAAACATGGTTTACATGGGGTCAGAAGAACCATGATGTACACAGGATTGCGGGGTTATAGAAAAAGAAGAGGGTAACGGGTTACCCCAGACAAAAACATGAATTGAATCCATGTTTAAATCTGAAGAGTGATTAGACACTGTGGATAACAGTACAATAATAAAGGGGTGTAAGTGTGTAGTCGAGACATAATGACATGGGGTGTTTGAGAGTCCGTAATATATGGGCTGGGATAAAGTTAAAGGCAGGGATAGGATATTGTTGCTGTTAGTAACGGCATGAAGGGAGATTTGAGTAGTTGTGCCCATAATAAATGGACAGTAAGGGGGCAAGAGAGGTATATTATGTGAAGTGATCTGTATTGGAACAGGTCTTGATTTTTAATTGTGTCCTCGGGACGTATTTTGTGGTTGACATTACAATGAGAGGTTGAAGTAAGGTTCAGAGACATAAAAGTAGTAGTGTCTGTAATATATAGACAATTGGATGTGAATAATGTTTTTGATGCTGTAGATAGCAGCGTAAACGTTTACCATAATGAGTGGTAAAGGTGTGTGATTTAGGTGAGTGTGGTTTTAGACTTTATTACATAAAGTCTCAAATGACATAGGAGGGTAAAGGAGTATGGTTTGGTAAAGGGGGTGTGTGATGTAGCTGAGTGTGGTCTTTGTGTGGAAGAGTTCTACTGCTTCTTTTAAATACCGGTGGCCACCGATTCTTTGTCTTCCTATCGTGTGAAAATAATTTCAGGTTAGTTGAAAGTGGGGGATTAGTAGAGTTGGTGATAAAAATAAGGAGTTGGTGTTAGCGTTTGAAATTTTAAGCAGATTGCTTATGAAGAGAAGAAGGAGTATTTAAGAAGACGTGTTATGATGTTATGATATGTTGTATAAAGTTGAGATTTAAAGGTTATATGTAAATATGTTATGTTTGTTTGAAGGGACAGAAACGAAGAAGAAGTGGGTTGATATATAGCAGGGGAAAGAGTTAAAGAAATAGAATATTTACTTAAGATGGAGTTGGTTTGGGGAAGATTAGAGGAACTGCGAGAAGTAAAGAAAAAGAGGGAATAGAGTAAGGGGATTAGGAGTAAAGATTTTTCCTTTATAAGGAAAAGTCTTTAATAAACATGGGGAGGTGTAACAGTAATGGAGTACTGGGGTATTATTAGGATCTAGTGGGAAACAGATACAGCACGATTGAGCATTGAGACTGAAAGCGGGGAGAGATGCTCAATCGTGACGTATTGGGTTGGCAAGGGGAGTTAACATCAGGCCTTTGACTAGAGAAGAAGCTAACTTGTCATCATGTAGAAATAAACAGTATTTGTATTAAACCAACACGTCTTGTGAGTTCCTGCTCTGTTACAAAATGAATAATAATATAAGAGGATTAATAATATAAGAGAAGTAACGGCAGCAGTAGGCTTAAAAATATAAGAGAAATAACGGCAGCAGTAGGATTAATAATATAAGAGAAGTAACGGGTACAGTAGGATCAATAATATAAGAGAAGTAACGGCTACAGTAGGATCAATAACATAAGAGAAGTAACGGCTACAGTAGGATTAATAACATAAGAGAAGTAACAGCTACAGTAGGATCAATAACATAAGAGAAGTAACAGCTACAGTAGGGTCAATAACATAAGAGAAGTAACGGGTACAGTAGGATCAATTTTTCTTCTTTCGTTCGCTTGAAATATGTCTATAACTGCAATGTCGTCTCTTGCATGAATTGAACTGTTTTTTTCAGTTCACACAGTGGTCCATAGAGTTTATCTTCCACTGTCGTCTCTCTAGGCCAGAAGGTTTGCCTAGATATGTTATATTTTGGGCAGTCTTGGAGTATGTGCTCTGCTGTCTGCGACGCCAATCCACATGTGCACATGGCTGTTTCACCGATCTTGAATTTTGTATACATGTGGTTGCGTAATCTATTGTGTCCTGTTCTGAGGCGCAGAATAATGACTTGTTCTGGTCTGTCCATAATGTGGTAGTCATCTTGAGCAGGTTTTGGTGGCTTTCTGACTGATTTGATCATTCTTTTCTTTTGGTGGTATGTAACGGGCACATCAGGCTGTTCCTCTTTGGCTCCTTCCTTAGCCAATTGATCAGCTCTGTCGTTTCCGGGTACTCCACAGTGGGATGGTATCCACTGTATGGTGACTTTATGCTGACTGCTAAGTTCAGAAAGTAGTGTCCTTAGTACTGGCAATTTCCCAGAGAGGAGCGCCTCGAGTACTGATTTTGCATCTGTTAGTAGCACCACAGGTTGTGTACCTTTGCTGTTATTTAGTAATTTCTCTGTTGCTATCTTGATTGCCTCAATTTCGGCATCATAGTTATGGCAGTACTTTCCTGTCGGTACTCTGGCTGTGTCCCTAGTATTATTTGGGTATTCTATGTACACTCCCGCTCCTCCATTTCGAACAGCATTTTGTGCTGACCCATCTGTGTAGACTCGGATCCAGAGGTCCTGTGGGTATTCTTCATCAAGGAAGCTGAGAGTGGCTGTTCTGCGCTGCACACTGTTCTGTTCTTCCTTGTCAAATATTCCTCTCACTTTTGTCTGGATTTGTAACGATAGTCTATGCTCATCTTTCCATGGAGTTCGCTCTGGAATAGTTGTTAGGGGGATACCAACTGTGGGCAGATCAGTGGTTTCTCTGCAGAGTCGTTTGGCCTGGTGGATAAAACTACTTCTTTTCAACCGCCCCATAGCTAGGTTTTCAAATCTGTTCTTCATAGGGTGGCCTGGCAAGCTGAGGAACTTTTCTGCTTGTATTAGCGTTTTCGGATCTCTGCGCTCACTCAGTGCCTGTGTCCTCCCCATCTTCTCCATTTCCACTATAGGGGTTGATCTCATCCCTCCTGTGGTGACTCTAAGTGCTTGATTTTGCACCTTGTCCAGCTCTTGTAGTGTGGTATTTGATGCTGAACACCACGCAGTTGACCCATATTCCAGGTGTGGTCGTATGCTCTGTTGGTAAACTTTGCTAAGTATTTTCGTACTGGCTCCCCATGTGGTTCCACTTAGCTTTCTCAGGATGGCTATTTTCCTTCTGGCTTTTGCTACTGCTTTGTTGATGTGCTTTCTCCATGTCAGCTTGCCATCAAATGTTACTCCAAGGTATGTTGGTTCTTTATCTTCTCTTAGGGGTGTTCCATTTATCTGGATGATCCCTGCCTTTTGTTTTGGAGAGAGGGTAAATAGGGTGGTGCTGCACTTGTCAGTGTTTATGCTGACACACCATCTATTTGCCCATGCAGCAAATGTATCTACAGCTCTTTGTAGCAATCTGGTGGCCACTGATGCATATTCATTTGTGCTCCATAGAACCAGGTCATCGGCGTACATTGCCGCTTTAATTCCATGCGGTAGGTGAGCAACAAGATTATTGATGAAGATTAGAAAAAGTGTGGGGGACAAGACTCCGCCCTGGGGGACACCGTGACGCAGTAGTACTTTCTTGCTCTTGAGTCCGTCTATCTGTACTCGGGCTCTTCTGTTGTGCAAGTATGCTTTCACCCATTTGTACATTCTTCCATTGACTTTGCAGTTTCTCAGTTTCTTCATCAGACCTTCTTTCCAGACTTTGTCAAAGGCTTTCTTCAGATCTATCCATGCCGCAAGCACCAGCTTCTTCTCTTGGAATGCATCCTCAATTTCTTGAGAGAGGTAGGTTGTCTGATCTTCGGTAGAGTAGCACTGCCTAAAGCCAGCCTGCTGTGGCACAAGGATGTTTTTACTTTCAATGTACCACTGCAGTCTGTGATTGATGATGCGCTCCAGTGTTTTGCAGAGACAGCTGGTGAGGCTAATTGGTCTGTAGCTAGAGGCAATGGAACCATCTTTCCCTGATTTTAGGAGGGGTATCATGATTGCTTCTCTCCAGGCTTGTGGAACACTGCCTAAGGTCCAGCTGTTATTGAAGATCTGCAACAGCTTTGTTTTGGCCTCTGTTCCTAGGTTCCTGATCATTTCATTGGAGATACCATCAGCTCCTGGTGACTTTCTCATTTTCAGTTTTGATATGGCTAGCTCCAGTTCGCTGATTGTGATGGGTGCCTCCAGAACCTCATGTACTATTTCCTTCTGTCCTGTATGTTGTCGTTTCTCTCGAATCTCTTGTTGTTTCTCTGGACTAATTTTGATATTGCTATCTTGTGCGAACGAGTCCGCAAAATGGTCAGCTGCTTGCTTTCTTGTTAAGATTTTTCCATCTTTATGTAGTGCAATTTTTGAGTTTCTCCCTGTGCCCTCGTCATTAAGCTGTTTTATTAGCTTCCACAATTTCCTTGTGTCTCTTTCAAAGTTCAGAGACTCCGTTTTCTCCTGCCAGCTTTTCCGTCTAGCCTGCAGCTTGGCCCTTTGAAATTTGGCTTTTGCATGCTGGAATTTATTGTGGTGCTCTTGGCTGGGTGTGGCCTCTGCTTGCTTTCTACACACTTCAACATCATTATGCAACTGTTCCAGTTCACTACTCCAGTAGGGTTTATATTGTTTATGGGCTCCTCTTGGTACTGTTTCTCGCGCTGCCTGTAGTATGCATTTCCCAAACTCTTCAACTGCTTTATTTATGTCTTTCTCAGTGTTCAGGTTTCTAACCAGTATGCTGGTGCGATGCTTGTACATTGCCCAGTCTGCTTTCTTGTAGTTCCACCTCGAGAGGGTGCTGCTTTCACTTACAAGCTCATTTTCTACGGTTAGAAAGACTGGCCGATGGTCACTGCCACCAAGTTGTTTCCCAACAGTTCGTGTAATGTTCCACTCCAGGTCTGGTGAATGAAAAGCCAGGTCAGGTGTAGTTGTAGAGTGCCATGATCTCGAGTAGAAAGTATGTGGGTCGGACGGCTTGTTAATCAACATGAATCTATTCTCATCTTGCCAGTCTTCCAGTCTCTCTCCTCTCTGGTCCATGTGATCATAGCCCCAGCTCTGCGAGTGGCTGTTGAAATCGCCACACACAATCATTTTTTCTTTTAGTGGTAGAGTGTCCAGTGCCTGTGGGCGGTCACTTGGACAGTAGTAATTGGTCAGATGTAGATCTGTATTACCTGTCTTAAGTTTAAGTGTCTGATACTCAGCCCCTTCCATGTAGACTTTGATTTGGGAAGCCATGATGTTATTTCTTACAAGGGTCAGTATCCCACCTTTTCGCCTGTTCTTTCGGTCAGATCGGTAACACTGGTAGCCTCTGATTTTGAAGGCTATATTTTCATTGAGGTGAGTTTCTTGCAAGCAACATATGCTTACTTTTTCTTGGTCAGTAGGATAACTAACATAAGAGAAGTAACGGCAGCAGTAGGATTAATAATATAAGAGAAGTAACGGGTACAGTAGGATCAATAATATAAGAGAAGTAACGGGTACAGTAGGATCAATAATATAAGAGAAGTAACAGCTACAGTAGGATTAATAACATAAGAGAAGTAACGGCTACAGTAGGATTAATAATATAAGAGAAGTAACGGCTACAGTAGGATTAATAATATAAGAGAAGTAATGACTACAATAGGATTAAAAATATAAGATATGTAACGGCTACAGTAGGATCAATAACATAATAGAAGTAACGGGTACAGTAGGATCAATAATATAAGACAAGTAACGTCTGCAGTAGGATTAATAATATAAGACAAGTAACAGCTACAGTAGGATCAATAATATAAGAGTAGTAACGGCTACAGTAGGATTAATAATATAAGACAAGTAACGTCTGCAGTAGGATTAATAATATAAGAGTAGTAACGGCTACAGTAGGATCAATAATATAAGAGTAGTAATGGCTACAGTAGGATAAATAATATAAGAGTAGTAACGGCTCCAGAAGAATCAATAATATAAGAGTAGTAACGGCTACAGTAGGATCAATAATATATGAGTAGTAACGGCTACAGTAGGATAAATAATATAAGAGTAATAACGGCTACAGTAGGATAAATAATATAAGAGTAGTAACGGCTACAGTAGGATAAATAATATAAGAGTAGTAACGGCTACAGTAGGATAAATAATATAAGAGTAGTAACGGCTACAGTAGGATCAATAATATAAGAGTAGTAACGGCTACAGTAGGATCAATAATATAAGAGTAGTAACGGCTACAGTAGGATCAATAATATAAGAGTAGTAACGGCTACAGTAGGATAAATAATATAAGAGTAGTAACGGCTACAGTAGGATAAATAATATAAGAGTAGTAATGGCTACAGTAGGATCAATAATATAAGAGTAGTAATGGCTACAGTAGGATCAATAATATAAGAGTAGTAACGGCTACAGAAGGATCAATAATATAAGAGAAGTAACGGCTACAGTAGGATTAATAATATAAGAGAAGTAACGGCTGCAGTAGGTTTAATAATATAAGAGAAGTAATGGCTACAGTAGGATTAATAATATAAGAGAAGTAATGACTACAGTAGGAATAATAATATAAGAGAAGTAACGGCTGCATCAGGATTAATAATATAAGAGAAGTAACGGCTGCAGTAGGTTTAATAATATAAGAGAAGTAATAGCTACAGTAGGATTAATAATATAAACGAAGTAATGACTACAGTAGGATTAATAATATAAGAGAAGTAACGGCTGCATCAGGATTAATAATATAAGAGAAGTAACGGCTGCAGTAGGTTTAATAATATAAGAGAAGTAATGGCTACAGTAGGATTAATAATATAAAAGAAGTAATGACTACAGTAGGAATAATAATATAAGAGAAGTAACGGGTACAGTAGGTTTAATAATATAAGAGAAGTAACGGGTGCATCAGGATTAATAATATAAGAGAAGTAACGGCGGCAGCAGGATATGACAATACAAAATACATTTAGGTATGCGCGACTCCAACGAAAACAGGGACTGCAGCAAAATATGGCACTATTTAATACTGTTACTACAATCAATTCTGAGTTTAAAGTAAACGTTTTCCACTTTTTGAGCCGTATTGCCTATATGGTGCAAGCCCTGTAGTTTTATAGACCAATCTGCACTACCTAGTCGAAAAATTGTTGGCCGCCGTGAGTTACCTAAACATTCTGTGGTATCTATTTTATGCTTGGTTGACAGGGAAGCCCAGGTAACATTTTTAAATTCATCTTGATGCAGATTTGAACGTATGATCCTCAGGAAGGTAACCTGGTCAACAAATACCTGAAAAAGTCGGATGTGTCGGCAACTCTGCTGTAAACAGGCATAAAGCAATTACATCTAAAACAGCATTCTGGATGAACACAGCAGAAGAAGAACATATGATCACCAGGACACACAGCAGCAGGCTGGCCACTGAACTACCATGACTCCCACTCTGTGTACATGCTCAAAAACTGCCTTTTTTCCCCAGCTAAACAAATACTACATCACCCTTCATGAAAGAGTTACATCACAGAGCCAAGAACAAACAATACCACACGGCCAAGAAGAAACAACACAATACCATGAAAAATCTACATGACAGAGCTGTACAACAACACTGGGACTAAGACTAAGACTTATGCAGAAGCTGAAATAACAGCTACAGATAGGACACCTACCGTACTGACATGCAGGACCAAACCATCCTGGCTGACACCCGCGACTCCCACCGCTGAAGCACTGATCAGCAAGGGAACAGTACTGATCATAAACACAGTGACACTTGTACTTGCACTGCTGCCCGAACCAACCAGTACCGCAGCCTGCAAGTGGGAACAAACACATCATGATACCTTTTCTATTTAAATTCATGGCTCATTTCACCACTTTCTCCAAACTATGGTGTATAGGGTGTAATTTTTAATGACTGCAGTAACTGTCAAAACTGTCATTTACTGCCATCATAGCACCTCGTGGTGTATGGCAGTGGATCTTGAGCCTGAGGAATTAAGGCCGCCTAATTATTACAGTCACTGTGAACTGTGCAGGTTAGAGTTTTCTCTTTGCCCCCGACAGAAAAAACTCCACACCTTACCGAGGATTCAAAACTGGGTCTCCCGAAGGAGAATCCGGCATTCTAGCCACTCTGCCAGCCGCTCCTCTGCAGTTAAAATATTGCCGGTCCAAGTTTTGTATTCACCCTCTGTAAAGTTCATGCAACATAATAGGTAAATACAAAACTTGGAACAGCAATATTTTCAAACACTGCAGTCATTAAAAATACACCCTGTAGTTACAACAAAAGAGTAGTAAAGAGCCCTTAAAACCATGGGATGTATTGGGTATAGTGCTAGCAATACATTTAGAGACCAATTAGCACTCGATGGGCGATGTCAGTACCCAACCAGCTGCTTTTACCTCCCAGGAAATGGCCTTATACCCAGGTCCGGCTGGGGGAAACACAGGTCAATGCAACGACTTGAATGGAAATCATACATGACCACGGAGTTGGCTTACTGTTTAGGCAAGATAATATACTCATCATCATCATGTGCCATGATGAAAGGCATGGACCGTCATTGTTCGCTATCTCACAACACCACAAGTCTAGGGTCAGGTCTGTGTTCTTGTTCCATTTATCCCAAGTGGTCAAGCTATTCAGATATTTCTCTCTTTGTCTTCTCCTGCTCATTTCCCATCACCTCTGCCATTTGTCACAAAAACATTTTCTTCATAATATGTCAAAAATTCATGACAGTCTACATCTAATTTCTCTAATCATTTTAGTTGTTATTTGTTTCTTAAAGGACTGCCTCCATTTTTATTTCCGTTCATGGTATTCGTTCCATTTTCCTTGTAAGACCATTTCCACTGACATTAGAAGTTTCTCAGCTTGTCTTCTTATTGTTAGATAAAACACTAGCCACCTGAAATAACTTATGTGAGGGGGTAAGAGATCAAATATAGATAAACGACATTACTTACAAACAACTGCAAATAAATAAAGAGGAAATATGGATAACGATTTCATGTTAACATAATCCAACATTGCTACATCACTACAACAATGCTCCAACATAACACAAAGCAGCAGCAATATAACGATAAAAGAAAACAGCAATGCAATGTAACAATGATATAACCATGCAACAATAGCACAACAAGTGGACACATTAGAACAACAATTAAACAGAAACAGTTATCTACTGACAACACAATTCAACAACAGAAAAATACACACTCAAAACAAGAACAGACCAACAAATATATAATTGGAATTATGAAAAGACAAACACTATAACAGATCAACCCACCAGCCGTCAGAGAGACTGTTAGAAAAACAAAAGCAATCCTAAATAAAACTACCACACACATCACAGAAGCAATACACTACAGAAGCAACTAATGATGCCGGTGAGAAAATGATCCAGGTTCATCAAGGCGTGAAAATATCCGCTAGTTGTCTGACATTAACATGTTATCCTGAACACTATAGTTTAATTAAAGAAATGCATTTATGGATATTGATTGACACTTACAGGAAACATCCTAGAAAAACATACATATAGACTATAAAGGTTAATTGCTGCCATAAATGTGGGCAGAAGACATTAATTGCTGACACACGGCCTGCTAGCTTCAACAGCCGTTAGACTGCTTTGTCAATACTGAACATTGAGCTCTGAAAGGGTGTTTTTTTTTTGGTATGCTCGCTTACTTTGAACTCAAGCGTAGTCCATACCTGTGCTAATACTTCTAGAACACTAGACTGATTTGTGCGTGTGGATTAGCTTTCCCTATTACCTGTGTCCCTCACCATCTGGTGAACCCACTCCGACTTCTGAGGTACTTGTAATTTATGTGCCCAAATCAAGGATGAGAAGTCAGCATTTTGGTTCAACTGACTGGTATAAGGGTTGAACCCGCTATTTTAGCATCAGCACACCGAAAGTTTAAAAGTTAGAGCTCTTATCCATTCAGCCTTGCTGACCTCCTGAAAGGGCACACATTTCCCCATGTTTGGGACAGGATTGTTGTATCACTCAGTGTTGTTGGTTATTTCCGTGATTTATTGTTTGTTTGTAAACTATACCAAGTAATACATTGTTATAATAGAAACACTTACAAATTATAGCAAAGGGAAAATGAAAAACATAAAGAGTTTATGGAAGTTGCAACAATGAAGACATTGAAAATGTCATTCAGTAGCATGTCCTTTGCAGAACCTCGCTCCCATAACAACCTTCCGGAAAACTTCTCAAATGTAAGCAAGATGTCCCGTGTCCGATACACCCATCTGTTGATCATCCGCCGCATCCTGCACCCATCTTCTCTTTGGCCTTCCTCTTCCTCTTTTCTCAGGTATACACCCCTCCATTTTTGTTCTCTCCAAACTTTCGTGACGTTTCAAGTGACCATAATATTTCAATATTATGTTTTTTTTGTTTTATCGTCTTTAATAGCCAACTCTCTTCAATATTCAGCTCTTGAAGTATGGATGTATTTGTTCTTTTCTTTATCCAAGATATTCTTAGAACCCGTCTATAACATTTGTATTCAAGTTACATGAAAATGTCACACTCTTAATATAGTTACTTTACAATCAACAAATGGGGGTTGTTTAACAAATGTCACATGTAGACTGGCCATATTAATACAGAGCTTACTTAGTATTAAGAGCTTATAGAAATAAGAATAAAAGAATATTATATATAAGAAATATATCGGCCATAGACCAGGCTGGTATACTGAATGTTCTGCGAGAACCAAGTGATGACTGTGAATCTACAACCATCGTCAGAATGCGAGAACAGAAAGTTAAAAGAGGTGTGGCCAAACAAGAACACTATGCTGGAAGACAAGGAAAATTAATACACCAACACAGAACTGGTATCGTTAGCTGCTACACACACTGCGGGATTTACTGAGGAGGAGATCCAAGTACTCAAGGACTGAATGGCTCGATGAGCATAGAGGATGATCTGTCGACTAACTAACTAACAAAGAACTATGTTTTAGAACAGGCAACTTTCCTGTGGCACCATACAGATGTTTTTGAGTCAAAAACTATTTTGAAACCATTACAGAAGAAATTCATGGCTTTTGAATTTCAATGTTACAGAGAAATTCTTAGAATTTCCAAGAATCAGAAGAATACTGACACTCTTCAAGATCTGAACATCAAAGGAAACCTTCTCATAAACAGCATCATATTCTATAAACAAATACCTTCACCGGATTAAAAATCACAGTGGTTTGAAGGAACAGTGATGGCAGGCACGATTCCTGTAAGTAGAGACACATATCAACCAGCACAGAGAGAACATAGGATATGGAGTCAACTTGAGCATGGCAACATACAAGGCAGGAGAACAGGAAAGGATCAAGAGCCATGAAGACAGCAACATTCTGCATTAGGACCTGCTACATAATGAGTTATTCTTGACCACAGGGTTGCAATTGCCAGCCCCAAATATTGCCTCTAAGAGTTCATGTCAATCAAATGTCTTTGTCATGTCATTTAACAAGAGCTGTGGTGGTGGCATAGTGGTCAGTGCGCTTGCCTGTCAAGATAGTGGTTTCGGTTCAATCAATGCTAATGGAAGATGATTTTCCCCAACCTGTAGACTGGTTCTCAACCAGTGAGGAATTGTTCAGAATTCTCTGGGAAGGATGATGAGAAAGGGAACTGGTCACCCTACCTGGTATGTCATGGTCTACAATGTATGAGGCCTAACACTTGACACCCCCAAGGCAGTATCTGCTACAGGACTTCCCCATAGACAAGAGGGTTGTCACACCCCTAAGGCAATATCTGCTACAGGACTTCCCCATAGACAAGAGGGTTGTCACATCCCTGAAGTTCAGGATATTGGAGGCAGAGGGAGGAAATGCTGACTTGGCTGACATAGTGGCATGGAGGACAACCGATGCTCAAACTTCTCAAGAACACAGATGGTTGTGGAGGAACAAGACTGCCTGTGCCACTCAGCATATCACACGAGATGCTGATAAAAACTTTTTTACTTCATTATCTTCTCTCCCCTGGCTTCTACTTCTCCAAAGCTTATCTATTTTTTTGTTTTTTCATCCTCTTTTTTTGGTTCTTTCCTCTCCTCTGTTTCATTTACCTTTTCTTTCTTTTATGTTCTTTCTCCTCTTCTGTTTCTGAACTCATCATCCAGTGGTCTGCCCTTTAGAGAATGTCACCTCCATAACAGTATTTTAAACTTCTTCTCTATTATAAAGCCGGCTCTCTGGAAAAGGGATTACACAATTTGTAATCCCGCATACCACGTTCCAAACACAGTTGCGGCCAATGTGGCAGCAGACCGCACTTGGTTGGATTTCATACAATGGTATGAGTGCCAGTCATTCAGAAATCAATGGCAAACCACTGAATGTAAACTTGCCAAGAAATCACAATCAGCCAAATAATGCTGGAGTTGACTGCAACATCCTGTAACGGATATGCAACTACCTTTAACTCTATTATAAACTAGACGACCTGTGTTTTCAGCATCACACCATACCGCTTCTAGAAGAGCTTCCTCTCCTCTTGATTAGTTGATTTATTCTTAATCTTATCTTTTAACTTGTTCTTGGTTTGTAGGATTTTAAAGTTAGTTTTTTTTTAAACTTTAGTAGCCTCTTAAGACATGTATGGCAGAACAGTTTTATTCTTTACTCTCCTTACAGGCCCAGTAACACACCAGAAAAATGCCTGTACACATTTCCAGGGTTGACCTAATTCCTAGGTCAGTAGCAAACATTCCGCCTCAAGGGATTTCGAACACATGACCACTGGGCAGGCAGACAAGTGTGCAGCACATTTAATCTTTTCATGGGACAGGGGAGTAACAATCTTCCATTTTTAGGGATGTCCCTGGCATTTCGATATCAGTTTGTTCACTAGCATGTCTTTATATCGCGCACTAGTCACAGTTTTACCCCTTTACTGGAAATGTACCAATATAGGGCCCTTGATATCCCAAAAGATTGTCATCATGACTCTCTCAGCAGATTCCTGAAGATGTTTTATCTTCCATTTTGAAATCCTTCTACCCATTCATACACTCTCCCCTGATTCAAACTGTCTCCATACTGAACCATCACTGGTCTGTAGATTTCACAATGGTTCCACACCCTCTGACCACAGCAAATTAAAAATGACTCATTCTTCCAATGTGTCAGTCATTTTGTAATTGCCAGTGCGCTTGCGCAAATTGCATGATCTTCACGACTCCTACATGAAGTATTGCTTAATAGCCAGTTTATGTCATGAAATAATAATGTCCATGCTCTTCCATGCAATGTATAATAAAATTCCTATTACTTAAAGACCTTCCCACATATTGTTGATTCTTCAATATTAATTCAACACTAAACCGCAGAACAATGAGAACAGTGTTAATTCATTATTAAATCACTTCACACATAGCTCTAGAATGTTGATTCTTCGATAGTAACTCATTCACCACAGAATCATGTTAGTTTTAAAATCTAAACTCATTCATTGTAGAAGCATGTTAGTTCTTCAATATAAAAACTCATTACTGCAGAATCATGTTGGTTCTTCAATATAAAAACTAATTGCTGCAGAATCATGTTGGTTCTTCAATATGAACTCATGGAATATATGCTGTGTGTGTTTCAATAACTCATTTGATACTGCAACGCAAAAGATTCAGTATTCAGTTGCTATTCAGGTACCACACTACAGGGGAAAGACATGGGAGTCGTACGCTGTCGCTCAAGAATGTAAATAAGATAAAGAGGCTGAAACATTCATAGAAGGGGCAACTACTTCTGATGATCAGATCTTCTTGTACATGCTGTTGTGGAGTTTATAGAACTAGCACAAGGTATTCAAAATGACATCACTTAAGGTGAATATATTATTAGTGTTAGCTCTTCAGTTGTATATATTTGATGTTGAGTTGCTGATATTGTTAGTTCATCAGTACTATCTCATTTAATGAGTTGAGTCAAGAACCAAAATTACAGCACTTGGGGCATTTCCAGTGCTCTGTCATCTGCAACAGCGAGTGAAGAGCCCCAATACGAATGGTACCAGTAGAAGTCTGATTATGTGTCCGTCTGGCCTTTCCTTGGAGTTTTGAGTATCAGCCAGATCCTCTAGTCACTGACTTCAGCACCACTCTCTCCAAGCCGTGATTTTTCTGATACTGTTAGTTCATCAGTTCTATCTCATTCAATGTTGAGCTGCTGATTGATTAGTTCATCAGAACTATCTCATTTAATGTGTAGTTATTATTGTTAGTTCTATCTCATTCAATGATAGTATGGTTAGTTCCATAATATCTAATATAATGTAGAGTTGATATTGGTAGTTCATCAATACTATCTCATTCAACGTGAAATGTTGATATTGTCAGTTCTTCCATAATATCTAATTTAATGTTGAGTTGATAATATTGTTAGTTCATCAGTACTATCTCATTCAATGTGGATATTATTAGTTCATAAGAACTATATCATTCAATGTGGATATTGTTAGTTCATCAGTACTATATCATTCAATGTGGGTATTGTTAGTTCATCAATATTAACTAACTCAAAACCAAATTGCGGAACAATGAGACCACCGTTGGTTTTTCTAGTTAGAACCATGTTAAGTAAAGGTTCAAGACTCTCATTATATGCCTTGGGGCAAACGGTAAGTAAATAACCCTTCTATGTCTAAACGTTTACTGACATCGAAGTGTGTTGAGTCATGAAAACTTGGGAAGATAATGTAATGGTATCCCCTTGCCTTCCACATCCACATGGAGTTCCGTTACCTCAGCCTTTGACAGCCCAATCCGACTGTCAGGACAAGTGGGTGCCCTTCTCTGCCCAGCTGCAGTGTTTTGGTCATGTGATGAGAAGAGAGGCACTGGAGAACATCGTGACAACTGGAAAGATCAAGAGGAAGAGAGACAGGCAGACCACGAGAAATGATGCTGGATGGATTTTGGCGGTGGCATGGAGGAATATCAACGACAGAGTTGATCCAGAAAACCAAGGACAGAGATCTGTGGAGAGTCATAAATGCCTACGCCAGTCGGCACGGCACTTGATGATGATGTTTAAACATGCACTAGGTACATCATAATAGACCCATATTGTAACAAATCGGAACTCAGTGGGTGATGTGGTGAAAATCACAAAGACATTATCTGGTGTCCATTTTAGGCTGGCTGGCTGGCCCTGGGAGTCAGGTATGTCTGTACACGTCTACCTCTAGTGGGATTCAAACATGACCACCAGGTCTGGCAGCCATCTTGATGGCCACCGCAGCATCCACTTCTGTAGAGAGATGATTTTAACAAAGGTAAAGCTAGTCCCATAGCAGATACTGCCACTGTAGAGTATGAAGTGTTGGATCTTGATCAGGCTGGCAGGTAACTGTGGGGTGTGAAGTGTTGGATCTTGATCAGGCTGGCAGGTAACTGTGGGGTGTGAAGTGTTGGATCTTGATCAGGCTGGCAGGTAACTGTGGGGTGTGAAGTGTTGGATCTTGATCAGGCTGGCAGGTAACTGTGGGGTGTGAAGTGTTGGATGTTGATCAGGCTGGCAGGTAACTGTGGGGTGTGAAGTGTTGGATGTTGATCAGGCTGGCAGGTAACTGTGGGGTGTGAAGTGTTGGATGTTGATCAGGCTGGCAGGTAACTGTGGGGTGTGAAGTGTTGGATGTTGATCAGGCTGGCAGGTAACTGTGGGGTGTGAAGTGTTGGATGTTGATCAGGCTGGCAGGTAACTGTGGGGTGTGAAGTGTTGGATCTTGATCAGGCTGGCAGGTAACTGTGGGGTGTGAAGTGTTGGATGTTGATCAGGCTGGTAGGTAACTGTGGGGTGTGAAGTGTTGGATCTTGATCAGGCTGGCAGGTAACTGTGGGGTGTGAAGTGTTGGCTGTTGATCAGGCTGGCAGGTAACTGTGGGGTGTGAAGTGTTGGATCTTGATCAGGCTGGCAGGTAACTGTGGGGTGTGAAGTGTTGGCTGTTGATCAGGCTGGCAGGTAACTGTGGGGTGTGAAGTGTTGGATCTTGATCAGGCTGGCAGGTAACTGTGGGGTGTGAAGTGTTGGCTGTTGATCAGGCTGGCAGGTGACTGTGGGGTGTGAAGTGTTGGATGTTGATCAGGCTGGCAGGTGACTGTGGGGTGTGAAGTGTTGGATGTTGATCAGGCTGGCAGGTGACTGTGGGGTGTGAAGTGTTGGATGTTGATCAGGCTGGCAGGTAACTGTGGGGTATGAAGTGTTGGATGTTGATCAGGCTGGCAGGTGACTGTGGGGTGTGAAGTGTTGGATGTTGATCAGGCTGGCAGGTAACTGTGGGGTATGAAGTGTTGGATGTTGATCAGGCTGGCAGGTGACTGTGGGGTGTGAAGTGTTGGATGTTGATCAGGCTGGCAGGTGACTGTGGGGTGTGAAGTGTTGGATGTTGATCAGGCTGGCAGGTGACTGTGGGGTGTGAAGTGTTGGATGTTGATCAGGCTGGCAGGTGACTGTGGGGTGTGAAGTGTTGGATGTTGATCAGGCTGGCAGGTGACTGTGGGGTGTGAAGTGTTGGACATTCACCAGGCTGGCAGGTGACTGTGGGGTGTGAAGTGTTGGACATTCACCAGGCTGGCAGGTGACTGTGGGGTGTGAAGTGTTGGACATTCACCAGGCTGGCAGGTGACTGTGGGGTGTGAAGTGTTGGACATTCACCAGGCTGGCAGGTGACTGTGGGGTGTGAAGTGTTGGACATTCACCAGGCTGGCAGGTGACTGTGAGGTGTGAAGTGTTGGATGTTGATCAGGCTGGCAGGTAACTGTGGGGTGTGAAGTGATGGACATTCACCAGGCTGGCAGGTGACTGTGGGGTGTGAAGTGTTGGACATTCACCAGGCTGGCAGGTGACTGTGGGGTGTGAAGTGTTGGACATTCACCAGGCTGGCAGGTGACTGTGGGGTGTGAAGTGTTGGACATTCACCAGGCTGGCAGGTGACTGTGGGGTGTGAAGTGTTGGACATTCACCAGGCTGGCAGGTGACTGTGGGGTGTGAAGTGTTGGACATTCACCAGGCTGGCAGGTGACTGTGGGGTGTGAAGTGTTGGACATTCACCAGGCTGGCAGGTGACTGTGGGGTGTGAAGTGTTGGACATTCACCAGGCCGGCAGGTGACTGTGGGGTGTGAAGTGTTGGACGTTGATCAGGCTGGCAGGTAACTGTGGGGTGTGAAGTGTTGGATGTTGATCAGGCTGGCAGGTAACTGTGGGGTGTGAAGTGTTGGATGTTGATCAGGCTGGCAGGTAACTGTGGGGTGTGAAGTGTTGGATGTTGATCAGGCTGGCAGGTAACTGTGGGGTGTGAAGTGTTGGATGTTGATCAGGCTGGCAGGTGACTGTGGGGTGTGAAGTGTTGGATCTTGATCAGGCTGGCAGGTAACTGTGGGGTGTGAAGTGTTGGATCTTGATCAGGCTGGCAGGTAACTGTGGGGTGTGAAGTGTTGGATCTTGATCAGGCTGGCAGGTAACTGTGGGGTGTGAAGTGTCGGATGTTGATCAGGCTGGCAGGTAACTGTGGGGTGTGAAGTGTGAGATCTTCACCAGGCTGGCAGGTGACTGTGGGGTGTGAAGTGTTGGATCTTGATCAGGCTGGCAGGTAACTGTGGGGTGTGAAGTGTTGGATGTTGATCAGGCTGGCAGGTAACTGTGGGGTGTGAAGTGTTGGATCTTGATCAGGCTGGCAGGTAACTGTGGGGTGTGAAGTGTGAGATCTTCACCAGGCTGGCAGGTAACTGTGGGGTGTGAAGTGTGAGATCTTCACCAGGCTGGCAGGTAACTGTGGGGTGTGAAGTGTTGGATCTTCACCAGGCTGGCAGGTAACTGTGGGATGTGAAGTGTGAGATCTTCACCAGGCAACTGTGGGGTGTGAAGTGTGAGATCCTCACCAGGCTGGCAGGTAACTGTGGGATGTGAAGTGTGAGATCTTCACCAGGCTGGCAGGTAATTGTGGGGTATGAAGTGTTGGATCTTGACCAGGCTGGCAGGTAATTGTGGGGTGTGAAGTGTTGGATCTTGACCAGGCTGGCAGGTAACTGTGGGGTGTGAAGTGTTGGATCTTCACCAGGCTGGCAGGTAACTGTGGGATGTGAAGTGTGAGATCTTCACCAGGCTGGCAGGTAATTGTGGGATGTGAAGTGTGAGATCTTCACCAGGCTGGCAGGTAATTGTGGGGTGTGAAGTGTTGGATCTTCACCAGGCTGGCAGGTAATTGTGGGATGTGAAGTGTTGGATCTTCACCAGGCTGGCAGGTAATTGTGGGGTGTTGCTTGCTTGTGTTCGTTGGCTTGAGCTCCAACGCGAAGTCCTGTATGTCGGATGAAAACATCCTGTTGTCCAACATCAGTGTGATGTCATACAGGACCTGAGTTTTGCGTGAGTATCCGTTGTCCCATGTCTGGCTTATTGGTGTGCAGACTGGTGGTTCCTCGCCGTACAGGCAGACACTCTCCGACTTCGGAGGAATCGGCGATCCTACTGACTTTAGCCAGGACCCCGAAGGGACCTGTTGCCCAGGACGCTCGACGAGGACGCGTCAATAGGTCTTGGCCAGTATATAACCCGGCCCTGGTGCCTTGGAAACACCTATGCGTCCCATTGTGGGGTGTGAAGTGTTGGATCTTCACCAGGCTGGCAGGTAACTGTGGGGTGTGAAGTGTGAGATCTTCACCAGGCTGGCAGGTAACTGTGGGATGTGAAGTGTGAGATCTTCACCAGGCTGGCAGGTAATTGTGGGGTGTGAAGTGTTGGATCTTTACCAGGCTGGCAAGTAACTGTAGGGTGTGAAGTGTTGGATCTTCACCAGGCTGGCAGGTAAACATGTTAGCCACTGCACCACAACTCCTACTGCCATTTCCTATCATCATCATGTGCAAGACTGGCAAGAGAAGGTCAACCAGAGAGACGAATTGAGACGGATTGTATCTGCAGCAAAGAACCTCAATGGCTCGGAACGCAGAAGATGAAGAAGATCATGTGCCATGCCAATAAGTGTGGGTGGTCATGTTTCACCATCTCACACAATCACCAGTCGTGGATCAGCCCTGTGTTCTTGTCTCGACCATGCCATGTGGTCAAGCCATCCAGGTATTTACTTCTCTGCCTTCACCTTGATCTTTTCCCCTCAATCTTGCCAGTTATCACCACATCCTCTAGATTATTTCTTCTCATAACGTGCCAAACAAATGTAACTGTCTACGTCTAATTTCTCTAATCAGTTTGTGGTTTTCATTTGCTTCTTGTAGGTCTTGCTCAATGGTTTTTCTGTCTGTCCATGGTATTCTTTGCATTTTCCTCAGAAACCACATTTCCACTGCCATTTGTACTTGCATTAAACCTATGCAAACATATCAGCTAGCTGACACGCCGAGTACAGAAAGTGAAGCAACCAACACAAAATAAATATCAATTTGTAAATACAGAAACTGTTTAAAAATCAATTGCTGTTTAACAAATTTCAGGAGACAAAACTACAAGTCAAAATATCAACTTTTGTTTAACAAATTTCATGAAATGAAACCATAAGTGAAAATATCAAATGATGGTTAATAATTTCAGGAGATTAAACCATAACTTATAAACTAATGAAAAGCAATCTCCAGCATGCTTGCAACTAGGCAACTGTTGATCAACACAGGAATTTAAACAGCGGACTCATCTGATTCACTCTCGGCTTTAATCATAAATTAGTCTCAAATATCAAACTCAGCATCTTCTGCTACTGCATCTGAAATACACAAGTCAATGTATGTCTTGGTTTAAGTCTAAAATGTGTGAGGGCTTATCACTTCACACCAAACATGGAAACTTTATTAGCAATAAAGAATATCAGTATACAGGCTGAGTTGTCTAGTTTTATGTTGGAACAGTTAAGAAAAGACTAAACACAAACCAGAAATAATATAGATTATATGAAGTGAATAAATGAATTAAACTTTGGCTGAAATAGTTTAAAAGTCACTAATATTGTTCAAGTGTGGTGCTTTAGTTATCCCAACAGTAATTGCAAATGTTAAGTGACAACTTTCTTTTGCACAAAATTGGCTGGAACCAATTGCTAATTTTTTAGTCTTTCCTCTTGAGCCCAAAGTGGCGCATAGGGCAGGAGTCATGGCTCTCCATGTTTGGCGGTTCGCTGCCACCTGTTGTAGATCTTGGATGTTTGTGTGGCCGTTGAATGAGCCCTCTCTGATGATGGTTTTATGCAGGGTCTCTCTTGGTCTTCCCCGTTTTCTTTTCCCTAATGGTGTCCATATGAGGGCTAATTGCTAATGCCTCGATGTATTTAAGTAATCGTTTATTTGTTCATCAAATACAATGTATGTAATGCCTTTTCTTTTTTAATGTTATGACGGCTATTAAGCAAATGTATCGAGATGGCCAAGCTCTGTGTTTGTGGTTTCTTTGTTTAAACTGACTCAGGGAATTAACTGTTTTGAAGACGGACTAGATAAGACAATCAGGCACATACTAATCTGATCTACAGATCAAGACCAATAAGACACCTCAGGAGCACTGAACTCCCGACTCTCACAGTAGTTGGTACCCTAGATACTGCGTCAGCATGGAAGCAAATGGCAATTACTCAATACTTCATGATCTTGCTTTCTTTAGCAAGGGCCATGCAAATCATCTTCTGTATCCAACAATTCTATGATTAATCCCCATACAGACAATGACTTGTAGTTCACAAGTGCCATTAATCATAGGGAGGAGTTGGAAGTTATCAATCTTCAGCTAAATGTGTCACTGGACTATGTTGAGTTTGTATCACACACCCTTTGTAGAATCCATCTATCAGATTCTTGCTTTCCCTCTGGCTCTGTAGCCAGAGCTGCTTTGATTGTAGGCGTGGTAGCTATTTAACAGACTTGCATGAGAATACACTTCAGGTGGAGGAGCACAATCATTTTATTATTAATGTTTCCTTTGTATCTCAGGCGCCAGGATCAATTCTGACTCATAAAAATAGGTATACGAAAATGTTCTAGGAAGTTAAAGGCCCTGCACTAAACAGACAACATCACTGACTGAGTGCCAGCGGATTTAAATATGGGTCTACTGAAGACTGGCCAGCAATTCCTCCTGGCTCTTATATCCATCCATCATGTGCCATGCCGATAAGCGTGGGCAGTCATGTACTGCCATGTCACTCGATCACCAGAGTCGTGGATCAGCTACGTGTTTCTGTCTTGACCATGCCACGTGGCCAAGCCATCCAGGTATTTACTTCTCAGTCTTCCCCTTGGTCTCTTCCCTTCGATCTTGCCAGTTGTCACCAAGTTCTCCAAGTCATTTCTTCTCATAACAAGCCCAAAAAATTTTGACAGTCTACGTCTAATGACTCTAATCAGTTTACGATCTTCGTTTGTTTCTTGAAGGACTTGTTCATTGGCTCTCAGGTCTACTAAATGTGATGGTGTTAACTCATCATGGAACCCTAGCAAGAAACTGCTTCAGGACAAGTGTCATTAACGACCATGTCCCCACTGAGAGCTGCAGAAGTCAATGGCTAGTACACCGCCTGCCAGCATGGCGGTATTGTGTTCACATCCCCATCCAGGCAGAGTATGTTTAAACTGACCTGAGTTCCCAGGTTGACCCAGGATAAAGTGGGTACCTGGACATGTACTGGGAAGTGAGGGTGGTCGGCGTGATACTGACCACACAACCTGTTAAGTGTCAACTGGTCTAGACAAATATATGGGACTTGCACAATATACCCAACCCACCAGAAGATATGTGAAAGGATCCTGGACTTTACTATACTCCCAATATGGCAGATGTGTGAAAGGATCCTGGACTTTACTATACTCCCAATATGGCAGATGTGTGAAAGGATCCTGGACTTTACTATACTCCCAATATGGCAGATGTGTGAAAGGATCCTGGACTTTACTGTACTCCCAATATGGCAGATGTGTGAAAGGATCCTGGACTTTACTGTACTCCCAATATGGCAGATGTGTGAAAGGATCCTGGACTTTACTATACTCCCAATATGGCAGATGTGTGAAAGGATCCTGGACTTTACTATACTCCCAATATGGCAGATGTGTGAAAGGATCCTGGACTTTACTGTACTCCCAATATGGCAGATGTGTGAAAGGATCCTGGACTTTACTGTACTCCCAATATGGCAGATGTGTGAAAGGATCCTGGACTTTACTGTACTCCCAATATGGCAGATGTGTGAAAGGATCCTGGACTTTACTGTACTCCCAATATGGCAGATGTGTGAAAGGATCCTGGACTTTACTATACTCCCAATATGGCAGATGTGTGAAAGGATCCTGGACTTTACTGTACTCCCAATATGGCAGATGTGTGAAAGGATCCTGGACTTTACTGTACTCCCAATATGGCAGATGTGTGAAAGGATCCTGGACTTTACTATACTCCCAATATGGCAGATGTGTGAAAGGATCCTGGACTTTACTGTACTCCCAATATGGCAGATGTGTGAAAGGATCCTGGACTTTACTGTACTCCCAATATGGCAGATGCCATGGAAACAGGTTTTTAAATTATTTAACTTTTAACTATCACATTACAGAAGATCAGGTAATATTTATCAATAACGTGTGAACGTACAAGCATTATACATTTGTTTGTTTTATTTGTCCTATTTAATGTGTTTAGACTGTTTATTTTAGTGCATGCATTGTTACGTGAATACACGTAGCCATGGCACAGAAAGAAATATACCCGCTCAATGTAGTGGGCACAGTCCAGTGCTGACAAAACACTGTGTCTCTGCTGAGGGACATACACACCTGTGTTTACACTCCCTTCCATACCAGCCAGGTGGACATACAGTATCTGTGGACAAGTCCAATGTTTCATGTGTATTCTGTATGTCATGTCAGGTTATTCTGTGTGGTGCATCAGGTTATTCTGTGTTGCGTGTCAAGTTATTCTGTGTCATGCCAGGTTATTCTGTATGTCACATCAGGTAATTCTGTGTGACGCGTCAGGTTATTCTGTGTGTCATGTCAGGTTATTCTGTGTAGTGTCAGGTTATTCTGTGTCATGTCAGGTTATTCTGTATCTTGTGTGAGGTTATTCTGTGCATCATGTCATGTTATTCTGTGTGTCGTGTCAGGTTATTGTGTGTGTCATGTCAGGATACTCTGAATGTCATATCAGGTTACTGTGAATGTCGTGTCAGGTTATTCGATTCAAATACAGGTACTAAGTTTCTAACCATGTCACTCCTCCATTCCTGATTTATGACCTATTTATAAACCCACTCTGGGTAAGATAACGTGAGGGATAGTTAGTTAGTTTGCTGAGGTATCATCCTTGCACTCCGGACATGTCCATAGGTGCTCAGATTCTTCCTTCAACATATGCATGTGCATCCAGCGGCTAATAGTTCCAGTTCTGTATTGGTTGACGAGGCCTCTCATTTTCCCGATGTGTCTAATTTTGCGTCACACTAGTCATTAACTCTGAACTCATTCATTACTATATAAACTCATTAACTGTCATTAGCCACTGATGGCAAAATTTTGTCGGCGTCATGCACATATCGTGCATTCGCATTTGCGAGCGCTATCAAGACAAGTCACCTGAACAAGTAAAGAAGCCTGATACGGGGAAAAATGGCACGTGGCAAGAACACCAAAAGACACGCGGTATCCAAGATGTGCAGTATGGGAGCCAATAAGACCGTCAAGAAGACGAACGTGGAGTGCCTGCCTGTGAGCTGTAACAAAGAACCTGAAACTACATCTACTACTGAAGCTACCACGAGGGAGACTATTGACAGTCCATCACAGACGAGAACCAAACGTACTGAGAAGCAGAGAGAGGAGAAAGACACCAGAGTCGGAAACCCCGACTCACCGACAATCATATGTGTTATCAAGCATATCCAAGTGGAGCAATCAGACGAAGAAATCCTGAATCAGCTATGAGAAGAGAATCTCCACACCCGATTCTTGAAGGCGGAGCGGATCCTCACTTATTCCAAGATTCCCACAACCTTGGCAGTGGTGACGACAGAGGGCAGCGAGATACCGATCACAGTATCAATCAACAAGAGAATGCTGCTGCCAGAGAGATTCATCCCAAGGATCACCCAATGTTCCAGATATCAGAAGGCCGGCCACAGCAGGGCAGCATGTTGCAGTAGGACAGAAATCTGCCGGAACTGCGCAGATCACCATGCCTTCAAGGAGTGTCCGCTGGCCAAGCTGGACACGGACTTCCAAGCATCCAACAACAAATGAAAGTGCGCCAACTGCCTGGGCAAGCATGGAGCAAAATACTTGGGCTGTCCGTACCTGCAACGACACAGAGACGCCTTAAAGATCGCAATTAACACAAAGACACAATTCAAGGAAGCAATGAGGAGGGGCGAGACAGCCACGGGTATAGCACAAGCTGAAAGAGATCAACTGCAAAAGCAGACGAGCTGAAGAAACAAGTCAAGGCACTGCTGACGCCGACTCCAACCAACGCCAATGAAAAGCTGCTAGCTGAAATAAAGGAGATCCAGAAAAACATAAAACAAGAGGTGGAGCACATGACCCAGACAGCAAAGAAGAATGAAGAGATCTTACATGCAATAAAAGCTGAGAGAGAACTGCTAAGAACTGAAAGGGATTCAACCCAGATTAATTCAGCAAAAGACACGGAAAAGAACACAGAGAAACTGCAAGATAAAGATCAACAAGACAACATCGAAAACCTTATCAAGACACTTCACAAAACAGGAGGCAAAAAGACACAGGATGGAGCCAAGCCACAGACCAATCAGAAACAGCAAGCTGAAGCCTGACGATGCCCAAGACACTCAAGTGAACACCAGAATCCCACCAGCCACCTGAAGAAAGCCAAGAGGAGGTTATCGACACAGGTGAAGATAACCGGAGCCAAGAAGAGAAAGACCAGGAAGCTGTCAACCAGGAGTGGGAGGATAAATACTTTGAGAGGGAAAGACAAAGAAGAATATGACACGGAATGTGGATCTACACATCACAATACGACGCCAGACGTATCTGTCCAGGCGATAAGGACTACCACTAAGCCAACACTGACAAACAAACTCACCAGAGGAGATTAGCCCAAAGAATAGCCGCCGACTGATCCCCCCAGCTGACGTCACAAACATAAACCAACATAACCAGTCCGAGGGAGGACTCACTCGTAAGAGTGAACGAGACAAGAATTAAGGTCAATAAACCCACAAAAAAGATGGACCTCAACAATAACCACAGCGGAAGAGGCAGGTTGAACAAGGCCGAATTTGGAATTTTTGTTTTGAAAATTGGAATCGGAATTAGCCACTGACATCTACACACTTTATGCAGTTGAATAAAGAACTGAAAATATAACCACCATGTGCCATGTTGGTGAGCTTGGGCGGTCACGGTTCACCATCTCACACATTCGCCAGTTTTGGAAACGATGTATGTTTTTATAGTGATTATTGTGTATGGTAGATCCATCCAGGTATTTATATTTGTCTTCCTTTTCCCATCAATTGTCACTAAGTTTTCAAGTTTAATTCTCTTCATAACTGCCCAAAAAAGTTTGACCGTTTACGTCTAATTTCTCTTGGATACGAAGAGGAGATGGGAGCACCTATGACCTGTTCGGACTGTGAGGATCATGACCCTCAGTATGGGAATAGAGATTGAGGCTGCTACTGCAGCAGTGAAATGTCTTGCCAGTACTTCACTAATAAAGGTCATAACCATCTCTGACGCACAGCTTGTGCTTTGAAACGTTCCTAATGGATGCCAACATCATAGAATATAAAAGACAACTGGCTCAACACGCTTGCAGCAAGACTGAACACAAACACAGTAGAGCACCCACCTCCGTAGACTTCCACTTCACACAGTGAAAGATACTTAAACTTGACAACTTTGCCAGTCCTGGTGGCCTCAATGGACAGGTCTGAGAGTGTGGCCACTTGCTGTGGCGGGATCACTGTGTACACTGGCATCACTCTTTTTAAATTGTCCTGGTATGAAAACATCACGTGGCCACTACTGTTTCTACCAGTCAGAATAAATTGTTGGAGCCAAACTGAAACACAAGAATAAATCCTGTCAATAATGAGTTTAATTACCAGCAATGATGACACAATGAATGAAATTAAAAGACATATATATATTGCTCTCCAAAAAGTAAAACAACTAAATAAATTGTGGCATGGGACAGATAGAGCTACAAAAATTAGATTTTTAAGAACATGCATATTTCCCATTGCAACATATGCCTGTGAGACCTGGAAACTCACTAAACAAGCTGAACAGTGCATAAATGCATTTGAATATAAATGTTATAGACAGGTTCTAAGAATATCTTGGATACAGAAAAGAAGAAATGCATCCATACGACAAGAGCTGAATATTGAAGAAGGTTGGATACTAAAGACGATGAAGCAAAGAAAACTGAAATATTTTGGTCACTTGAAATGTCACGAAAGTTTGGAGAAAACAATAATGGAGTATATGCCCAGAAAGAGAGGAAGATCAAAGAGAAGATGGGTGCGGGATGTTGCGGATGATCTCCAGATGGGTGTATCGGACGCTGGACATCTTGCTTAGGACCAAGAAGTTTTACAGAAGGTTGTTATGGGAACGAGGTTCTGCAAAGGACATGCTACTGAATGAATGAATGAATGGTTGTTATGGGAGCGAGGTTTTGCAAAGGGCATGCTATCGAATGAATGAATAAATGGTTGTTATGGGAGCGCGGTTCTGCAAAGGACATGCTATTGAATGAATGAATGAATGAATGAATGAATGAATGAATAAATGAATGAATGAATGAATGGTTGTTATGGGAGCGATGTTCTGCAATGGACATGCTACTGACTGAATGAATAAATGGTTGTTATGGAAGCAAGGTTCTGCAAATGACATGCCACTGAATTAATGAGTGAGTGAGTGAGTGAGTGAGTGAGTGAGTGAGTGAGTGAGTGATTGAATGAATGAATGGTTGTTATGGGAGTGAGGTTCTGCAAAGGACATGCTACTGAATGAATGAATGATTGGTTGTTATGGGAGCGAGGTTCTGCAAAGGACATGCTACTTGTCGTGAAATACTGAGAGTTAATGATTCCCAGATAGACGACTGTATACACCGACTAACGAAGCAGGAAGGGTTAACAAACGAAGCAGTAAGGGTAACAAAAAACGGCTAACCGCACAGGTAAAATGTCGAGTGGAAAAATTGGTTTGCGACTAAAGCAGAGAGATGATTGGACAGCATATTGCGGTATGGATGTGAAACGGTTCAGAGCTGTAATTTTCCACTAACGATGATAATGCAGTCTGGATGTGAGGTGTCCAGCAATGTCAAGGACTATGCGGCAAAGATGACCTATAAAAGAGTGGCTACGTCTTTGTGTCGAGAGAGTGTGTTTCTTAGGTTTCGGGAGAGAAGGATTATGTAAAGGGTTGTGCTGCGTTCGGATGAACGTTTGTGTATCTATTGTGCATTAGTACTCCCAATTCAGACTAGGATGTTTATAAGGTATTAATATATTAGAGTATAGTTTAGCATAGGAATATAGATGGGCGTGAAGTGCATTTAACATTGCTTTCTATTAGTAGGAATAGTATAGACGTTAGGTGAATCTTCTATCCTATGTAAGAGTGGGTTTTTTCGGAAGCCTTTTCATTTCGGCTGGAGGAAAAGACACTCACATAGGAGAGAAGAGGAAGCAGACACAGATCTCATTATTAAATGTATATCACACAGGTTTCCATACAAGTGAGGGACTTATCAACTAAGATATAACACAGATGGCTGTGGTCAAGATCACCCAGTGTTGATAAACCACAAGAAAGCACTTTAAAGTAATAAAGCACGACACTTGTGCATAAGAAAGGAAAGAAAAGCATTGTCATCGTAAGAAGTAAGGAGGACAGAGAATGGAAAATAGAGATCATTTAAACTAATAGAAAAACTCAAATGACTCAGTATCGAAGAGTTGCAAGGTGCATACAAAGTGACTATACCCATTAAGAACGATCCAGTGTAGAACTTGTACAGGAAAAAAATAGAATACTAGAAACTCGATGTGTTTTCCAGGATGGAATTAAGAACGCTATAAGATAAGAAAGACCATTCCGTTTAAGCTGACAGCATATGGTGATCGGGTTAAATACATTCATACAGTGGTGAACATTTTTCATTACAAAAAACGGATATATCTACAGACTCAAGCAGACGGAGCTGTCAGGGTGAGATCGTTCCGTTGTATCTATGTAATGTCCTGTACTCTAGCTGAGAGAAGAGACGAGAGAAGACACGGAGACTATCTATCAACATCTTATCTGGCATCCACACTAGAAGAACATACCAACTACAAAGACAATATCCATACATACACCAGACATAGTTTTTATTAATAAATCGTTTATCTTATCGTTGAAAGGAACTGTTGTCGGAGTATGTGTTGAGGGAATAATAGAGAGAGAGAAAGAAAGAAATATATGGAATGGAAGACAGAAGAGAGGAGTGTAGACCAAAGTCAGTCAATAATCCCAACAGATACTAAGTTTAAAGATGTGCTTGTTGATTCCAATCTCCTCTCGGGAATAACAGGACACTACTAAATGAATGAATGAATGAAAGAATGAATGAAGGAACTGAGTTTAAGAATGGACATCAAAGAAATAAATCCAGTGCGCCAACCTTCAATAAAAGAAAAGAAATTATAAATCCTGTGAGCTAACTTTCAATCCATTCATCCATCATGTGCCATGCCGATAAGCGTGGGCGGTCATGTTCTGCCATCTCACTCGATCACCAGAGTCATGGATCATCTCCGTGTTCCTGTCTCGACCATGCCACATGGCCAAGCCATCCAGGTATTTACCTATCGGTCTTCCCCTTGGTCTCTTCCCTTCGATTTTGCAAGTCATCACCAAGTTCTCCAATTCATTTCTCATAACATGCCCAAAATATTTTGACTGTCTACGTCTAATGTCTCTAATCAGTTTACGATCTTCATTTGTTTCTTGAAGAACTTGTTCATTGGTTTTTCTGTCTGTCCATGGTATTCTTTGCATTTTCCTCAGAAACCACATTTCCACAGTCATCAGCTGTTTTTCAGCTTGACTGCTTATTTGTCCACGCTTCACATCCATACAAAAAAAAAGTATAGGTTCTATATAGCACTTCAACACTCTTTTTCTCATTTCAATTGCTATCTTTTTATTGGTCAGTATGTTTTTCATCTTGCAAAAGGCTACCTTCACAATGGCAATTCTTGTTCTAATCTCTTCAAGGCATCTCCCATCAGATGTTATGACTGTTCCGAGACAACTGTATCGATTAACTTGCTTAAGAATATGCCCATTTACTCGTTATCACATTGTGGTATTTCTTTCTCCCCAGTGACAAATATCTGTTAATATTCAGTTCTAACCCTAGTTGTTCACATGTACTAAATTTTGCAGGTCCTGTTCATTGTCTGCAATCAAGACTGTATATCATCTGCATATCTAATTTTATTGATGTATCGTCCCCCAAATGTTGATTACTTCCATATCTTCTATATTTCTTAAAATATTTTCACTGTACAGGGAAAAAAGATCTGGAGGCATTACACATCCCTGTCTCACACTTCTTTTAATAAGCTGATATTGACCTACATCGTTATCAATTCTGATGGCAGCTTGTTGTTTCTAATATATGTTTTTTTTTACAAGTCTAAGGTCCTTTCCATCAATTTGTAGATCTTCAAGCATCCTTATCATGTCGACATGTCTCATTTTATCGAAAGCCTTTGTGTAGTCAATAAAGCAAAGATATAGATCTTTGTTTATTTCTATAGAACGCTCAATTACTGTTCTCAGTATATACACATTTACTGTACCCTTGCCTTCTACAAACCCACATTGTTCTTCTTCTATTTCGGGTTGTATTTTCTTCCTTACTCTTTGCATTATAATTCTCAGCAGAATGGGGGGGAATTAAGATTATTTCAAGATCGCATTAATACAAGAACCGATTACTTGATATTGTTTTTCCCTTCATACTGTACGGTTCTTTATGTCTCACCCTTCTAAAATTCATTTTATAAAGTAAGTAGACCCACAAATCACGTTTTATGTGAACATCTAGACTTGTTTTAGTATGTGCTATTAAATTTAGCTTCCATTATTACATATACTGTGTAGGGTGGGGCGGGATTTTTAGGTAGGAAATACGAAAGGGAGGAATGACGTTCTGAAAATATGGTGAAGGAGGGACGGGCCTAATTTTTAGGTCGGAAATACTAAAGAGGGGAGGGAGAATGACGTTCTGAAAATATGGTGAAGGGGGGCACGGGCCAAAAAAGGTTGAGAACCACTGTTCTAAGGCATTGATCATTTCTATTGTGATGTTATCTGTACCCGGGGTCTTGCCAGCTTTCATATGGTTAAGAGCATTCTGAACTTCCGTCTTAAAAATTGATGGTTCTTCATTATTATTCCGATGATCATATTGTTCTTCTCTTGTATCATCATAAAGGTCTTTCACATAATCTGACCACGCATATAAAACCTGATCTTTTTCTATTTTGATTTTGCCATCATTGGTTTTTAGGCAATACGTTGATGTGTGTGTTCTTTTGTTAGTGATGTCATTAATTCTTTTGTGCATTAATTTGGTGTTCCAGGTGTTGTGTTGGTTTTCAATTTCCTTGCAATTTTCCTCAAGCCATGATTCTTTTGCCTCTTTCCATAGCTTCCTAATTTTCCTATAAATCTCTTCATATTTTTCCTTGTTATTTTTGTTATTTCTTCTTACTTCCATTAGTTTTAAGATGTCTTCCGTCATCCATTTCTTGCATCCTATTATCTTTATTTTTGGGATGGTTGTTTCTGCAGCTTGGCTGACTGATTTCTTTAATATTTCCCATTGGTCACTGACGTCTTGAAATAATATTTCCATATCGGACAATGCATCGAATCCATTCTTTACCTCTACGTAGAATTTATCTTTTATTTCCTCACTCTTCAGTGTCTGTAGATCAAATTTTGTGTTTCTATGTGGTGAATATTTGACTTTCTTTAATTTTATATGTAAATTGCTTAAGATTAATCTTTCAATACAAGAAAAAAAATAAATCCTGTGAGAAAACCAACACAAAAAAGGAAATAATAAATTCTTTGCGCCAACCTTCAATACACTTTGAGCCAACCTTCAATACAAAATAAGAAAGAACACATTATTTGAGCCAACCTGCAACAGAAGATCAGAAGTAATAAACCCTCTGAGCCAACCTTCAATACAAAATAAGAAAGAATACATTATTTGAGCCAACCTGCAAGAGGAGATCAGAAGTAATAAACCCTTTGAGCCAACGAACCATGGGAAGTAAAGATAGCCAGCATGATACTAAGTGCCATCGAGTGCCATTTGGTCAATACAAATATGGGCCTGGCACCACATAAGTTACATGAAAGGGTCTTTTGGGTTACTTACTTTTACTTACGTATTATACTTACTTATTCTTACTTACTTTTACTTACAACTGTGCCAGTATTCAATTAACTTCCATAAAGAATCGTTTCTTAAAATCTTTATGTTAGTGTTCTTCCCAATGGTTCTACTATATTAAGTTAGCTTGAAAGCTTTTGATTTCCTTATTCATTGTTTGTGAAATGGTGCATGATTCACATCCATACTGTGCATTGTGTGCATGATTCACATCCATACTGTGCATTGTGTGCATGATTCACATCCATACTGTGCATTGTGTGCATGATTCACATCCATACTGTGCATTGTGTGCATGATTCACATCCATACTGTGCATGATTCACATCCATACTGTGCATTGTGTGCATGATTCACATCCATACTGTGCATTGTGTGCATGATTCACATCCATACTGTGCATTGTGTGCATGATTCACATCCATACTGTGCATTGTGTGCATGATTCACATCCATACTGTGCATTGTGTGCATGATTCACATCCATACTGTGCATTGTGTGCATGATTCACATCCATACTGTGCATTGTGTGCATGATTCACATCCATACTGTGCATTGTGTGCATGATTCACATCCATACTGTGCATTGTGTGCATGATTCACATCCATACTGTGCATTGTGTGCATGATTCACATCCATACTGTGCATTGTGTGCATGATTCACATCCATACTGTGCATTGTGTGCATGATTCACATCCATACTGTGCATTGTGTGCATGATTCACATCCATACTGTGCATTGTGTGCATGATTCACATCCATACTGTGCATTGTGTGCATGATTCACATCCATACCATGCATTGTGTGCATGATTCACATCCATACCGTGCATTGTGTGCATGATTCACATCCATACCGTGCATGATTCACATCCATACTGTGCATTGTGTGCATGATTCACATCCATACTGTGCATTGTGTGCATGATTCACATCCATACTGTGCATGATTCACATCCATACTGTGCATTGTGTGCATGATTCACATCCATACTGTGCATTGTGTGCATGATTCACATCCATACTGTGCATTGTGTGCATGATTCACATCCATACTGTGCATTGTGTGCATGATTCACATCCATACTGTGCATTGTGTGCATGATTCACATCCATACCGTGCATTGTGTGCATGATTCACATCCATACCGTGCATTGTGTGCATGATTCACATCCATACCGTGCATTGTGTGCATGATTCACATCCATACCGTGCATTGTGTGCATGATTCACATCCATACCGTGCATTGTGTGCATGATTCACATCCATACCGTGCATTGTGTGCATGATTCACATCCATACTGTGCATTGTGTGCATGATTCACATCCATACCGTGCATTGTGTGCATGATTCACATCCATACCGTGCATTGTGTGCATGATTCACATCCATACCGTGCATTGTGTGCATGATTCACATCCATACCGTGCATTGTGTGCATGATTCACATCCATACCGTGCATTGTGTGCATGATTCACATCCATACCGTGCATTGTGTGCATGATTCACATCCATACCGTGCATTGTGTGCATGATTCACATCCATACCGTGCATTGTGTGCATGATTCACATCCATACCGTGCATTGTGTGCATGATTCACATCCATACCGTGCATTGTGTGCATGATTCACATCCATACCGTGCATTGTGTGCATGATTCACATCCATACCGTGCATTGTGTGCATGATTCACATCCATACTGTGCATGATTCACATCCATACCGTGCATTGTGTGCATGATTCACATCCATACCGTGCATTGTGTGCATGATTCACATCCATACTGTGCATTGTGTGCATGATTCACATCCATACCGTGCATTGTGTGCATGATTCACATCCATACCGTGCATTGTCGAACAAATTTCACTTTTGTAAATACAGGTGTTATGCCATATGTTCCCCGTGGCTAAAGTTTGAGAAGGAATAAAAACTGATCAGGAGGTCAGCATGGCAGAATGGATAAGAACGCATATAACCATCCGATGTGCTGATGCCGAGGAAAGGGGTTCAACCCCTACACTGGACAGTTGGACTACTTTTCGTCCTTGACTTAGGGACATAAACTACAAGTACCTCTGAAGTCGGAGTGAGTTCGCCACACGCAATATTAAGTTCAATGCTACTAGAAGTAGTGTTATGGACTACGCTTGAGTTCAAAGCGAGCGAGCGAAAAAACAAAAAAACTGATCAAAGACATACAATTTTGTCTGTTCCTGTTGTAGATGACAAATCTGCTAACAACCACAGGATGTGAGAACACCAGGTTCCAGGTCGGCTTTCTGTCGTTCACGTCCGTGAGGGTACAGTCTCCACGTTCCAATGATCTGTTGGTGTTGTCATCTACAGCCAGATATGATTCAGGTTTAATACCAGGACCGTACGTCTCAGACCTGGTGCTCGACTGGGAGGTCTTCTCTCTAAGGGCCACATTACGACCTAAAAACATTATCACATTAGTTCTTGAAGATATTACATGAGATTGGATGATAGCATTGTAAGGTCATAAAAGATAGCATGATAGAGTTCATGAACGATAAAAATTAAATGTTAAAAAAAAAATTGATTGACTGACCGATGGCATCTTGCCGTCTTTAAAGATGATAGTTTGTTACATTGTGCTTTAAAAAAAAAGGCATGGCTACAACCCATGACGGTAAGACCAGGGATGGAGTCATACCTCCCCTAAATACAAAGCCAGGGTTGAATTGTAGAGACAATGTGTTGCCATTGAAGCATGATCCCTCTATCGGCGTGCCTAGTAAACTCTAGAGAGGTAACACCAATACGTCTGGAACAAGACAAGCTGGAGAAGCTGCCGGACCAGCAAAGCAATGCTCTAACTGTCAGAGCTTCGATCCTAGACCAGTTGTCGATCAAGGCTTAGGACCTGGTCTGCCCTGCCATTTAGTCTTAGGTTATACTTCCTCACACCAGGATAAAGCTTGTACCCTTATAATTGCACTCCTCCACCCAAAGCCATTGGCACAGTGTGTGGTGTCAGAATTGGTGAACACCACCCAACATTCGGCACTAACAGGTAGTATCATTTACTTTCATATGGTAGCTCAGTCTATCTGACTCAGACCCAACATTTGGCGCTAACAGAAAGCAGGTAGTACCATCTACTTTCGTACAGTAACTTAGTCTATCTCACTAAGACTCAACATTCTGCGCTAACAGAAAGCAGGTGTACCATTTACTGTTATTTGGCAGCTCAGTCTATCTGACTAAGGCCTGACATCAATGTTAAAAAAATTACAGATAACAATATCACAGTCAAACAAAACCAGGACACATGAGAGTATGGCACACTGTCTAGACACACTGAACTGATCAGTGGGATTCCAAGTACAGAATGACCATACTAAGACTGGGCATCATTTTCTTGAGAAAGAAGAAAATTTTCTTCTTATTCGTGCTGTTTGGTAAAATGGTTCCTATCTCAGAGATGATGAGGAAAAGACTGGCCACCTCACCTCATATGTCCAAGCCTAGAATATGTGAAGGCCTAACACTTCACATCCCAACTGTAGTGTCTGCTATGGGACTGCCTTCACTTTTTATCCACATGGCATGAGTGGATGAGCCTCCTGCCTTGCTTCCTACAGTCCATGCTGCATGGCACTGGTCATCCTATCTCTCTTCCTATAGTACATGCCCTATGGTCATTCTCTCTTCCTATAGTCCATGCCTTATGGTCATCATATCTCTCTTCCTATAGTCCATGCCTTATGGTCATCATATCTCTCTTCCTATAGTCCATGCCTTATGGTCATCATATCTCTCTTCCTAAGGATCAACAGACGAACAAAACCGTTTTCTCTATATTCAAGGCTATACTGTCTTGACGTAAGCTTGCAAAACCTGCAAGTAAACAAACCACCAGGAATGGCTTTCTATTTGGGAAGTTAATTTGACACCAGTACCGGTCACCCCCAGAGGTTATCAATCCAGCCAGACGGGAGGGCAGACTCAGGGGACTGAATAGTAATTAAAACCAACCAGGCATGACGCAAGCAAACCTGGGTTACCAACAGAGTTGTAAACTGGCTGTTGACCATGAGAACCTAATTGTTCCCTTGACATGACACCTGATAAGAATAGCTAGGAAATCGCCCAACCGCGATGGCTGACCCCATCTGGTAGAGACTAGAGGCGCAAGGTGTGAAATCACTGATAAGACTCAGTGGGCTAATAATTGTCAGACCCACAGGTGTGAAGGCTAGTGTGCATGCAGAAAGAATTTTATGACTGGACAGACTTGGAGTTAATTGCAATTAACGTCAGGAGGAGATAAGAAGAATTTAGGAATGGAATTCCTGGGAGATAAGTGTCTACTGCTAGGCTAGGTATAAAAACCCACGATAGACCTTTTCCTTTTAGATTAATTCTGACTTCAGAACAGGTAGGAACTATCTCAATGTTTGGAAGTCATATGTATGATTCTTATGTTGCTAGATCTAACTAGGAGAATTATTTCGTAGTAAATTTTCAGTATATATCTGATCTAGGTTATTGCAAGAACTATCATTGTCATAGGTTACTTGAGTGTTCTTTCTGAGTTCTGTGTTCAATATCATTGTGCTATAAGTGCTACTCTTCTGAGAAGTAGAAACTTATGGAAGGCAGGTCTTGTCTAGATATACTTGAGGTGTCGTAGCAGATGCTTGCCATCTCTTTCTAAACTAGACTAGTCCTTTTTGGTGTGTGCATTTGTTGTACAGAATATAGTCAACTGACTATTTATTTAATTCTTACAACAGCAGGTGATTAAACCGGGCAGCTCAGCAAATATAGCTGGTCTGGGTGGTAACTTCAATTAGACTTGTTGTATATCTCATTTTGTAGCTATACAATATTAGTACTCATTAATAATGCCGGATGCTATTATGTTGAGTATCATTAGATGTCCATCTTGAAGTAATATAATGTTTACGGATAGGTTGGATGTATGTATGTGTAATTTCATAAACTAACTAGTGCATTATGCTATGATGTTAAAGTATCATAATATGTCTAGTTTAATCAATATGTTTATGTGTATTGGATGTTTGATATATTGATTTGTCATATGCAAACTTACCAATATGAAGTGTTATGCTATTGTCTGCGCATTGGCACATTGGCCAATGATTGTGTTGGAAGCAGAGGTGTAATGGTACAGACATTACCCACAATTGGTAGTATAGGGTATATGGTGCTAAACTTTCTCAGTGTATTGTGGGCGTGCGTCCACGGTAATGCATGGAAACCTGGCACAGCTACTGGTCACGGCTTGCAAGCCCGGATGATCAGGCATTGTTATAATACCCTTACCGACCCTGTGAGCTGCTAAACTAACATTGGACGGAGCGGCTGTACGACACAGAATTTCTGTATTAGCGACATGGACATGGGGCGGCAGAAATGTAATCATTACAGGCGTGTGAGACAATTGAAAAGCCCGTCCCAGACTAAAGACAGTAGGGAGAAGGAGGATGGTGAACACAGTAGAGCTGGAAGATAAACTTGGCCAGACTGGTCATTGTATATGTTTGTGTTATATGTTTTAATTAGGATTGCGCTGATGTAGAACTGATATAACACATTCTTGACTTTCTTTCAAGCTCTCACAAGGAGCACCTATGTTATAGATCTCAAGACTAGAGACTACTGACTAGGTAGAGCCAGGACTGGCAGACGTCAGAATACCGGCAAGCTTTCTTTTGTGTGTGTCTACTGGAGAGTGGGGATCTGGACCACAGTTCCAGATAGATGAAGTAACAAGTAAAGTTACGTAATGTTTCTCATCACAATATGTTATATGATTTTATCATCCTCATATTGACAATAATCCAATGTCTATGATTAGTAAATAAATGTTGTAGTCTTGTAACTCATAGTTCTGTCATTATATTTTTTCCAATTGTGCATACGTGTTGTTGTGTACATTGGTGGGGGTTCACTTACACACCAAGGAAAGGAGCAGTCAGGGAGAAAAACCTGTACTAGGATAGTTGTCTTTAAACTTTAATTCAGACTTAAAAATCTATCTTAACTAAACTTCTCTTTCCTATTCCTTGGCGAATATTCAGCACAGTTCATTTTGTAACGAGCCACTTAGAGCTGTACGTTGGATATTCATGGGCCTAATCTATAGTTCAGCCATATAGATTTTGTCCCTAGTCAGTTTCTGACTATTTGGGGTTGCTCGCCAGTGAATAATACGTTCATCAAGCCGGTGGGGCACCCCGACTTCTGACAGTCATCATATCTCTCTTCCTATAGTACATGCCCTATGGTCATCCTATATCTCTTCCTATAGTACATGTACTATGGTCATCCTATCTCTCTTCCTATAGTCCATGCCCTATGGTCATTCTCTCTTCCTATAGTCCATGCCTTATGGTCATCCTATCTCTCTTCCTATAGTCCATGCCCTATGGTCATCCTATCTCTCTTCCTATAGTCCATGCCTTATGGTCATCATATCTCTCTTCCTATAGTCCATGCCTTATGGTCATCATATCTCTCTTCCTATAGTCCATGCCTTATGGTCATCATATCTCTCTTCCTATAGTCCATGCCTTATGGTCATCATATCTCTCTTCCTATAGTACATGCCCTATGGTCATCCTATATCTCTTCCTATAGTACATGCCCTATGGTCATCCTATCTCTCTTCCTATAGTCCATGCCCTATGGTCATTCTCTCTTCCTATAGTCCATGCCCTATGGTCATCCTATCTCTCTTCCTATAGTCCATGCCTTATGGTCATCCTATCTCTCTTCCTATAGTCCATGCCCTATGGTCATCCTATCTCTCTTCCTATAGTACATGCCTTATGGTCATCATATCTCTCTTCCTATAGTCCATGCCTTATGGTCATCATATCTCTCTTCCTATAGTCTATGCCTTATGGTCATCATATCTCTCTTCCTATAGTCCATGCCTTATGGTCATCATATCTCTCTTCCTATAGTACATGCCTTATGGTCATCATATCTCTCTTCCTATAGTCCATGCCTTATGGTCATCATATCTCTCTTCCTATAGTACATGCCCTATGGTCATCCTATATCTCTTCCTATAGTACATGCCCTATGGTCATCCTATCTCTCTTCCTATAGTCCATGCCCTATGGTCATTCTCTCTTCCTATAGTCCATGCCTTATGGTCATCATATCTCTCTTCCTATAGTCCATGCCCTATGGTCATCCTATCTCTCTTCCTATAGTCCATGCCTTATGGTCATCCTATCTCTCTTCCTATAGTCCATGCCCTATGGTCATCCTATCTCTCTTCCTATAGTACATGCCCTATGGTCATCCTATCTCTCTTCCTATAGTCCATGCCTTATGGTCATCCTATCTCTCTTCCTATAGTTCATGCCATATGGTCATCCTATCTCTCTTCCTATAGTCCATGCTGCATGGTGGTCATCATATTTATTTCTTGCCAGGCCAGAACAATATATTCACAAACGAGGCAACACCCATGCATGATAAAACCTTCCTTGTTTTGTCACTTGAACTAACAAGTCTGAAACATGCATACATAATGAATAACTTATAAACACACCTCCACTGACAGACAGTGAACACAAATAGCCTACACCCGGTCCAGTTAGAAATAGCCGAGTGACAGGTGAATCTGGCTCACAGGATATGTCTATTGTTGTTGGACTGTACATAGCTAGTTGAAGGTTGCGACAGTGATGAGAATTGTCTTTGTCCTTGAACATTATATTAAATAAATTGGTCAGCGGTTCTGGCAGCTTGGTAACTGAAATATATGTATAGAAAACAACATTAAGGGTAATTTCAATGATCTCATTTGAGTACATTTATAATCAAAAAACAACATTAAGGGTAATTTCAATGATCTCATTTGAGTACATTTATAATCAATGTGCTAGGGAAATAATCAGCATAATTACATTCATTAGTAGTGGTAACAACTTCACGGCAAAAGTTAAATCACCCTGTAATGGTCCGTTCCTATGCCAGTAAATATCACATAAAATGCACCTCACTGTCCCATGTGAAAAGTGGAACAGACAGCAGTCCCGACAAACTAACAGCACGCATTGGCATACATGTATTCAGCCACTGTCAGAATGCAAACACAACAGTCCATCACTAGAATTACAGTTAACTGTCGATGGAAGCGGCAGTCATTAGAAAAGAAGCAGTTTCACACACATTACTGCATAAGGCCAAAACCAGCTAGTTCAGCAACCAGCCATCTGCCATTTTTCTGATCATGCAATTCATAATACAAACCACAGTTGGACATACATTGAGAAAATCTTATAACAGTATACCTAGACAGCTCTTTCTGAAATCCAGAGTAAAAACCAAATCAAATAGAGGGATACCTAAAAACACACAAAGAAGAGAGTTGGGGACAAAGATGAATAATAAGAGGACATGGGGGTGCTGCAGGAAACAACAAAAGGTAGGAGGGCTTGGCGTGAGTTGGTAGAGGGCCTATACTTAAATAGGGGATTGGTGGACGAGGGGGGAGAAGAAGAAGAAGAGATGTAGGACAATCACTGAGCTAGATTTATGGTTATGTGACACATTTACAAAATGGCATGCTATAGTCTTCAGAATGTAAAGCCCAACACGACATCTATCAGTGTTTAATATCTTCAGTACTGTACTCCTACATCCAGATTGACAGACACTAGGGGCTATCTGTACCTTTTCCCTGACTGTGAAGGCAATGTCATGGAGAACTGAAATTGTGAACAGTGTTTATTTCTTTTTCAGTGTGGATCCCATCTGAACTGGCACAATTATGCCATCTCTGCTTGACCTTGAAAAGACCTATGGAACAGTGGTGTGGTGTCAGTTCTTGACCCAATTCAACTCGCTATCTAAGTGTCAAGGCCATGCAAACAATGTGTCATCATCATGTGCCATGCCAATAAACATGGGCGGTCATGTTTCGCCATCTCACTCGATCAACAGAGTCATGGATCAGCTCAGTGTTCCTGTCTCGACCATGCCACGTGGCCAAGCCATCCAGGTATTTACTTCTCAAACAATGTGTATCTAAGTGTCAAAGCCAAGCAAACAATGTGTATCTAAGTGTAAAAGCCAGGCAAACAATGTGTATCCCTTCGGTGCTCTTCTTTTTATATCTAAGTGTGATCAGTCATTGATTGTGCATCAGACTGTTGCTACTTGTTACCAACTGAACATTTTTGCAAGAAAATATACTAGACTCCTGGTTATTTAAGTTTAAGTGGAGGTCAGCATGGCTGAATAGACTAGAGAGCTTGTTCTTAAACATCAGATGTGCTACTGCCAAGGTAGCAGGTTCAACCTCTTCACGAGTCAGTTGGACTAAAATGTTGACTTCTTGTCCTTGACTTGGGGATGTAAATTACAAGTACCTCTGAGTCAGAGTGGGTTCACCTGATGGTGAGAGACACTGGTAATAGGGGAAACCTAATCCACACGCAAACATCGGTCCACTGCACTAGAAGTAGTAGCATGGGTATGGACTACGCTTGAGTTCAAAGCGAGCAAACATTTAAGAAACATTTCAGTTTAAGTAAAGAACAAAAACATACCAGCTTGACTGACGCGTACTCTCAGCCAGGTCAGTAGGTTAGGCTGCCACCATGACAATGTGACAGCTGTTGTCCCAGGTTGAAGGCATGTAGTATCATTGTAATCTGTTACTATACGCGCATTTTGATCGCGGGCAAGAACAGTGTCACTTTGTGCCAGATCAACTGTAAAATTGACGCATGATCACTGTTAAAAACATTCAAATGCCAGGCTGTAGTTTATAAATGATCAATTTCATTGCATGTGGATACCCCCTAACTGCCCATCTCCTCAGATAAATCACATGAGGAGACTCGCGGCACAGTGCATAAACTTCTTAGAAAAGGTGTGGATCCAAATATGTGTATATACAGGGTGTTTGTAAAGTCACTACACTTTGTAGTAGAACTTTGAAAAATGATGTCATAAAAATATGTGCTCCAGTCCACCATGAAGCAATATGCAGCAAATGGCTATCGTCTTCTGGAGTAATTATTTGCACTCCAAACAATATGGTGTTAACGGAAGAAATAACAGCAGACATGTTGCAGAAGGTATTTGACAATATGAAGAGACGTGTACAGTTATGACTTGAAGCCTGTGGTTGACATTTCCAACACCTGTTATAATGAATACTTCATTGGTACTGGAAAGATTCCAGCTTCCCCAAAACAGTGTTAGACCACAGCAGTGACTATTGTTAACTAATTTAATGAATTTTTAGCACACTGTTGTGTAGACAAAGAAAATTAAAGTCAGTTTACAATTACCAAGGTACACGGTTTAAATTAACGTGGGAATGTGTGTGATGTATGTTTCAGCTGGAATGATTCATTGTTTGCTTTGTTTTATGTTGAGTAACTTCTGCAGTATGTACCCAATGAAATGCAGCAAAATACGCAACTTATTTTTTTCTTTTTCTTTATTCAAATTCTTTGTACTTATTATAATAGGTGCTGTGGCACAGGAGATATTGAGGCGCACAGTTTTATAATTCCCCGACACACTGAATCAAGAGTACAAAATCCGCATCAGGCAAATTGGAAGCAGATGACTTTGCATTGATTTTGATGGTATGAAGTTTCGGCCATTAAGAAATCAATGGCAAACTATGGAACTAACAATGCCTAGTAAATAACAAACAGCATATAAATACTGGGGTTGACTGCAACATCCAGTAAAATACAGAGTCTGTCAGCAGAATCACATCACTAAGACTGACTCCAGGCACAGATGTGATTCTGCAACTTAATCAGACTGCAAGAACATCATGTCAAAAGGGGTCAAGCTAGACTACAGTGGCATGTGGGAAGCCAATGAAAAATAGTCAATCAACAAAGAACTGGTGTTGCACGTCACTCTCTCCCTGAGGGAATACTCAGGAGAGGAACTGAACACTTATGGATTAATAGTTTGATGTGCAATGAGGATGATCTGTTTACTAACTTCAATCAATCAAATGTCATCTCCACAATGAAGTTTAGCTGCAATGGAACTCCAACACTGTCTGTCTCTCGCCCTGACAGTACATTCTGTATGCTGCTGTTCGTCCATCTCTTGATGTTGTCATCTCACTAGTATCGTTATCTACCCTTGCTCACTTGCCTTCAACCTTACCCTTCAGCATTGACTAACTTAACATAATCAGCATGAAATGAGAAGTTTTATCTGAGGAAGACCTACCGTACTGACAGCCAGGACCAAACCAGCCTGGGTAGCATGCAACTTCTCCATTGACCACGCAAGTGTTGATTGTCCAACAGGTACCCACATGTAAACAGTGACACCTGTACCTGCATTGTGATCCAAACCAGCCAGTTTCACAGTCTGAAAATTGAATAATTGCTTTAACCCTGTCTCTTTCTGTCCCTAGTAATTTTTACATTAACCCTCTCTGTCTTAGTTATAAATTAAATTCCTTTTATTCTAGACATCTTATGCAATGGGGGAACGTGGTGGCGCAGTGACTAACACACTAGCAAGCCAGCCTGGTTGTCATGGCTCTTCTAATCTTTCAGCACTATTTGAGAGGAGGACTATGTAGCATATCTAAGTTCTGTAACTGTATTTCCACCAATCATGAATGGATCAATATTGTCTCTGATCTCATCATTTTTGGGCATTTCTCATCACAGTTTCTGCATACATAAAATAACTGAATAGGTATGGGGAGAGAATGACATACTCCCCCTTGAACCTCAAACCAGATGGATATTCCACCAGCTGCTCTGACAGTAGCTTGTTGTGCATTATATAATGATTCAGTTGAGTGGGTGAAATGTGCTGGAAACCCCATATCCCTCATGATACCTTCGTGTAGACCAGTGGTTCTCAACCGGTGGGGAATTCCCCCCCAGGGGGGAATTTTGGGGTTTCCAGGGGGGGGAATGAAGATTATTTAAAGATTGCGTTAATACAAGAACCGATTACTTGATCTTGTTTTCCCCTTCATACTTTACGAATCTGTACGTCTCACCCTTTAAAATTCATTTCATAAAGTAAGTAGACCCACAAATCACGTTTTATGTGGACGTCTAGACTTGTTTTAGTATGTGCTATTAAATTTAGTTTCAATTATACGTATACTGTGTAGGGGCAGTGGGAAATTTTTAGGGAGGAAATACGAAAAAGGGGGGGTGGGGGGGAGAGAAATGACGTTCTAAAAATATGGTGAAGGGGGGCACAGGCCAAAAAAGGTTGAGAACCACTGGTGTAGACTATGATGTAAGTATTTTTTTGGAGGGCGTTCGCTTGTTTTGAACTCAAGCGTAGTCCTTACACACTACTTCTAGTAGCACTGGACTGAATATTGCATGTGGACTTCGCCATCAGGCGAACCCACTCCAACTTCAGAGGTACTTGTAATTTACATTTCCAAGTCAAGGACGAGAAGTCAAAATTGTAGTCCAACTCTCCAGTGTAGGAGCTGAACCCTTTACCTCAGCTTCACCACACTGGATGTTTAATAACGTGCATTCACATGTTTAATAACGTGTAAGTATGAAGATCTACATTGTACCCTGCTTTTCTTAAAGATGGTTCTCATGTTGAAGATACTGTCCCAGGTTCCCCCGTCATGTCTGAAACCTGCCTGTACTACTTGTAATTCATATTCTAATCCTTCCTGGTGATTCACAGAAGGATTCTGCCAGCATGACTCGGTGAAGTTGTTCTATATGTGATGCTGTTTTAAATGTCCGTCCTTTAGGTGAGGATGTAGAATTATCTCTGACATGCTTTGGGACAGAGTGCTGCTCCACATCTTCATACATGGTAGATTGGATACTAGCTTCTCCTCCTGCCTGAATTAGTTCTGTTGATGTTGTCACAGCCTGGCGACTTCCCTTACTTCAGACTTCTTATTGCTGGCCGTACTTCATCTAGAAAGGTTCTGTTTGTTCTCTTCACTTTCGTGTACATTATATTCCATTTTTGACATTTAAAAACATATTTCTCCACAGTGCTCTTTCCATCTTTCTAGCATATTTTTACTTTCCGTTAAAGTTTTGCCAGTCGTATAATTTATTACATGGTGGCCTGAATTCGCCTTTAATGTTACAATTTCCTTGAATAAGTCTCCATCTTTTCCTTATATCTAGAGATATTCTACTACAAGTACTCATTACAAACTATTACTACTTCTTCTGCAATCAACATTTGCTATGCATGGTGCATGGCATCCATTGCAGTGCATACGTAGATGTCCGCTTTCTAGTACCACACCACTTGGGTCAACATCTTCTGACTTCGACTACAAACTGCTTCATGTCTTCTCTGGTAGCCCTTCTAATTTTTCTGGTAAAGTTTATATATATCGGGGAATTTGTTTCTATCCCTGTTTGCTTAAGTTTCTCTTTCTTCTATTAGCCTGAAGAATTCATCTTTGATATGTCTCTGCTTCTTGTACCTTCCTTTAGGAATCATGTTCTTGTTGATGATATTTGAATATTTCTCTAGAAAGAATGTAGCACTATACATAAAACAATGTGAAGAACATAGTATTATAAAAAAAACATTGCCAAGAACATAGTATTATAAATAAAACATTGCCAAGAACATAGTATTATAAATAAAACATTGCCAAGAACATAGTATTATAAATAACGAACATAACAAATAAAACAATGTAAAATACAGAGCACTATAAATAAAACAAGGTCAAGAACATATCACTATAAATAAAACAATGTCAAGAACAAAGCACTATAAATAACACAAGGTCAAGAATGTATCAGTATAAATAAAACCAAGTCAATAACATATTACTATAAATAAAACCAAGTCAATAACATAGCACTATAAATAAAACCATGTCAAGAACATAGCACTATAAATAAAACCATGTAAAAAACATAGCACTATAAATAAAACCATGTCAAGAACATAGCACTATAAATAAAACCATGTCAATAACATAGCACTATAATTAAAACCATGTCAAGAACGTAGCACTATAAATAAAACCATGTCAAGAATGTAGCACTATAAATAAAACCATGTCAATAACATAGCACTATAATTAAAACCATGTCAAGAACGTAGCACTATAAATAAAACCATGTCAAGAATGTAGCACTATAAATAAAACCATGTCAAGAACGTAGCACTATAAATAAAACCATGTCAAGAACATAGCACTATAAATAAAACCATGTCAATAACATAGCACTATAATTAAAACCATGTCAAGAACGTAGCACTATAAATAAAACCATGTCAAGAATGTAGCACTATAAATAAAACCATGTCAATAACATAGCATTATAAATAAAACCATGTCAATAACATAGCACTATAAATAAAACAATGTCAATAACATAGCACTATAAATAAAACAATGTCAATAACATAGCACTATAAATAAAACAATGTCAATAACATAGCACTATAAATAAAACAATGTCAATAACATAGCACTATAAATAAAACCATGTCAAGAACATAGCACTATAAATAAAATCATGTCAATAACATAGCACTATAAATAAAACCATGTCAAGAACATAGCACTATAAATAAAACCATGTCAATAACATAGCACTATAAATAAAACCATGTCAATAACATAGCACTATAAATAAAACCATGTCAATAACATAGCACTATAAATAAAATCATGTCAATAACATAGCACTATAAATAAAACCATGTCAAGAGTGTATCACTATAAATAAAACCATGTCAAGAACGTAGCACTATAAATAAAACCATGTCAAGAATGTATCACTATAAATAAAACCATGTCAATAACATAGCACTATAAATAAAACCATGTCAAGAATGTATCACTATAAATAAAACCATGTCAAGAACGTAGCACTATAAATAAAACCATGTCAAGAATGTATCACTATAAATAAAACCATGTCAAGAACGTAGCACTATAAATAAAACCATGTCAAGAATGTATCACTATAAATAAAACCATGTCAATAACATAGCACTATAAATAAAACCATGTCAAGAATGTATCACTATAAATAAAACCATGTCAAGAACGTAGCACTATAAATAAAACCATGTCAAGAATGTATCACTATAAATAAAACCATGTCAAGAACGTAGCACTATAAATAAAACCATGTCAAGAATGTATCACTATAAATAAAACCATGTCAAGAACATAGCACTATAAATAAAACCATGTCAAGAATGTAGCACTATAAATAAAACCATGTCCAGAACGTAGCACTTCACTTACCATCACTGCAGTGTGGGCCCCGATACCTAGCCTGGCATCCTTGCAGGCATGAACCATCAATATGGTGACAGACTCCAAGGCCAGGGTGCGGAAGCGCACAGAATTCAGGGCAGGCTGTGCTACAGTTTGCGCCATAGTACCCGTTGCTGCAAGCTGAATGATAAGCAGAACATGACAAATGTGATGAATCTGATTTTCTATCAAGAAAACTAAAGCTATTAATATCCACGTGATCTGTCATGATTGTTCCCAAGTGGAACCAGATGAAGAAATGAGTTGAGTTAAGAACCAACATTACAGCACATTTCCATACGCACACCGTCCCCTCGTTCAACAGCCAGCGAAGAGTCATACTACTAATCATTCTCACCACTATCTGATTGAAAGTTCTCCTGGTCTTCCCTCTCAGTTTTGAGATTCTTCACGATCCCTTGCAATATCATTCTTTCCACATATAGGTTCTCAGTCTGTTCCCCCGCCTTCTCCACCTGGTCCCACAGGCGCTTGACCACCTCTCCCTTGTCCATAGATAATCTACCATCAGGAGGTGCATCCCCTGCCAGCCTATCAGCCTGTTTATTTCCCCGTACTCCCGCATACCAGGGTAAACAATCCATACAATTCTCACAAACTGTGACCTCTGAAGCAAGTACAGCCATTCCACATGAAACGTTCCTTTCTCCACCTTACTGAGCATACTCCTTGAGTACCAGACAAAAAGATAAGCTAGATGAGACAGTTAATTTACACTTAGAGAAAACTATAAACCAGGAAAGTTAACTTCTTTTTCCACCCTTTATTCCCCTTTGGGGTGTAGGACCTCAATCACCCGCCCCAGCAGTCCCATCCTTAGCTACCCCATGCAGCTCCACCCATGTCCTCCCCAAGTAAGTTGTTAATGTCATCTAGCAACAATAACATAAACCAGATGAGACACATATCATCAAACTGGAGACATCTGCAGAGCAGGTTACTTCTAATTCAGAATGCATGAAACAAGAGACTATGCTTCTTGTAGTGACTTGTCCTCGAGTAAAACATGATTCCCTCTGCGTGTCTCTCCAAGCATTGCCAAATGTCATTAGTTTTGGATGTTCTTTTCTAATTTTTCATTTGAACATTTCTTGTTTGATATTTCAAATAACAAAACAATTTTCTAACATTATTGTGGCGTCCTCCTGAAAACTCAAGCCTCGCTTTCTGGTTGGAATGAAAAGTCATGCAGCAAGGGTTCCAGAGAAAAGTATCTTGCATACCTTCAGTACACATTGGGCCGCGATATCCAGCCTCACATCCTTGGAGACATGCACCATCAATGTGGTGACACACCCGTTGGTTGGGATCACTCGCTGCACAGAATTCAGGGCAGGCTCTGCTGCATTTTTCACCATAATATCCGTTCTCACATCCTAATGAAAACACAAATGTAAAGAGAAGAATTTTAATGCTGTGTTCTGTCATGTTGTGACAACAACAACAAAATTTAGTTGCTTGTCCTTCAAAGGACGTAGCAGTCAACCCCAGCATTTTGGCTGTTCGTGATTCCTGGGCAAGTTTTTACTTTCAGTAGTTTGCCATTTCTTTCTGAACAACTGGCACCAATACCTTTTTCGAAAAAAAAACCAACACCGCTGTGTTTCGAACGGGTTTATGAATCACGTCAGTAACCCCTTCGCCACGGAGATCGACAATAGCATGATACATAAAACAGTGGCAACAATGTAGCACACTAAATTCAACACTGTAAAGAAAATATCACTATAAATAAAAGAATGTCAAAACAGTTGCACAACAAAAAACAATATCGAGACAGAACCACCATAATAATACAATATCAAGATTGAACCACAATAATAAAACAATATCAAGACAGAACCACTATAATAAAACAATATCAAAATAATACCACTATAATAAAACAATATCAAGACAGAACCACTGTAATAAAACAATATCAAAATAATACCACTATAATAAAACAATATCTAGACATTACCACTATAATAAAACAATGTCAAAATAATACCACTATAATAAAACAATATCAAGACAGAACCACTATAATAAAACAATATCAAGACAGAACCACTATAATAAAACAATATCAAGACAGTACCACTATAATAAAACAATATCAAGACAGAACCACTATAATAAAACAATATCAAGACAGAACCACTGGAACAGAACACATTAACAGCAACAGTCTGGAACAGAATGAATCAACAGCTACTGTCAGACAGAACACAGGATCATTGACAGTACCACTATAATAAGACAATGTCAAGACAGTACCACTATAATAAAACAATATCAAAAGCATACCACTACTAATGGCAACAACAGCATTTGTGCTATCATCGTAGTGCCATAACAATGGGATGAATAGAGAACAGCCGAGAGAACAGAGTTGATGGTAGGGGTGGTCAAGAGAGAGGGGAAGAATGGGAAATACGACTTTGCCAAGGTCAGTCACCACTGCTCCACGCTCACTCAGTTAGCTTGCATCATATCACACATTCTAATGTCTACAAACTTTTGAAGGTATGTGAAAACAGGAATAGATCAGAATTTCATGCCACAATTTAATTTTTTATGAGATAACATACTGATTTCAATTCACTCAGCAGACGACGAGCCCAGGTGCTGAACTTACATCAAACCCACTTCCGACTATGCACATATTATTAGTTCAGTTCACTACCAACTTCACTAACTCGCCCACTACCCCAAGTTTAGGATGCCAAAATTAGTAACAGTTGTGCATAATTAATTCTCCCAGTAATCAATGAATGAAAGAAGAGCTGTACTTACGTTCATCACAGTGAACCCCTTTGTGGCCAGGCAGACATCCCTGTGTGCAATCCCCAGATTTGTGATGACACACAGTCAGGCTTGTGTTCATAGTCTGACAGTGTTCAGGGCAAGTAGAGCTGCAGCCTTTGCCATAGGTTCCTCTGTCACATTCTGGGTAGAGAAAGTTGTGTTTTTTAAGAAAATCTGCTATAGTACATCTACACAAATATATAATGGATACACTTTCCTTCTTAGGAAAATCTTCTTTTTAGCATTTGCTCACTTTGAACTCAAACGTAGTCCATATACACTACTTGTAGTAGTGCTGGACTGAATTTTGCATGTGGCTTAGCTTTCTCTATTAACAGTGTCCCTCGCCATCAGGCCAACCCACTCCAATTTCAGAGGTACTTGTAATTTACGTCCCCAAGTCAAGGACGGTAGGTCAACATTTTAATCCAAATGTCCGGTGTAGGGGTTGATCCCCTTGCCTCGACATTAGTACACTGGATGTTTAAGAAAACATGTCCTTATTCATTCGGCCATGCTGACCTACACAAGTAGTTAATATAACTAACATTTGTCTAAAACAACATGTTAAAACAACATAGATAGTGAGTTAATGTAACAACTGTCCAGGACAGGTTATATTAACATAACTGACATAAGGTCAGATGTAAGTCTAACTATCTGGGACAGAACATACAGTAAAGACAGGGATGCAGTCAGATGGAAGTCTAACTATCTGGGACAGAACATAAAGTAAAGACAAGGATACAATCAGATGGAAGTCTAACTATCTGGGACAGAACATACAGTAAAGATAGGGATGCAGTCAGATGGAAGTCTAACTATCTGGGACATAACATACAGTAAAGATAGGGACGCAATCAATGGAAGTCTAACTATCTGGGACAGAACATAAAGTAAAGATAGGGATACAGTCAGACGCAAGTCTAACTGTCTGGGACAGAACATATTAAAGAAAAGACAAGGGTAGGTTCAGATGGAAGTCTAACTGTCTGGGATAGAACATATTAAAATAATGACAGATGCAAGTCACATGGTTTGGTCAAGTAACAACATAACTACACAACAATTTGAGAGTAAACACCACAGCATATGAAGAACACACAATAGCTCACTCCAGATGCCTCTTCTTAACTTGCCACTGAAAGCAAGGATACAGAGGAAAGAAAAAAACAGTAAATCCCCTCTATGGGAAAATGTACAACACATTCTACCAGCAACCAAAGAATCAAAGAACTACTGTCTTACGTTTATCACAGTGAACACCTGCATGGCCAGGCAGACATCCCTGTGTGCATATTCCAGATCTGTGATGGCAGACGGGTTGGCTGGTGTCCATATTCTCACAGTGTTGTGGACAGTCAGAGTTGCAATGGGGACCATAGGTTTCTCTGTTACATTCTGTGTGGAGAAAGTTGTGTCACTTGAGATAATCTGCTATGGTTCACCCTGCACAAACATATGATGGTTACATTTTAACACTTTCCCTCCCAGGCAGTTCAGTAATGAATGTCTAAGTCTCAAGGAGTTAATATAAAAGCAGTGGGATAACATTTTAAAACAGCGCAGATAAATGAGTTGTATTATCAGTTGTCTGAGATAGCACATATTAAAATAACAGCACTATTGCAGTGAGTTATAGTAGCAGCTGTCTGAGACAGAACAAGATACAATTATGTTAGAGTGGGTTACAGTAGAAGCTCTCTTAGATAAGAGTTAAACTATTGATATTAGGGTGGATTACAGTAGCAGCTCTCTTAGATAAGAGTTACACTATCAATATTAGGGTGGATTATAGTAGCAGCTCTCTTAGATAAGAGTTAAACTATCAATATTAGGGTGGGTTACAGTAGCAGCTCTCTTAGATAAGAGTTAAACTATCAATATTAGGGTGGGTTACAGTAGCAGCTCTCTTAGATAAGAGTTAAACTATCGATATTAGGGTGGGTTACAGTAGCAGCTCTCTTAGATAAGAGTTAAACTATCAATATTAGGGTGGGTTACAGTAGCAGCTCTCTTAGATAAGAGTTAAACTATTGATATTAGGGTGGGTTATAGTAGCAGCTCTCTTAGATAAGAGTTAAACTATCGATATTAGGGTGGGTTACAGTAGCAGCTCTCTTAGATAAGAGTTAAACTATCGATATTAGGGTCGGTTACAGTAGCAGCTCTCTTAGATAAGAGTTAAACTATCGATATTAGGGTCGGTTACAGTAGCAGCTCTCTTAGATAAGAGTTAAACTATCGATATTAGGGTCGGTTACAGTAGCAGCTCTCTTAGATAAGAGTTAAACTATTGATATTAGGGTGGGTTACAGTAGCAGCTCTCTTAGATAAGAGTTAAACTATCGATATTAGGGTGGGTTACAGTAGCAGCTCTCTTAGATAAGAGTTAAACTATCGATATTAGGGTGGGTTACAGTAGCAGCTCTCTTAGATGTTAAACTATCAATATTAGGGTGGGTTACAGTAGCAGCTCTCTTAAATAAGAGTTAAACTATCGATATTAGGGTGGGTTACAGTAGCAGCTCTCTTAGATGTTAAACTATCGATATTAGGGTGGGTTACAGTAGCAGCTCTCTTAGATGTTAAACTATTGATATTAGGGTGGGTTACAGTAGCAGCTCTCTTAGATAAGAGTTAAACTATCAATATTAAGGTGGGTTACAGTAGCAGCTTTCTTAGATAAGAGTTAAACTATCAATATTATGGTGAGTTACAGTAGCAGCTCTCTTAGATAAGAGTTAAACTATCGATATTAGGGTGGGTTACAGTAGCAGCTCTCTTAGATGTTAAACTATCAATTTTAGGGTGGGTTACAGTAGCAGCTTTCTTAGATAAGAGTTAAACTATCAATATTATGGTGAGTTACAGTAGCAGCTCTCTTAGATAAGAGTTAAACTAACAATGTTAGAGTGGGTTACAGTAGCAGCTATCTTAGATAAGAGTTAAACTATCAATATTAAGGTGAGTTACAGTAGCAGCTCTCTTAGATAAGAGTTAAACTATCGATATTAGGGTGGGTTACAGTAGCAGCTTTCTGAGATAAGAGTTAAACTATCGATATTAGGGTGGATTACAGTAGCAGCTCTCTAAGATAAGAGTTAAACTATCAATATTAGGGTGGGTTACAGTAGCAGCTTTCTTAGATAAGAGTTAAACTATCAATATTAAGGTGAGTTACAGTAGCAGCTCTCTTAGATAAGAGTTAAACTAACAATGTTAGAGTGGGTTACAGTAGCAGCTATCTTAGATAAGAGTTAAACTAACAAAATTAGAGTGGGTTGCAGTATCAGCTCTCTTAGATAAGAGTTAAACTATCAATATTAGGGTGGGTTACAGTAGCAGCTCTATTAGATAAGAGTTAAACTATCAATATTAGGGTGGGTTACAGTAGCAGCTTTCTTAGATAAGAGTTAAACTATCAATATTAAGGTGAGTTACAGTAGCAGCTCTCTTAGATAAGAGTTAAACTAACAATGTTAGAGTGGGTTACAGTAGCAGCTATCTTAGATAAGAGTTAAACTAACAAAATTAGAGTGGGTTGCAGTATCAGCTCTCTTAGATAAGAGTTAAACTATCAATATTAGGGTGGGTTACAGTAGCAGCTATCTTAGATAAGAGTTAAACTAACAAAATTAGAGTGGGTTGCAGTATCAGCTCTATTAGATAAGAGCTAAACTATCAATGTTAGAGAGGGTTGCAGTATCAGCTCTCTTAGATAAGAGTTTAACAATGTTGGAGTGGGTTGCAGTAGCAACTGTCTGAGACAGAACATGATAAGATCATGTGTAGAGTGGATTTCAGAAGCAAGTGTCTGAGACATAACATGATAAGATCATGTGTAGAGTGGGTTACAGTAGCAAGTGTCTGACGGAACATGATAAGATCATGTGTAGAGTGGGTTACAGTAGCAATTGTCTGAGATATAGCAAGTTAAGATAGTGTGTAGAGTGGGTTACAGTAGCAACTGTCTGAGAGTTGCATTTAAAATAACATTAAAATAACATTGCTAGAGTGGTTTAAAATAATGTTGCAGAGGGTTACAATAGCAACTGTCAGAGACAGAACACATTAAAATAGATTTAAGTGATTTAAAATAATTGTTGGAGTGTGTTACAATAGCAACTGTCAGAGATAGAACACATTAAAATAATAACAATGTTAGAGTAATGTCGTGGAACAACACTTGATAAATGCTTAACATTTATTGATAATTACAAGTAAAATATATTTCAGCAAGACGAGGTCTCTAACTTCGGCCCAGGCTTTGTACTATGGAAAGGTATAACTCCATTTTACAAACTATCATCTAACCACACGACATGTGCCAGTCATATTTCATAAACTTGTGTGGCAAGTAAACACAGGTTTCTGTTAAGCAACCTGTAGCAGAAAGTTTGCAGAGGGCTTAAACAGATGGCTCCCGTGAATCCTGAGGACATGTTAGATGCACCTGACACTGCATGAGGAAAATAGACAGATACTACTCACTACCTGTGATGGGAAATCACCTCACAGACTAGAGCACTCGGTCATTGTTCATCCTGAACAGACCAGATTAGACTGTAGTGAGACAAATATTTCAGCCAACTTCAACTTCACTTACAGAAATGTTCTAGTATTTGATTAATCAGATGACATCAAGAAAGTCACAATTATTCAATTGTTTACGAGCATAAGTTATTTATCTATGCATAAAACAAAAACAAAAAAGTATTCAATCGTTAGAAGCTAGACCAAAGTGACTGAAGGTGAGGCCTGGAAACTAACATGCAACAGAAGCTGTCTTGTTGCATAGACTACAGAAGTGGCACCTAGTGGTAGAAGAGCAGAGGACATAACTTCACCACAAAGAAGAACTCGAGTCTAAAACAGTTGTAGGGTAAAAGGTGTAGGCTTTAACTCTCTCCACCCTGTACCACAATGGAGACCCAGGAAAGGGATCTCTTATGGGACTGGTAATTAAGAGCTGTAAAGTTTATCCTCGGGAGCTGCAGTAGCGTAGTGACTAGATGCTTGCCTGCCATGTCGATGGTCATGGGTTCGATGTCACAAGAACAACTTCAAAATGCTGTCTATCCATTTAGAGCAGAGACTGCCAGTTGCAATTTTCTGTGGCATGTTCAAGGAGACATATGATTAAGTATGTGTGGCTGCCTTTTCTACTACCATTGCGACTATCCCAGTGCAAGTCACACAGTTTGGTCATCTCACAAGATTTTTGCTAGAGAGTGCCCTTCAGGCACTTCTAGCTGTTCCTTAAGTACAATGGAAACAGAACAAGAGATAACACCAACAAATGATAGACTAGTTGAATATGTGAGGCCAAGAATATCAGTGTATGAAGTACAACAACTTGCTCCTAAGTCTCTTCTTATCATGAGAGAAAGGCAAAGCAGACCAGACGAAACAGAGAGCAAGAATATATAAGTCATCTGTTGGACAATGTGTAATACATTCTCCTAGCAACCGACCAATGGAATAAAAAGACTACCACTTACGCTCATCACAGCGAGTACCTCTATGGCCAGGCAGACAGCCGTGTGTACATACTCCAGAGATGAAGTGACAGACGGGCCAGCTGGTGCCCTTATTCTCACAGTGTTGTGGACAGTCAGAGTTGCAATCTTGGCCATATGTTCCACGGTCACATTCTGTGTGGAGAAAGTGGTGTCATCTGAGGTAATCCGCTATGGTTCACCCTGCACAAACAGATCTAGGCTACCATGTAACGCTTTCCTTCACAGGCACTTTAGTAATGAATTTGTGGGTCTGAATGGGTTAACATAAAAATCTGTCTGGGACAATACATTAAAATAACAAGGAGTTGATGTAGCAATTGCCTAAGACAAAACATATCAAAATAACAGGTATAGTGGGTTATAGTAACAATTGTCTAGGTTAGAACATATCAAAATAACAGGGATAGAGTGGGTTATAGTAACAATTGTCTAGGTTAGAACATATCAAAATGACAAGGATAGAGTGGGTTATAGTACCTATTATGTTGCATAAACTTTACAGAGTGAATACAAAACTTGGACCAGCAATATTTTCAAACACTGCACAGCCATTGAAAATGCACCCTGTATCCAAAAGCCTGGGACAGAACACATGCGTAAATGTGTGTGCATATGAAAGCGCACAAGTATATATTTACAACCTTTATCATAGTCTATTTGTGTTACATGCAAATGTAATGGACAACTGCCCATGTTACATGCAAATGTAATGGACAACTGCTCATATTCCATGCAATTGTAATTTTCAACTGCCCATATTACATGTAAATGTAATTGACAACTGCTCATGTTACATGCAAATGTAATGGACCTCTGTCTTTGTTACATGCAAATGTAATAGACAACTGTCCTTGTTACCCACAAATGTAATGGACAAGTGTCTCAGATCCAGGATACATTCAGATCAACTGCAACATAGAGACTGACATAATATGTCCCATGATGATGAAGTTGATGATGATACATAATCACAGCAATGTAGGCACAAACAGGATAATGTGCTTCACTAACAGATTGATTGATTGATTGATTGATTGATTTAGTAACTAACAGAGAGACTGGCCATCTACAGATCTGTTTGGATAGAAATGACATCAGCTCTAAGAAAGAGTATATACATTTGCCACCAAGCTTTTATGTCACTTGCCAATCTGTAAACATATTCTGAGCATCCATACACAATGCATAGAAATCTTCTTCTTCTTGCATTCTTATATGAGATGTCAAATTCTTATATGAGATGTCAAATTCTTATATGAGATGTCAATTCTGGTTTCACATAAGATATTTTAAGAAAGTGAGATAACCGTACAAAGTGTTGTCAAACAGCATATAATCTTGCATGAGGGAAAACATACTCATCAATAACAAGCTGTCAATTTCAGTGAGAAAAAGAGAGTTAAAGTGAATGTAACCTACACTGTTGCATGCAAGTGAAACATGGACACGCTGAGAAACATATAATGGCAGTGGAAATATGATTTATGAAAAAAAAAATGGACATAATACCATGGACAGTCTATCAAGAAAAAAAAATGAAAACCGTAAACTGATTAGAGAAATTAGACAAAGACAGTCAAGGTAATTTTTTAGGCTATGAGGAGAAATAAATTTAAAAACCAGATCCAAGACAGGTGATCATATGAGATGGTAAACTATGAATGTTTATGCTAATCTGCGTGGCACATGACAATAATGAAACAATCTCTTTAACTAAAGTTGCTAAGAGCCAGAACTGTGCTAGGATAGTTCTGTGTAGATCACACTCTTATGTCACAGTCTGGGATAGTCTGTTGGCTAGCTGATCTGTTTTTTCATGTCCCTCTACACCAGTGGTTCTCAACCGGTGGGGAATTCCCCCCCCCCCCCAGGGGGAATTTTAGGGTTTCCAGGGGGGAGGGGGAAATGACGATTATTTCAAGATCGCATTAATACAAGAACCGATTACTTGATATTATTTTTCCCTTCATACTTTACAATTCTGTACGTCTCACCTTTCTAAAATTCATTTTATAACGTAAGTAGACCCGCAAATCACGTTTTATGTAGACGTCTAGACTTGTTTTAATATGTACTATTAAATTTAGCTTTCATTATTACGTATACTGTGTAAAGGGGGGGGGGGGATTTTTTAGGGAGGAAATATGAAAGGAGGGGAATGACGTTCTGAAAATATTGTAAAGGGTGGCATGGGCCAAAAAAGGTTGAGAACCACTGCTCTACACTAATATGTGAGGGAAACAATTGTCAGGTTATGACCCCCACAATTTATAACAACTGACTCACTCACCAAACAGTTGTCCAGAGTTCAACCCTCATTCATCATTATGTAGTTATTCTTTGCGTAATGTCACTCTCAACATAGCCTGTCAAAAAAAACTCTGGATCCTCTGCCAGTTCACCTGCCTTATACATGTACATGCCCAAATGTCTTCTTTGTCTTGTGTCCACCTTCATGCTGATCGACACATGCCTGTTCTTCCAGGAACCAAGCTTTCCATTGCTGTTCTTCCCAATCCACTGTGATTTTTCATGTGGCCAAAGTTTTCCACTTCCCAAGCCACTGTGATGGTTCATGTGGCCAAAGTTTTCCACTTCCCAAGCCACTGTGATGTTTCATTTGGCCAAAGTTTTCCACTTCCCAAGTCACTGTGATGGTTCATGTGGCCAAAGTTTTCCACTTCCCAAGCCACTGTGATGGTTCATGTGGCCAAAGTTTTCCACTTCCCAAGCCACTGTGATGTTTCATGTGGCCAAAGTTTTCCACTTCCAAAGCCACCGTGATGTTTCATGTGGCCAAAGTTTTCCACTTCCTAAGCCACTGTGATGTTTCATGTGGCCAAAGTTTTCCACTTCCCAAGGCATGAAGCTGTTTGTAAGTCAGTTTCTTTCTTTAGTGTTCAGACCTTGTGAAATGTCAGTAAATGTCTACTAAGTATTCTAAAAATCCCCAATAGTAGTAGAAATGAATGTATCTACTACCATTAAAGCTCGTGGGTTTACATAGTCTCACATAATGGGTACCTGAAAGACAACATGGCCAACAAATATGTCTGACACAAGAGAAGTTAGCTGCATAACTGTTACAGCATTCTTGGCTGTTTGTGATTTCTTGGACAGTTTATGTTCAGTAGTACCAGCACTCATACCATTATATGAAAACCAGCACAAGACAGTGTGTCCAAATCGCCCTCAGCTGTATTTTATATGCTGTATGTGGGACTGCGAATTCACTATTTAAGATGCAGAAAAGACAAATATTTTGCTCAAAACCCATTCAGAGTGAATGGTAGATGCCAATGTACAAGTGGAAGACATTTTTAAACAAGAATAACATCAAGACAGGAACTGGAAAGAACATCCTAGCAAGAGCCAAAGTGCTAGAAATTGATGGCTGTCAATCTTAATTGTAACAATGACAAGTGATTGATCTGTCAGGCAAGAGCTTTAACTGGTCTGCTGTTTATTCAGCACTGCGAGTCACTAGCCTAGGATCTAGCAATGCCTATCTAATCTGACAGGCTAGATCTTTAACTCTTCTATTAATCCTGCACTGTGAATCACCAGTCAGGATCTATCAATGTTTATCCAATCTTACAGGTGAGATCATTTGCTAGCCTACTGTTCATCCAACACTGTGAATCGCTAGTCCAGATCTAACATAAGTTATCTGATCTGACAGACAGCAAGATCTTTTACTGGTCTTCTGTGAATCCTCCACTGTCAATTGCTTCAGTAATCTAACTGTCAATGTAGCATCAGTAATCTAATTTGACAGACAGACAAGAAACATTTTGCTGTTGGCGCTTATCATAGAGTGCTATATGCTAGTGGGTACCTGGTGCAAACATGACTAAATAAAGGTGAGTTTATAACAGAGTAGGCCTAACGAGTTCTCTGGTTTATTATAAATGGAGTTTATTTCTTATTGATGACAATCTGGACACAACATGGCGTCTTCTCTGCTCCGGCTCTAGATGTAAACTCTCCCTTAACAACAAACTACGTCACGACTTGAGCATCTCTCTTCCCATTCCATCCCGATGCTCAATCGTGCTGTAGCCTTTTCCCACCTAATACCCAACTTCTGCTACACCTTCCTATGTTTTTCTAAAGAATTTTTCCCTTAAAAATTCTTTACTCCCAATCCCCCTACTCTATTCCCTCTCTTTCCTTACCTCCCACAGCTCCTCTAATCTTCCCCAAACCAACTCCAACTTAAGTAAATATTCTATTCTTTAACTCTTCTCCCTGTCATATTATCATATAGTAACCCACTATAACTTCTTCTTCGTTTCTGCCTCTTCATAACATAACACAAATCAATAACCATTAAATCTCAACTTTATACAATACATCATACCACATATGGTTACCTTTTTAAACTAAACACTCCTCCTTCCCTTTCCTTACTTCCCACTGTTCCTCTAATCTTCCCCAAACCAACTTTATTTTAAGTACACCAATCTATTCGTAACTCTTTCCCCTGCCATATAGTAATCCACTATATATTTCTGGTTCGTTCTTGGCTCCTCAAAGTTCCTGTACAAAATATACATATCATAAGAATAGCTCGTATAATCGTTATCGTACACTTGACATTATGAAATTCCTCACTCTTTCACAACACAGGACAAACAGAAACAACGTAGTTAGAAAAAGTAAAGAAGGGGTGCGCACCCAGTGAAAAGCATAAAGAATGAATAGTCAACATGATCACATTTACATAAAGTAATGCATAGTCCACACAATCACATTTACCTCCCTTGCCAATAAAAAAATTTTGTAAAATAATTTTTTTAAATACATCTTATGAAATAGATCTTTGTTCTCTATAAATCAAGTTGACATAAGTTTTCTCAACATTTATATATTCAACATTTATATTGCCATCCACAATCTTGTCTATATTTCCTTTACCTCATCTTTTACCACGAGCCAATGTTCATATTCCATGAACATTTTTAATTTAATAAACGCTGGTATTTCACAGCTCCTATATCTTTCCCCCTCACATCCCATAATCTGCTTCTTTGTCTACCTATATAAATACTCCCGCTTATATGCTGCCATTCACAGTCTCCCCCTCCTTTTTCTTCATATAATGCTAACTTTAATGCGGCTCCTATTTTATTTTCTAATACTTCATATCCATAAGAACCTCTTCATGCCGATTAACTATATGTCTCTCTATTAACCCTCAGTATGTGTCTCTCTATTAGCCCTCAGTAGTTTTATTAACTACTCATATTTTTTCTTTATTCCAGCCAACACCATAACTATTTAAAAATTAACTTACTTAATTAAATTTATAACCAGGTAACCTAATACACAAAACAACTTAATTAAATTATGAGTTAAGCGAAATAAAATCAAAACAAGACATTATACCCCCCAATTCAATCAACGAAAAACACATTTTAAAATAATATAACATGCATCTTATCAAATTAAAATAAAATTTTCTAGTATTACCTAACACTACTGGTCTCTTTTACGGACCAATAGTTTGTACGCAAAAGTCTAGGAACACAATAACCCTATTCTAAAATCAAATAATAACAATCATATCACAGGAGCAAATCAAGCAAAAAAACATATTATATATGAGGCATTTAAAACTCAGATTCAATAAAACAACTGTCTTCTCGCTAAAGAGAAGGTTTTCAAAAAAAATATAATTCACATAGAATTAACTACTTAAAGTGACCAAGCAACATTGTCCTCCTATACGAACCAATGTAACTCATATCTATTCACCCAAGTCACTCCATTGTTTTTATAACCGAGAAACTAAAACAACTCACTGTCAAGTATATATATATATATATATCTGTTATCTACAGACCAATTTCTAACTTAAAACAATATCTGTTCCTTTCACAAAAGTTTTTAACTAACAATGAGCGTATTATCTACCAACAGAACCTGTGGTTCGACACACCAATTGTTTCTCCTGGATTTGTTCCACATATTCCTATAACTACTTAATCATTACCATTAACCACGGTATTTCTAGCACCAATAAAAACTTGTCTATTTACTATAGAGTACATCTACCTGCTGTACCATTGACTAACTTATCTATCTAATAAGAAATTGAAACATAAAATCAACCAGCAACTCCATCACAGAGAAAAAAATATATATGCCTCACTCGAACCTACATCCATATTAGTTATCTTAATGCTTAACTACTCCTCAAGATCATTTATGAAAAGCATCAACAGAAGCCTTTTCCATTTCCACCGTCTCATATACTTCATCAAGTATCTCTTTCCTTTCTAAACCATGAAACTTATATCTTGCTATCTGCAACATTTTCTATCCATTTACCTCTTACGTTTCCACCTCTTCAATAACTCCAAGTTTCTTTGAATAAGTGCTATCTCCACATCAATATCCTCCTCCCCGTATAACCTATCAGCTTCCTCCATACTACTATTTGACTCTGACTTCTCATCCATTTCTTCTTCTTCATCTGTATGTCTCTCGCTAGCAGCCGCTAATCTCTTCCGTTCAATATCCCATCTAATTTGTCTATTATTATTTCTTAAGGACCTTTCTAGTAGAGGCATATCTTCACCGCTTGTTGAATACTCTCTAATTCTCCTCTGTCTTTTCACTTCTCTTTCTCTTTGTTTATACATTCTTCTTTTTGTTGCTTGTCTAGTATTCTTAAATGGAGCACCTATTTCCTCTTCCATAGACTCTATACTATCATAATGACTCTCATTCACATTTCCTTCTTCTATCGTTTTCGGTATTGTCTGTTCTTGAGTATCATCGTAAACTGGAGTTGTTTTTAACTGATTGTGTGCTGGATCTTTTCTAAAACCTGGGGTTATTATAGTTCCCCTGACGACTCGTTCATCTAAGTATCCGGTGTCTGAATAATAATGATTATTATAATTATCATTTTCCTTCTCATCATCATCTCTTCTTAAGTGTTCCACGTGTGCCCTTGCCACATGTCCCGTTATCTGGTTCTTGATACTATACGATACATTTCCTAACTTTTCTAAAACGTAATAACCTGGGACCCAACGAGCATCAAACTTAGAGTTCCTTCTATGCTTCTTGTAATAAACTCTATCACCCACTTTAAACTCCTGTAATTTTGTATTCACGTTTTTGTACTTTTTCTGTCTTTCTCTCGCTTTAATTATATTATTCTTTAATCTTACGTGTGCTCTATGCATTTCTTGTATGATGAACTCTTGAAAGTCTTCCCCCATATATTTCCGTCTTGGTTTTAACAGATTATCTATAGGTAGTATTGGTTCTCTCCCATGTATTAAATAGAATGGTGAAAACCCCGTGCTTTCATTTTGATTTGTGCGTATAGCACTAAGCGCTGGTCCTAAGAATAGATCCCAATCTTTTTCATGTTCATCCACAATCTTTGCTATAATATCGTATAATGTTCTATGTTGTCGTTCGTTCTTAGCATTTGAAGAAGGTCTATAGTATGAGGTGTTTACATGTTTTATATTCAAATCTTTTAATAACTTTTCGAATTTCTTATTCACAAATTCTCTACCATTATCCGTGAGTATAATTTGTGGACAACTAAATCTTGGTACGAACTCCTGTAAAAAAATATTAATGATAGTATCTGCGCTCTTATCTGGGATTGCATAAACTTCCGGCCAAAGACTGTAGACGTCTACTATATGAATTAAATACACGTTTCCTGACAATGTTCTAGGGTGAGGACCCGATATATCTAAACTAATTTTTTGCATTGGAAACTGAGGAATATCTGTATCTTGTAAGGGACACTTAATTGTTTTCATATTCCTTAACCTGCATCTTTCACACGTATCCACATATTTGCAAGCAGATCTAAATAAGTTCGGCCAATAATATTTACTCGTAAGTGCTTTCACTAATTTATCCCGACCGAGATGACCATTCTCATAATGATATGCTTTTAAAACTTCATTTTCCAAATGTGTGGGAATATATTTCCTTAGCTGTTCATTCTTTTCACTCATATAATATAACTGTTCATCTTCTTGTAAAACTAAATAATTCTTCTTATATTTATTCTCCTCCGTTTCTTTTAATTTCTGTTTTATTTGTAATACTTTTGGATCTAATTCTTCTTCTTTCATATTAAATTGTGCTAAATGTGGGTCTTCTGCTCTAGGTTCAGCCTCTTGATCCGATGGTAAACTCTCAAACTCTTCTCTATTTATTATGGCAGAATCTAATATATTTACTTGCCAGTTTCGGTCGTCAATCTCTGGTTCACCTTCATCTTCTGTGTCTCCTGATGACTGTGGGTACGGAATCCTAGACAATAAATCAGCACACGTGTTAATCCTACCTGGTATGTATTCAATTTTTGTATTGTATCCCTGTAGATTCAATGCCCACGTCTGTATTTTCCTGTTCTGCACTGGAGCTTCTAATAGAGATTTTAAAGGCATATGGTCAGTTCTAATAACAAAATTTGCGTTATGTAAGTAGTAATTTAGTTTCTGTAGAGCGTAGTGTATAGCATACGCCTCTTTCTCAATAGTCGACCATTTCCGTTGCGACCTGCTAAGCTTATGAGATAAGAAATAAATTGGCCTTTCATTTTTAATCCCTGGTATTCCAGACTCTTTTCCTTCATATGGTTGAACCAAACACGCTCCTATAGCATTATCCGAAGCATCTGTATATAGTATTAACTGTTTATTAAAATCTGGATGCGTCAATAGTGGTACCACTGTTAAGCTGTTTTTCAAAAACTCGAACGCTTTTTGACACTCATCATCCCACTTAAATCTAGCGTATTTGCCCGTTAAATTAGTAATAGGTTCTGCTATCTTTGAAAACCCTGGGATAAAGCGCCTATAGTACCCACAAGTTCCAATAAAAGCACGCACTTCTTTTACGTTAGTTGGAGAAGGTAACTCTTTAATAACCTTTATCTTGTCTTGGTCTGGTTTAATTCCGTCTCTATTTATAATATACCCCAAATATTTTGTTTCTGTTTTTAAAAACTGGCACTTACTAAGCTTCAATTTAACATCATGTATTCTTAATCTGTCGAATACTAGTCTGACATGTTTTAAGTGATCGTCCACATCCCCTGCTGTATAGATTAGAATGTCCTCTATGTATGCTAATGCAAACTTTTGCATACCCTCTAATACCTCATTTATTAAGAGCATGTAGTGAGATGGAGCCGTACGAACCCCGAATGGCATTCGTAAGAATTCGTAAGAACCCATATGAGTACAGAAAGCACTTTTCTTTTGAGCGTCCTTCGACATCGGGATACACCAGAATCCTGATCTTGCGTCTAGTGTCGTGAAAAATGTAGAGCCATTAAGCAACCCCAAAATATCATCAATCACCGGCAGTGGGTACGCTACATTCTTAGTGATTTTGTTCAACGCCCGATAGTCACAGCAGAACCGACTTGAACCATCAGGTTTGGCCACAATTACAATCGGAGATGACCATTCTGACTTTGATCTTGTTATTATTCCCGCTTTCAACATGTCTTCTATTGCTTTTTCGACAATTTCTCTATTTCTTAAAGGAGTTCTATATGGTTTTAAACTAATTGGTGGATGGTCTCCTGTATCTATTTCCATTGTAACTGTTTTTGTCCTTCCCAATTCTAAATCATTAATTGCAAATACATCCTGATTTTCCTTTATAAGTTGTTCTAATACTTTCTTATTTTCTGGTGGAGCTTTTAACTGTGCCAACAATTCTTGTTCCCTTGTCATTTTGTCTAGTGAATGTATTTGGGCTGTATTTCTTCTGAATGGATGGATCAATTCATCCATTTGTGCGTTCCCTCTACTTCCGCGTCCGCGTCTGTTATTAATTCTTTCACTAGAAGTTTGTGAATAGTTTGCTCCCGGTCTTTCTACTCTATCTGTTGCCAATATATCACTAATGTTATGTTCTAGTTTAGCTACTACACATCCTCTGTATAATTTAATTTCTCTACCTGTGTTGTTAATAACCATCACTGGAAAAGTTAAGTGTTTATCTAACGCTATTATTCCATCCGGAACTTCCAAACCAGGCTCATCAATTACTTCCTGTTGCAATTCAGTGATTCTGACTGTGTGTCCTGCCACATAATATGGGTTTCTCTTCACCTTTGCTTGTATCAAATTGACATTTTAACTCTAACTAGTGCTGATATATGCATGTCTTCTTCCATATCTACATAGACGTCCTTGAATTTTAATTTGTGTAAATCAAAGAAAAGTCTTACTCCATTTTTTATTAAAAAATCTCTTCCTATCAGCATGTTTCTATTTAAATCTTTCACTACATGAAAAAGATGTCTTACGTTGACCCCTCCTAACTTAAAATTGATCATTGTTTGTCCAATTACTTGTAAATTCTGTCCTGTAACAGAGTGAAGATTATTATGACTCTTAAATATTCTACAATTTCTCACTATTTTATATAAAAAAACTTTCTTTAATTACACTAACCTGAGCTCCTGAATCAATTAATGTACGAACTCTATATTTTCCTATTTCTATTATACATGAGCTATGATCTGTTTTATTTTCTGTAAACTGTTTGACTTCATCTAGTTGAAAGTATTCTCTACCCGTTCTACTATGCTTGTTATTAACATATTCTTTAAACCTTGGGACCTTATTATTTTCCCTCCTACCACAGGTCCTATTTAATAGGTAGGGCGCCCGTTTCCCTGCGTTCTTGTACCTGTAAAATTTCTGTGTCTATCTTCAACATTCCTATTTAACCTGCTATTGCCATTTCTACTTGGTGTATTCGACTGGACATGCCTGTTACCACAAAAACGAGAAACGTGTCCGCGTTTACCACAAACCCAACAGACTACATTTGTGTTATTTGTTTTACCCACTGTCTCACCGGTAGGATACCTCATTTGTCTCCTTTCATCATAAGCATTTCTATTACTACCTTGTAACGTCTGTACGCCTCCTCTCCTATTCCATCCGAACCTTGTTTGTCCTATCTCCATAGGCTCCTCAATTCTATCTTCTCGACTAGTTCCTATTTCTCGTCCTGTTCTCAATCTAAATCTACGTCTCAAATTTTCTTCTTGTACTGCAATATCTACAGCTTGTGACAACCTCTCGGGGTTTTCTCTCATCAGCTTAAACTTCAGTCCATCGGATTTTATGCCATCTACAAAAATCCCGACTAACATCCTCTCCACCTCTTCTCCTCGTACATTCTGTCCCAAGAATGCCTCTTCAGCCAGGTTAATCAACCTATCACTGAACAATTGTACCGTCTCTCCATTGTTTTGTTTAGACTGTCTCAACACCGAAAACGCATGTTGTGGATCCGTTATTTCCGCGTATTTGTGTGCCAGGTCGTCTTTGAACTGCTCCCATGTCTCATCTACTCTAGCCTCTAATTTTCTTCGGATATGATCTGAAACCGGTTATGTTGCTGCCTGATAAGCAAGTCTCATTTTCTCTTCATCTGATGCAGACACCAAATATGCATATTTCTCTATGGAAGTCACCCACTTCTTAAACTCTCTTGCCTGTCCGCTAAACTTAACAATTTCAGTTGCCATTCCTTGTTGTTTCATGACCGTATTAAGTCTATCTATCACTGTTCCCACTCCCATCAACACTTGTGCCAATGAATCTCGCTCTGTCATGCTGAAATATTATTGTACAGACTAAATAATCAATTTCACATTTGTAATCAGCTAATTTAAGAAATATTACCTTATTTACCTTATACACCAAGTTCAACCAGTTAATAGGTTTACTGATTACCCTACTCTCTGTTCCCGATCCAAGAAAGACGTATTCCTGTATTCCTCTATGTTCGCTGTCAGGTAGAACTCAAACACTAGGAGTCTGTGTTAGTTGAAACCGATCGCGCACTTCAGGTAGTTTCTTCTTTCAAGTGATCCCGCCTTTCAGGTAGTTTCTTCTTCGGATGCCTCAGTAACTTCAACCCCTGGTTGGGTCCCTACCAGACTTCTGGCTTCTTTTCGCCCCGGATGGGGTACATCAAATCGACGTCTTGAGAACCAATGTACTTCAGGTAAGCGATAATTTAGGTCCCCTCTTCAGTAGGTCGGCAGCCCAGTCTGCCCCTCCCACTTCCGAGAGTTCCCTGGCGATATCGCTACTTTTGATGAGGTTTTCATTTCTTCTTATTTTTCAAATTAGTGATTGAGTTTATTGTTGAGCGATTGTTTATTCAAAACTCCAAGGTCATGATTCTGCGGCCTTTAGTTCGCTCGAGGAAATCTTGATGAGAAGTAGTGCTCTGTTAGTAAATTGTTTCTACTTGATTCGATTTATCTTGAAGGTTTCTTTTTCCTCTTATTTCAAATGATCCAGAACAAGATGTGCTCTTTCTCACTCTTTTGCTCAGCTGGCTTTCATATTTCAACTGACGACTGCCCGTATATCTAGCAAGTCCGTACAGTGAAGATTCTGAAAATATTTACAGACAACCACCCCTAGCCGGGCTTTTGGTTGCTGTACTTCTCACAAACAACGTAGAGGCCATCTTTCAATTTCGTTGTTGCGTTCAATACATGTTTAAAACCGTGCCGTATTTCTGTCTCTGGGTAATTGACGTGAGCGGAACAAGATCTTCAAAACGTTGTAATTTACTTCGATGTTGGACAGCGTATTGTGATTCCGCAACCCTCCAAGTTCCGATCCTGAGTCGTGGGCACCATTTATGGCCATATAACAGAGTAGGCCTAACGAGTTCTCTGGTTTATTATAAATGGAGTTTATTTCTTATTGATGACAATCTGGACACAACATGGCGTCTTCTCTGCTCCAGCTCTAGATGTAAACTAACCCCTCACAACCAACTACGTCACGACTTGAGCATCTCTCCTCCCATTCCATCCCGATGCTCAATCGTGCTGTAGCCTTTTCCCACCTAATACCCAACTTCTGCTACAAGTTGACTAAGTGAAAAATGTGGAAAGCATAGATTGCATGCAAGTTGAGAATCACACTCAATTACTCGTGATGTGTGAAAGGTACTTGAGTTATAGACAGTCGAAGTTTGGACGTCCAAGTGGATACATCATCCAGCCAGCTACGACATAGCAGCCTCAAAAGAGTTGAGGACTGACTTGTGTTGAGTTTAATTTATGATAGGAATTAAGTCTGATATGAGAGTTTCTGAACCGTAAATAAGATAGCAGACCGTGTCGCGTAGTGTTATAACATGTTGGTATGGGAGCTGGTCATTCAGAAAGCAATGGCAAACTACTGAACATAAAACATGCCTAGTACATCAACAGCAACTGAAAAATGCTGGTGTTGACTGCAACATCCTGTAAGGGATATGAAACATTTAAAAAAAAAAAAAATAAGATATATGAAATGAATCAACTGTGAAAAGACCGTGAAATAGATTATATACTGATATTAATTTGAATCATCACAAATGTCTGTGTGATTTGTACGTTACTGTGATTGTTGTATTCTTGTGGAGCAAGAAAGGTGGCAAGAAGTGAATCGGCAACAATAATTACATCTTGAAGATTTGGTCCAAAATGGGAATAAATGGATCGCGCGATCACCTCACCACAGACCCAAGACAAACCTCCAATATTTTGCTCAAATTGTCTTGTTGGATTTGTCCATGAGGGATCTAACTGAACTGAGAGGCTAACTTTATTTAAATATTGAGCACAACCCACTACTGGCAACGCAGATCGCTTTCTGGTATGAACCTAAGGCCTATCCACGTCAATATAGAAGCACTATACTCGAGTTTCGCCCCCACCTGAGCTCGTCAGTAGTGCATATCCCTGACCGGATCCGGAAACAGTCCCGGATCACGCGTGTGAAGCGGGTGTGTAACCACGCGGCACACACTGGACACACCAAATTATCACAGCAGAATATCACAACGCTACCCATCGTAGGCCATGCCCAAGATTGCGTTGTGATATTCTGCTGTGATAATTTGGTGTGTCCAGTGTGTGCCGCGTGGTTACACACCCGCTTCACACGCGTGTCCCGGGACTGTTTCCGGATCCTGTCAGGGATATGCACTACTGACGAGCTCAGGTGGGGGCGAAACTCGAGTATAGTGCTTCCATATTGACGTGGATAGGCCTTAGGTTCATACCAGAAAGCGATCTGCGTTGCCAGTAGTGGGTTGTGCTCAATATTTAAATTTCAAATCCCGAAACAACCACATAATCAGCTAACTTTATTATTTAAGGAAATGCTGACTTACCTTTATCACACTTTCTTCCCTGGTAGCCAGGCTGACAACCATGGAGACAGGTGCCATCAAGTTGGTGACAGGCAGACAAACTGACATTCCCCACTGTACAGAAGTGTGGGCAGAGGGAACTGGAGTATATTCCACGCATTCCAATGCCCCATACTAATTGAAAAAAAAAATTAATAAATAAATAAATAGCTTCCATGTGTCAATGTCCCATACTAATTGGAAAAAAAAATTGATTCCATTCAACAAGAACAGAAAACATTTTCACTGACTATCCGTCTGGTGGTTGGCCAATCCTCTGAAAGACTGGGGTTTGAACTCTTCAGTCTAATGCATGGGTGTTCTGACCGTCTAAGCCCTGACAAGGGCTTGCATCTTTTAGTTGTGACATTGTTGTAGAGACTTTCCACCCAACCTGGTACCAAAGTATCTTCATGGGAACTATGCTGCAGAGATATTCTTTCCCTCTCCAAGCTCAGAAACCAAGAGGGTGTGCGACACCAGTACTGAAACTTCACATCTGCAGCGAGGCATATTAGAACATAATGAGGTCAAGATTCAGCACAACACATATGGACTAGCTGGGATCAGGTCTGGGTTGGTCTGTTTCCTCTGTGACCTTTAGGTGGTCATTGTCAACTGAGAACTGTAAGCTGCGGTATTTTCTATATACTTCAATGACAAATGCTAATTTTACAACAGCAACTCAAGACAATGTTAATAACTGTTCATAAACCAGAAACAAATGAAGATCGTAAACTGATTAGAGTCATTAGATGTAGACAAACTTTTTTGGGCATGTTATGAGAAGAAATGACTTGAACTTGGTGACAACTGGCAAGATCGAAGTGAAGAGATCAAGGGGAAGACCAAGAAGTAAATACCTGGATGGCATGGCCACATGGCATGGTTGAGACAGGAACACAGAGCTGATCCATGACTCTGGTGGTCGAGTGAGATGGCAAAACATGACCACCCACGCTTATCGGCATGGCACATGACGGATGGATGGAAACCAGAAAACCTGTATTTACAGTGTGTAGACAGATTGCCAGGTAGCAAACTTTTACATTTTATTATTATAGTTGAAGAAGAATATGTCATTTTTCATGGAATCAAAAACAATCAAATACAAAGGTTCTAGAAACACTGGGAATGAAAAGAGAGTTGATGAAAGAAATAAAATAGAGGCAAGTGAAATATTTTTGCCATGTTAAAAGACAAAACACGCTCATAAAAACCATACTGTAGAGCAACGGTGAAGCAAGCGAGCAAGCAGTAGACAACGATACAAGTGGGAAGATATCAAGAGATGGACGAACAGCAATCTGACAATTTACACTCAGGGCGAGAGACAAGACACTGTTGGAGATCCATTGCAGCCAGTCTTCATTGTGGAGACGGTACCTGATTGATAATAGTTGATCCATTTTAATTTTAATATCACAAAATCTCAGAAAAAGAAATAATTTGGCCATATTATGGGTGGCATGGTTCTGAGAGGTGGACCAACATGATGGTGCACACAAGACATGATGGTGCACACAAGACACAATGGTGCACACAAGACACGATGGTGCACACAAGACGCGATGGTGCACACAAGACACGATGGTGCACACAAGACATGATGGTGCACACATGACATGATGGTGCACACAAGACATGATGGTGCACACAAGACACGGTGCACACAAGACATGATGGTGCACACAAGACATGATGGTGCACACATGACATGATGGTGCACACAAGACATGATGGTGCACACATGACATGATGGTGCACACAAGACAGCCGGGTCAGACAGACAGACAGATAGATAGTCGGAACGGGAACTTATATGACTACTTATATGAATTAAATGAGATGCTCCCCATCAGGGTCTGGGCGAAGCCGGGCCGGGTCAGACAGACAGACAGATAGACAGACAGACAGATAGTCGGTAACGGGAACGAGAACTTATATGACTACTTATATGAATTAAATGAGATGCTCCCCACCAGGGTCTGGGCGAAACCGGGCCGGGTCAGCTAGTTATTTATATTATAAGCTCCAACTTGTATTCCTGGTATCTCTTTGATCTCTCTCATTATTACTTCGCTATATAGGGAGAAAAGATCTGGTGACAAGACACACCCTTGTCGTACTCCTAGCTTTATCTGTTTGTAACTACCCTCTTTATTTCCAATTTTAATTGCTGCTACTTGGTTCCAGTAAATATTATTCATTATTATTAAATCTTTCCCATCAATGTTGATATCTTCCAACAATTTAATCAGTTCATCATGTTTTACTTTATCAAATGCCTTAGTATAATCTATGAAGCATAAATATATGTCTTTCTGTTTCACTATTGACCTTTCTATTAGTGTCCGTAATGTATATATTGCATTGTTTGTGCCCTTTCCCTCCACAAATCCATACTGTTCTTCACTAATTTCCATTTTTATTTTCTTTCTGGTTCTTCTCATTATGATTCTGAGTACAAAAATACATACAGAAAAATATTCCTAGGAAATAAAGCAAGTTTGTTTACAATGTATCACTGGAACCTTGCGTCTTGATAGATGATTGATACACAGGACTGGATGGAAAGACAAATAAATAGATGGCTATCATACCTGTAGGATCTGCAAAAACAAAGCCACCACAGCGTCCTCAATGGGTAAAAATGCAAAAAAAACTAAACGTCACCCGCCTAAACAGCAAGAAAATGCAGCAGTCGTTTGAAAATATGCTGGAAGACCGCCGCAAGCCCAATGCTGCTGCTAAACAGGATACAGAAACAGAGTGGAGAGCCCTAAAGGACATAATTTACAACACTGCTATGGAAATCCTGGGTCCAGCCCCCCGAAAGCATAAAGATTGGTTTGATGAAAATTCCGAAGACATCAACCAATTGCTGGCCGAGAAACATCTTCTCCTCAAGGCACATTTGAATGACCCGAAGTCAACATAAAAAAAAGATGCCTTCAAGAACATTCAGAGAGTAGTGCAGCAGAAACTTCGGCACATGCGGGACTCCTAGCAAAGCTGATGAAATTCAAGGCTTTGCTGACAGACATGATATGAAAAACGTCTACGACTCACTAAAAGTGGTCTATGGTCCTACATCACCAGGCATAGCACCCATCCTCAGTGCCGATGGGGGAACATTGGTCACCGATAAGAAAGAAATCCTTCAACGCTGGGCAGAGCATTTCAGCAACATCTTAAATGCAACTTCCTTCTTCGATGATGAAACCATCAACTGCCTTCCTCAAGTTCCCACCAATGAGACACTTGATGACCTGCCAACCATAGTGGAAGTAAACAAAGCCATCCAGCAAATCTCCAGCGGCAAGGCACCTGGTCCGGACTCCATCCCAGCAGATATATACAAGGCAGGTGGGCCGGTCCTAACAGAGCAGCTTCACCAGGTCTTTACAAACATATGGATGAATGAGACCATGCCACAAGATTTCATGTCAATAGTCCACCTTTACAAACGTAAAGGAAATCGCCAATCCTGTGACAACCACCGAGGCATCTCCTTGCTTTCAATTGCAGGGAAGATACTCGCCAGAATTCTTCTCAATCGCCTCACAGCCCATCTCGATCAAGGTCTTCTTCCTGAGAGTCAATGTGGCTTCAGAAAAGAACGTGGAACTGTTGACATGATTTTCGCTGCAAGGCAGATGCAAGAGAAATGTCAGGAACAGAACTGCGAAATTTTCTCCACTTTCATTGACCTTACCAAGGCTTTTGATACAGTCAACAGAGAAGGACTGTGGAAGATCATGGCAAAATATGGCTGTCCACGAAAGTTTGTCCAAATAGTGCGGCTATTTCATGATGGCATACAGGCAAGAGTACAGGAAAATGGTGAACTGTCTGAACTCTTTCCTGTCACCAATGAAGTGAAGCAAGGATGTGTCCTGGCACCGACACTGTTCAGCCTCATGTTTTCAGCCATGTTGATGAATGCGTTCGAGAACGACGACATTGGAATAGACATCAACTACCATATGGATGGAAAGTTATTCAATCTCAGAAGGTTGAAAGCTAAAACCAAAATTAACAGCGACACCGTCAGAGAGCTCCTGTTTGCTGATGATTGCACTCTATACGCCAACTCAGAGATTGATTGATTGATTGACTGATTTAGGAACCGACATCACAGAATTCGGGGCATTCCCATAAGCGCTCCGTCCCCATCCTCAGCAGCCAACGAAGAGTTCCAACACTAATAGCACCAGTAGCAATCTGATTATATGTCCGTCTCGCCTTTCCTCTGAGCGTTGATCATCGGCCAGATCCCCTCGTCATCCCTCGCTGTCGCATTCTTGCCAGACCATGGTAATCCATTTGCTCCTCCGAGGTGTACACATGCTCCCACAAGGTCGCAACCACATCAGCTTTGTCATGCATCAATACTCCACCAAGTTTTGCCGAGCCAGCCAATCTGTCCGCCTTGGAGAAGACTGTAGTTATGTACCAGCCAGCTCCAGGGAATAATCACACTGTGCCGAATATCAAAGTGAATGGTCATAGACTAAGTGTTGTGGACAAATTCACCTATCTTGGCAGCACTGTGTCACAAACTGCCACAATTGATGACGAAGTGAATGCAAGAATCTCCAAGGCCAGTGTGGCCTTTGGCAGACTGTACAAGAATGTATGGGACAGAACTGGAATAAGCCTGCAAACAAAGCTAAAAGTCTACAAAGCAGTTGTATTATCCACACCACTATATGCTTGTGAAACCTGGACTGTTTATCAGCGACACGCTAGGAAATTAAATCACTTCCACACAGTCTGCCTAAGGAAGCTACTGAAGATTAAATGGCAAGACAAGATCCCAGACACTGAAGTCCTAGAAAGAGCGTCCATGCCCAGTATCCACACTCTACTGATGAAGAATCAGATTCGCTGGGCTGGTCACTTGACTCGCATGCCAGATCACAGGCTCCCTAAATGAATATTTTACAGCGAACTGCATTGTGGTAAACGCTCCCAAGGCGGCCAGAGGAAACGCTTTAAAGACACTCTGAAAATCTCTCTGAATGCTTTTGGAATTCATCACGACACCTGGGAGACTGCAGCCAGAGACCGAAATTCGTGGCGTGCATCATTACACAAGGGTGCAGTCATGTGTGAGGCAACCAGGACTGCAAGAGCTGTAAAGAAAAGGCAGGACAGAAAGACCACTTCAGGAAACCCTCCTCCAGAAACGTCAAGCATTCTTTGTCCACATTGTCAAAGAACATTTAGAGCCAAAATAGGCCTTATCAGCCATCTTAGAACCCACGGCTCCATACTTTCAACCCCACTGGATGAAATGAATGGTCATCATCATTCTTGATGGACAAACAACAGGATCTGCAACATTTAGTAGATGTGGTTGTTGCACACAGTGAGCAACTAGGGTTGAATTAAATTGTAAGAAGGCACAGATTATGGTCGTCACTGGGAAGAACGTAATACCACAATGTAGTATACAAGTGCCGTCTCCCTGGCCAAGGAGTTAACGACGTTGTTCGTAATCCTGTATATCCATGTGGGGGTAACAGCTGTGTGAGATTCGGCAGTGGATCACGCCGCGCTGGTAACTTACGGGGCTATGTCAGCCAGTCGTTCAGAGAGCAATGGTAAACTACTGAACGTAAAACTTGCCTAGTACATCAACAGCAGCTGAAAAATGCTGGTGTTGACTGCAACATCCTGTAAGGGATTTGCAACATAAAAAAGTATATACAAGTAAATGGGAATAGTCTTAAACAAGTGAATTGGTACATTTATCTCGGAACAGTCATAACATCTGATGGGAAATGCCTTGAAGAGATTAGAACAAGAATTGCCATGCTAAGGTAGCCTTTTTCAAGATGAAAAACATAATGACCAATAAAAAGATGTAATTTGCAACGAGAATAAGAGTATTGAGGTGCTACATTGAACCTGTGCTTTTGTATGGATGTGAAGTGTGGACAATGAGCAAACAGGCTGAAAAACATCTGATAGCTGTGGAAATGTGGTTTCTGAGGAAAATGTAAAGAATAACATGGACAGATCAAAACACCAATGTCCTACAAGAAACAAATGAAAATTGTAAACTGATTAGAGAAACTAGACGTAGATAGTCAACATTTTTTGGTCACGTTATGAGAAGAAATAAACTGCAGAACTTGGTGATAACTGGCAAGATTGAGGGGAAAAGAAGAAGAGGAAGGCAGAGGTGTAAATACCTGGATGGCTTGACCACATGGCATGGTCGAGACAAGAACACTGAGCTGATCCACGACTCTGGTGATCGAGTGAGACGGCAAGACCTGACCACCCATACTTACCAGCATGGCACATGATGATGATCATCATCATACCTGTAACAGATAATTTAATTCTCTTATACCAATATTCTAATTCAACAGTAAATGGAGAGATAAAGCATTCACTACAGAACAACCTCTTCTTACCAGAAGTTATTAACAGTGCCCTCAACAGAAACCACATCCTACTCAGACTGGCAAACATAGAAAACAGTAGAATACTATTCAATTAGAGCACAACTAATTCTCATTAAACAGGCTCAAAATAATACATTTTTAGTTACAAGTGAGAATACCCTTTAGGAATCACACTACGTGTCACGCAATTCATAAATTTGCAGTGTAAGATAATTAAAGTAATAAAAACATTAATTGCCCAATAAGTATTTGCAGTCTGTGTAATGACTGTAATCCTGACATCTAGATTGATTAGAGCACTAGTTCTCAAATGGGAGTTGTGATTAACCAAGTAATGCATAACATTACAAAAGTGAGGGTTAACAGACAATGATGAGTTAGCTACTGTAAACAGATTTCCCTAATTGTTTGCATTATTAAATATATATATATATTGGCACCTTGCCGTCTTGACAGACGATAGATTGTGCTTCAAAAAGGCATAATAACTACTACCCATGGCAGTAGCAAATGTGACTGATAAGGCCAATTTGCGCTGTAAATGTTCATCCACAGTGGGTGCATGTGAACATGTGGTCATTTTCTTCATCATGCACCATTTTGTGTCTCACACGCTCGGTGTGTAATTTATCTCCAATAATTTTGTCTTGTGTCTTTATTCCATTTCTGATGTTTGCCCTCCATGCAACGCGTTCAGCGGCGACTTGCTCCCAATGTGCATTATAAATGCCTGTATCAATCATGTCCCGCTTACACACATCTTTGTATCGTAGTAGAGGCCGACCCAGAGATCTCTTACCCATCTGTAATTCACCAAAAAAGATGTCCTTTGGTATTCTACCATCATCCATCCTCCTAAGATGTCCTATCCATCTAAGTCTACGAAGACTGAGCATGGAATAAACCACCACACAACCTGATCTTTCCAATACTTCAGTATTTGTGATTTTGTCTTGCCACTTAATACCAAGAATTCTTCGCAGACACCGCATATGAAAGCTGTTTAAACGTTTCTCTTGGTGTGAGTAAGTTGTCCAGGTTTCAATGCCATAAAGAAGAGTACTAAGGACACAGGCTTGATAGACAAGGACTTTTGTTTTGGCAGTAAGCTTCCTGTTCTCCCAGACTCTTTTTCTTAACATGTTCATTGTTGTTGCTGCCTTACCAATCCGGATGTTGATTTCTTGATCTAGGGATAATTTGCTATTTACCACTGATCCTAGATATGTAAAATTGTCTACCATGTCTAGTTCAGCGTCGTCAATAAAGACTGATGGTACCCCATGTGCACCTTGTGACATAATCTGTGTCTTCTTTTTACTAATTGTTTAAAAAATTCAGAACAAGCATTGGAGAATGCAGATAGAGGACATTGTAATTCTTCCTTAGAGTGGGTTGTAACTGCAGCATCATCTGCAAAAAGCAACTCTCTGATCAGTACCCTCCTAATTTTGCTCTTGGCCTTCAATCTCTGAGCATTGTAGAGACCGCCATCTGAGCATGAGTGAATGTATATACCACCATCCTGATCACGAAAGGCATATTTCAGTATAAGTGAAAAGTATATTCCATAGAGGGTGGGAGCTAGTACACAACCTTGCTTAACTCCACTCTTGATTTCAAACTCTTCAGAAGTTGCACCATCAAACTTGATTATACCCTTCATGCCTGTGTGAAACAATTCCACAATGGACAGAAGAGTTGGTGGGCAGCCAATCTTCTTTAGTGCCTTGAACAGACCCTCACAACTGACCAAATGATGTGATGTATAGCAATGATTTTGAATCTGACATGTTTACAACTGTATATTTCTGTTGCCTAGTTTTCTGTTTCTTCAGCAATCGGTTTCCCATGCTCTGCAGTCTTAATTAATGAATATGATATATAGTATAAGCATTACTACACCCAGGACATTTTCACATGTGCTACATCCCCTTATTCAGTAGCCAAAGAAGAGCTTCCATGATGATGACGATGATGCTAGTGGCAACCTGAATGAACCTGACTGAACTTCTACCTGAATTTTCCTCTCTGCAATGGGTGTCATCCTAATCCTCTGCTCGCTCATCGCCCTCTGAATCAGTCTCTCAAAATGTGGGACCTCCATTAGACTTGAGAAGTAAGCCGCCTTTATGACTGCGCTTGCCAGTGGGAAATTATCACAAGTGCCCTAGTTTCTCTTCCAATTTTATCTCATGGGTCCAGATTGAAGCTCTCAAGCCACCAAAGAGAGGGAATGCTTGCAGTATGTGTTCTAGACTCTGAGGGATATTCTGACATGTGCGCTGATCAGCTTTCATTTTGTGTAAATGAACTTACAGTGAACTAATACAAGCTTCCCTAATGTCATCTACCATACTTTATAAGGATTTACTGATTCTGTACATATTTATCCAAATTTAGCCTACAGTAAACATTAAAAAATGCTTTGGTTTATGCGCACATAAACTGATCAATTATCTATTGTGTTTTATTGTTTGATATAGTCAAAAATAAACGTCCTTTCTACGTCTAAGGTGCGCATAAATGTATCAATTACTTATTGTTTTATTGTTGGACTGACATATTCAAAAGTAAACGTCCATTTTACATGTCTAATGTGCACATAAATTGATCAATTATTTGTTGTTTTATTGTTAGACTGATATATTAAAAAATAAACGTCTCTTTTACATGTGCTAAATATTTTTTTCCTGAACGCCATTGAAAGCCAGGATTGTTGAAACTCTTCACATATATGTAAAATTACATGTAGAATTCAAAAATGCAACAAAAAGTCAAGATTGGTTTAAAATACAGGAGTTAGACAAATTTGGTTACTATTCATGAATAAACTTAAAGAAATTCAAGAGAAGAAAGTTCTAAGCGACAGTCACTTGCAGCCTGGCACATAGACCACACTAGCATTTATTAGAGTTGCCCCCCCCCCCCCCCTCCCCCCGTCCCTCTCACCCCAAATTGTGACGTTTGGTTTTCGAATACATCTAACCTAAAGCAGACGTAGGTAAAAACCGGAAATTACTGGAGGGTCGCAAAACATTTCTCGGGGGAAAAAGGCCTTCACCATCCTCAACCCCCCAAAGACAATTAACGGTAATTGATATTGCTAATAAAATAGAACCAGTGACAAAACATATCCTTATCTTAATCCCATCTTGATCTGTTCATACTTACTCTCTTTAATTCTTTATTTCCCACTTTAATAACTGCTACTTTAATATTCTGAGATCCTTTCCATTAATAATAACTTTCCACATTCTGATCATGCCGGCTCCCTGGCCGAGGCGGTAGCAGCTTTCTCCGTAACCCCGAATACTCTCGTGGTTGACGTGAGTGCACGAGAATTGGAAGCGGTTCGAGTCGCGCCAGTGACTTATGAGAGTATGCAGCCGGTCGCTTAGAAAGTCCTGGCATGCTGATGAGCGTAATCTAACCTATGAATGAACATACAGCTGAAAGATGCTGATGTTGACCGCAATATCCTGAAACAAGATGGAAACGCGGAAAAAAAATATTCTGATCATGTTTTTTTTTTTTTTTTTTTTGCGTATCCTTTTACAGGACTTAGCTGTCAACAGCAGCATCTTTCAGCTGTCTGTTGATCTCTTGGCAAGATTACGCTCAGTAGTTTGCCATTGCTTTCTGAGCGGCCGGCTCAGTATCCGCAAGTCACGAGCGGGGGTCGAACCACCTCAGTTCTCGCTCCGCTGCGAGACTCTGCGTGATAAACGGGATTACAGAGAGAAAGTGTTGTAACCCCACAGCCAGAGAGACCGGCATTCTGATCATATTATTATTAATTTTCACTTTGCAGTTTTTACCTTTGATGGAAAATGTTTGGATTCAACGGTCTGGAATAATCTAAAACACAAAAGTTGCCGTCAAGAAACTAAAAACAATCAATTAAATTAGAATGTACATTACAAATGAACATCTAAATTAGCAGAGTAAATCCTGACAAGATTAATGCATGAGTTCGTATACCTTAGACCAAGTAAGCTTTCGAATATCCATACAAATTGAAACTTCCAGCCCCAAGTCTGCCATCTTAGCGGGACTCACTTCTGCTGAACGTTTTAAATGTTGCTCGTAAATGTCTACGTAAACGAAATATTTCTAACGTCAATGCAAATTATATACGACTATTTATTTATAGCCTAGAGAATATGAATTAAAAGCAATAGCTTATAGTAATTAAACTTTAGAACCTCTCAAACAACTTTATAGAAGTAGATCTATGCCTGTCATTCTGATTAAATGATCTCAGTTCTGTGGAATATTTCATTGCACTGGAAAGTATCGAAAATCAAAACAAAGACAGGCACTTCTTCTTCTTCTTTCGTTCGCCTGAAACATGTCTACAGGCACTTAACTTACAACGGACTGGTGAACTCTTCTAACAACGGGAAACAAAGACTGTTTTTTTTTTTTTTTTTAGATCTGCTCATTATTACGTTTGTGTTCAGTTCTGAAGCATAATAGGAACGAGAAATATTGTCATCGATATTATATTAGTTATTACATTCACAGAAGACAGGTAATACACGCACAGAGCTTGGTCGATGGTTATATGGCACGGCGACACCATACTCAAGAAGCTAAATACATGTTCATATACATATAGATGCGAAGTGACATGACACCACCATACCTCATGAAACTACATCAATGGTGAAGTGACATGACAACAACATACAACATGAAGCTAGATCGATGGTCAAGTGACATGACAACATCATACCTCATGAAGCTACATCGATGGTGAAGTGACATGACAACATCATACCTCATGAAGCTAGATCGATGGTGAAGTGACATGACAACATCATACCTCATGAAGCTAGATCGATGGTGAAGTGACATTACAATCCCATACCTTACAAAGCTACATCAGTGTTGGGTTGAGTTAAGAACCGACATCACTGCACTCAGGACATCCCCATACGTGCTCTGTCCCCTCGTTCAACAGCCAGCGAAGAGTCATACTACTAATCTTTCCTACCGCTTTCTGATTAAAAATCTGGTCTTCCCTCTCAGTTTTGCGATTCTTCCAGAACCCCTGCCGATCCCCCGCAATCTCATTCTTTCCACAGACGGGTTCTCAATCTGTTCCTCCGCCTTCTCCACCTGGTCCCACAAGCGCACGACCACCTCTCCCTTGTCCATAGGCAAGATACCACCAAGAGGTGCATTCCCTGCTAGCCTATCAGCCAGTTCATTCCCCCGTACACCCGCATAGCCAGGGCAAAATATCCATACAATTCTCACAATCTATGACCTCTGAAGCGACGAGAGCCATTCCACGCGAAACATTCCTTTTTCCACCTTGCTAAGCATATTCTTTGAATCCGTAATGAACACAGTGTGTGTTGCAGTAGTCTCCTCTAGCCACCGGAATGCCACTGTCACTGCCTCCACCTCCATTCTCATGCTGGAGGTCGTAGTCTCAAATGCCAGGCTCTCCTTTTTCAAGACTCGCCCATTAGCCTTTGCAATAAAGCCCCAATCACTACGTCTGTTTCTCACCACTGACCCATCGGTGTAGATGACTATGTCACCTTGATGTGTGTTGCTCTGGATTAGCTGTTGCACTTCAAACTCAGTGCGGCCCGCTGCCCTTTCTCTGCTCTCGCGACCTAGTGTTATTATTACATTGTGCCAGTCCGTCATGTCATTCGGAACTTCCACCCACTCTCTTTCACGATTGGTGGTCTCTAGATCACACACCTGACTTATAGAACGTTTTGCCTGTGCCATTCAGGACCTGCCTCATCTTATACTATGACCCTTTACCATATCCATTGCTGCATGCAGTGGGTGATCCCTGTCTGCGGCAACTCTCAGGTACCATTTGGCCTGAAGGACCCTATGCCTGTCCATCATTGTTGGTAGCGCCAGGATATGCCTCATGCAGATAATTGGTGTGTCCTTTGTGCACCCCTGTATTAACCGCATGGGAGCATTCTGTATGCCCTCCAACCTTTCAAGCTGGCTTTTTGATACTACATCAATGGTGAAGTGACATGTTAATTCCATACCTTACACTGGTAATGCGGCATGACAAAACTAGTTTAACTAGACTGAAGGTGAAGTGGCCAGACAACACCATATCTCTCAAAGTACTTTTATGTACATGAGAGATGGTAATTTAAAACAATGTTTTCCCTTAGTGAATTTGAATAACGAAGACACAAACAACAGATTACACCATTTATTGCCTGGCATATTTCGCTGCATCTCGTTAGATGGTAATTTGATGCCGGGTCGGGCGAAAAGTCTGTACACAGACCCGACGACGATAGAGACAAGTACTTTGGAGGACACAGAGTCCTGAAGGCCAATGAATAGGGCTGGAAAGTAAAAACGTCAGTCTTCCAGAGTTGCAACCAACGAGCCGCCTAAATATATTGCATGACCTTTGTAGGACGCTGCGATCAGCCGGGATTGATTTTATAGACAACATTTCGTTATACCATTAAACTGTGATAAAGATTGCCATTGATTTCTAAATGTGACGTCAGCGTTTAGGTCGACTGGCCGATGTAGGGAGTTGGGTCAAGAACTGACATCACAGCGATTGGGACATTCCCATGCGCGCTCCGTTCTCATCTTCAGTAACCAGCGAAGAGTCCCAATAGTAGTGATACCAATTCAATCTAATCATGTGTCCGTCTGACCTTTCCTCGAAGTGCTGAATGTTAGCCAGATCCTCTGCTTACTCCATGCCGCACCATTATCTCCAGGTAATTATGATGTATCCCTTCTTCCACACTATACTATACTGTATAGTATACACATGATCGCAAAGAGCTCTGACCACATCTGCCTTATCATGCACTAATTCCTCATCCAATGGTTTCCGAATATGCCGGCATGTCCTGGGTTAAAAAATCCAACTGATGCTCCCTATCTTTGATTTGTGAATTGCTGCGTACCACTTTGCACGAAGCATACCTGTCTTCACTCTTCTCGGCATGGTATGTGAGTCTGTTATAATCACGCTATTTGTGTGCTGCTTGTCCTAGAACCAGCGGAACACCGCAGTGACTTCCTCCACTTCCCTTTTCATATTAGAAGATTGATTGATTGATTGATTGATTGATTGATTGATTGATTCATTGATTCATTCATTCATTCATTCATTCATTCATTCATTCATTTAGGAACCGACATCACAGCATTCGGGGTATTCCCATAAGCGCTCCGTCCCCATCCTCAGAAGCCAGCGAAAAGTTCCAACCCCAATAGTACCAGAAGCAATCTGAATATATGTGCGTCTCGCCTTTCCTCTAAGCGTCGAGCATCGGCCAGATCCCCTCGTCACTCCACGCTGTCTCATTCTTGCCAGACCATGGTGATCCATTTGCTCCTCCGAGGTGTACACGTGCTCCCACAAGGCCGCAACCACGTCTGCCTTATGCATCAATACTCCACCAAGTTTTGCAGAGCCATATTAGAAGTAGGGAATGAACCCATTGCCTCGTCACCAACGCACAGAACGTTTAAACGCGAGCGCTATAAACTCCTCTGCCACGCCGACTCCTATACCAAGCCACCAAACAATTAAACTGACGGGAATACAGATGATTACGTCAACTGACACACAAAGGCGCCAACAATCAGCGGATGTCATCTCGCAGCTCTAAGTGTTCTATTGTCATTTACTGTCCAAAGATCAGATCTGTGGATAGACGCGGATAACTCGTGACTATAACAATGAGTTGCTTCCTCTTGAGACAGTGGCAAACCATTGAAGGGGTGTTTAGTTAGATAATGTCGCATCTAATTAAGCAATGACAAACTACTGAGAGTAATTTTTTTTTGTTTTTGTTTTGTTCGTATGTCCTTTGCAGGACATTGCTGTCAACATCAGCATCTTTCAGCTGACTGTTAATTTCTTGGCAACTTTACGCTCAGTAGTTTGCCATTGATTTCTGAGCAACTGGCTGACATACCCCGTAAGTTACCCACATGGAGAGAACAGCCACCGATTCTCGCGCAGGTCACGTTACTCACGAGAGTATACGGGATTACGGAGCGTAATACTGCCTGGTAAATCACAAAAAGCCAATAAATGTCGGGGTTGACTTAACGTCCTGCAAAGGATATGTATCTAACTGTAAACAGTATCTAATTATAAGACCTTGGTGACGCAGTGGCTTGCACGCATACATGCCGATTCAGTCGTCATCTCTTCAAATACAACAACAGCTTTGCCTTATCCTTTACAGGACGTCACAGTCAACTACAGCATTTTTGGCTGTTCGTGATTACAACACTCGGGTCCTAGAATACTTGAAAACCTAATACATTTCTGTGTATTCATTTTAACCTGGGCCGATCTGGAAGCCCAGAACAATTTAACAATTCTACTCGATGGGGATTCTATCACATGACCACTGGGCGGGCAGGCAGGCGTGTTAGCCACTCGGCTACCACGGTTCCCTTTAAAATCCACAGTTGGCACAAAACATCCCCCACCTTAAATATTAAGTTAGTTGCATATCCTTTGCAGGACGTCGCAGTCAATTCCAATATTATTTGGCCGTTCGTGATTTTTTTTTTTGGGGGGGGGGGGGCAATGTTAAATAGATAATATGACCATTTAAAAAAAAAGGAAACATACAAATACCTGGATACAATCTTCAACTGCTCCAACATCATAAGGAGAGAGATACAAACTAGAATCAATTCTGGAAATAAGATATACTATGCACTACAACATTTGCTAAAATCAAATGCGCTATCTCGTAACACCAAAATCACAATATACAAAACACTGATCAGACCTATCATTGGCACCTTGCCGTCTTGACAGACGATAGTTTGTAAGGGATGGAGTTATTGCCTCTCCATAGCACAAAGCCTGGGCTAAAATATAGAGATCATGTGTTGCCCATGCAGCATGATCCCTCTCTCGGCCTGCCTAGTTCACTCCAGAGGAAAGTTAACACCTCTACATCTGGAACAAGACAAGCTGCAGAAGCTGCCGAATCAGCAAAGCAATGCTCTAATTGTCCGCCTGTCGGAGCTTCGATCCTAGACCAGCCGCCAACCAAGGCTTAGGGCCTGGTCTGCCCTGCCATGGCACTTTGTCTTTAGGTTGCATTTCCTCGCACCAGGGTAAGGCTTGTACCCTCCCAATTGCGCTCTTCCGCCCGAAGCAGACCAGTTGTGCTGTGTGGCTCTGAAACCTGGAGTACAACGAAAGGAGACGAAGCCTTGTTACAAACCTTTGAGAACAAAGTTTTAAGACGCATCTTTGGACCCATTAGGGATACACAAAGTGGAGAGTGAAAAAGAAGAAGTAACAAAGACATTTATGATCTGTTTAAGTCCCCGCTAATCACTGGTATCATGAAGGCTAATAGACTACAATGGCTGGGGCATATAGAAAGAATGGAAGATAATAGGGAAACAAAACTCGTTTACACTCAGGAAATAAATGACCGCAGACCCCGAGGTAGACCAAGAAGACGGTGGAGAGATAATATATATATACAGACCTACAAGCACTTGGAATCAACGACTGGCAAGAGAAGGTCCACCAGAGAGACGAATGGAGACGGATTGTATCTGCAGCAAAGAACCTCAATGGCTCGGAACGAAGAAGAAGAAGAAGAAGAAGAAGAAGAAGAAGAAGAAGAAGAAGAAGAAGAAGAAGAAGAAGAAGAAGAAGAAGAAGAAGAAGAAGAAGAAGAAGAATGTTACGTTCAGAAGTTTGTCATTGCTTTCTGAATGACCAGCTCTCATGCCATTTTATAAAAACCAACGCAAGGCGGTTTGCTGCCAGATCGCCCGCACATTATGTTTCGAGCGTAGTATGGGAGATTACAAACTCATCACATATGGCTGCTTTATAATTGTCTAAGTGTTGTCACATCTGTACGGAATCTCCTATACAAAACTCCGTTGTTGTAGAATTGTTGTTGCTACACAATTACTTGCCAACAAATCACAAACAGCCAATAAATGCTGGGGTTGACTGCGAAGTCTTGTAAAGGATATGCAACTAATTTTTTAAACACAATTTCACCGGCACTGTGGCGAAGGGATTACGGGCGCAATTCGTAATCCCGCATACCGCGTTCGAAACACAGCAGCGGGCGATTGGAAGCAGACAACCTTGCGTTGGTGTCCAAACGATGGTTTGAGTATCTGCCGTTCAGAAAGCAAATGGCAAACTTCTGAACGTTAACTTGCCCAGGATTAACAGACAGCCAAAAATGTCGAGCTGCTATGTCTAAATAGGCAGATTAAAAGATATGCAACTAACTTTAACTAACACTATTTCACAACCGTTTTAAGTACGCGGTTTTGAAAACCTGGTACCAATTGACTTGGCCAGGAAACTCCAACTTAATGCCTCATTATAAAGATACAACGATTATAAGCCAGTCTAATAGTATATACATATGTGCTCACGGAATTCGAAATGTTATTCCTAATAAAGCCACAGACAATAAATGCTGCATGAATATATTTGTAATTTTTTACATTTATAGAAACCTTCTTGATTGTTTTTAGTTTTTATATTGTGATTTTTGTCGACATAAAGCAACAATGTAGAGTGATTAAGCGAATGTCGTTTTATTCATGTACATGTGTAGTGCAAAGTCAAGGAATTAAGTGATTTATCCGTAGTATAGCTGATATTCGCTTATTTCTATTTGTGCTTTCTCACGTGAATGCCAGCTGGCTTATGTTCATAAATGGATAATAGCTTACGGCATCAGGGATTTAACAGCATTCTCTATGCCAATCAAACTCACATATTACCAACATTTTCCATGTCCATTAGCATCACAGTTTATCCACATTCTCCGAATCTACTAGCCTCACAGATTATCAGTATTCTCTTCATCTATTTATCTCACAGAATATCAGTATTCTATTTATCTATTTACCTCACAGATTATCAGCACTCTCCACGTGAAATAGCTCACTTATCAACATTCTTCAGATCCATTAGCCTCACAGACTATCATCATTCTTCACATCAGTTAGCTCACAGATATACCTAAATTCTTCAGATACGTTGGTATCACCGACTATCACCATTCTCCAATTGTATTATAAAATGAAACAAAAATCTACGCGGTCTTGTGCAGAAATAAGCATACGTGCATGAACGTGCCTTTGTTATTCCAGATCTATCAGCCCCACGAGTTGTCAGAATTCTCCAGATCTGTCAGAATCACATATCAGCATTCTCCAGATCTGCCCATTGGACACGCTTGATTACTGAGAGAGAAACATTCCCAACACTATCATATGTTGATGATGAAAAGAATTGCATTGACAGTGTGGGTTATTCTGGCTTGCCTGAGACTGTCGTATTCAGGTAAGTTGGGTGTCATCTTCACTCGATATGCTCTTATCTTCACTCTATATGCTCTCATCTTCAGTTGATATTTTTTCGGGGAACTGCGTGGTCTCGAGGTATTGTGTCCGCCTCGAGTGCTGGGTTCAAGCCCCGGTGAGGACCGGGATTTTTTTTCACGTGGAATTCTAGTAATAAAATTTCTCCAGGTCTCTGGGTAGTGAGATCGGACGCCCGTGTGTATTGTTGCGCACGTAAAAAATCCCTTGGCAGTTGGAAGTAGAAAAAGAGTAGCCTAACGGCGCTGCCCGGGCCAAATTTCGAGTTAAAAATCTAACCAAAGTATTTCAGGATCCTCGCCCGTGTTTCGGAGTTCGTGCACTGAGCTGAGTTTCTCCAGACTTAGTTTTGAGTTAGGAGGAGAACGGAGCACTTATGGATTACACCCGTGTGCAGTGATGTTGATCCATCGACTAAACTAAACTGATATTATTTTTTTTCATTTTTACTTGATATGTTATCATCATCACTTGATATGTTCTCATCATTACTTGATATGTTTTCATCTCCATTTGATATGTTCTCATCCTCACTTGATATGTTCTCATCTTCACTCGATATGTTCTCATCATCACTCGGTATGCTCTCATCTTCACTTGATATGTTCTCATCTTCACTCGATATGTTCTCATCATCACTCGGTATGCTCTCATCTTCACTTGATATGTTCTCATCACTAGTTAATATGTTTTCAGCTTCACTCGATTATGCTCTCATCATTACTCGATATGCTATCATCTTCAGTTGATATGCTCTCATCATTACTCGATATGCTATCATCTTCACTTGATGTGTTTTCATCTTCACTTGACATGTTCTCATCATTACTCGATATGTTTTCATCTTCTCTTTAGATGTTCTCATCTTATCTTTAATCGATATGTTATAAACTTTACTCAATATGCCATCTCTCATCGTCTACGATAATGTAAAATACTGGTTACGGGATGTATAAATTACAGGGAAACCATGTAGGCCACTGAAACAACTCGAACAATAAAGACAAGACTTTTGATTATGTCTCACAGACGGCACAGGAAAGGAAGTAGAAATTTGAATGGTGTAGTGATTAGTGGCCGGTCTCCCTGGCCCAGGTGTTAACGACGTTGCTCGTAATCCCGTATATCCACGTGGGGGAAAACAGCTGCGCGAGATTCGGCAGCGGATCGCGCCGCTGGTAACTTACGGGGGGTATATGAGCCGGTCGTTCAGAAAACAATGGCAAACTACTGAACTTAAAACTTGCCTAGTACATCAACAGCAGCTGAAAAATGTGTTCTGTAAGGGATATGCAACATTAAAAGAAAAGAAAAAAAAAAAAAAACAGCGATTAGTGACTGCTTAGCAAGAAAGTAGCCAGCGATCAATCCAGTGCAAGGGCGTCATGTTTTTTTGTTTTGTTTTTTGTTTTAAACCGTCTGGTGTTCAACCCAGTCTGATTAAATAATTTTCAGAATTGTCTAGGGCAGTGGTTCTCAACCGGTGGGGAATTCCCCCCCCCCCCCCCCCAGGAGGGATATTTTAGGGTTTCCAGGGGGAATTAAGATTATTTCAAGATCGCGTTAATACAAGAACAGATTACCTGATATTGTTTTTCCCTCTATACTTTACAGTTCTGTACTTCCCGGCCTTCTGAAATTCATTTTATAACGTAAGTAGACCCGCAAATCACGTTTTATATAGCCGTCTAGACTTGTTGTAGTATGTGTTATTAAATTTAGCTTCCATATTTTTTACATATACTGTGTAGGGGCGGGGGAATTTATAGGGAGGAAATATGAAAGGGGGGAATTTATAGGGAGGAAATATGAAAGGTGGGGAATGACGTTCTGAAAATATCGTCAAAGGGGGGGGGGAGGCACGGACCAAAAGAGGTTGAGAACCACTGGTCTAGGGGAAAGGGGGCGCGAGAGGAAACTAACCACCCCACTTAGAATATGGGGAGTCTAACACTTCATACCTTGAAGGTGGTATCGGGAATTTACTTATAATATTATCCAGTCTTTTGTATCCTATTCAGAGTGTCCGAATGGATGGTTCGGGTTCAAGTGTCAGTACAAGTGTCGCTGTACAGAGAATAAGTGTGACCCGCTTACAGAGACCTGCCTAGATGGTGCCAGCTGCCAGCCTGGGTGGTTTGGCCCTGCTTGTCAATATGGTACGTTTGTGGTATTACATTTAATGTATGCAAAATCAAAACAAGACATCACATCACCAACAAACAAGGTCACTGAAATAATGAATCCGCTCTGAGCACTGAACACTTACAGAGTGTTAGGCTTGGGGGCCATGGCACAGGTGATTTAGAAAACATAAAGTTAGTTACATTTTCTTTACAAGATGTCGCAGTCAACCCCTGCATTTTTTGACTGTTTGTGATTTATTGGCAAGTTTACGTTAAGTGTAGTTTGCCATTGCGTTCTGAGCGACCGACGCCCATACCACTGTATTAAAACTAGATCGATCAAGGCGGTCTGCTGCCAAATAACCGACAGCTGTGTTTTTGTTGTGGGATTACGAATGCAAGCAGGTTGGTTATAGCATAGGTAGGTGTCACAATCTCTTTTGCAACCGAATGAGATTGATCGTTGTCTAGATCCTGATGCTACTTCTATATCACTGCAGAGTGTAAGCTGGGTTAGCCTCATGTCCCACAATCCAAGTCATTACTGTAGTACAGATCTATTAGTCACTAAACAAGATTGAGTTTGCGCACATAATATCCCTTTAATGATGAAATAACACGGAAACAAGCAACATATATAAATCCCGTCACAGTAATTCCAGAATATATCCTCATCACAACCTAACACTCGAATAACACTGCCTTCTCCAGGCCTACTTAATCTCATCCACCACGACAGTTAACCAGCCACTCTCCCGGTCCGAACTCACTCGATCCAACCCACTCTGGGTCTACGCTTCAACTAACTATCCAGTCTCCTGACTCCACACAACACTACCCCTCAGCCCAAGCTGTCTGCCTCACAACCACATTAGTGGGCTGACGCCTCCTCAACTTCCCCTTAAACTCACTGCCTCCAACCTTCCCCGTCTATCTTCTTATTTGCCCTTTCCGGGGCCCCACCACCCAGCCCCATTTTACCTCCGTCTATTATTTCTCAGGGCCGGTCATGTTAATGAACCCAGGCATGTTACAGTAGGTAAGTATATATATATATATATATATATATATATATATATATATATATATATATATATATATATATATATATATATATATATCATAATATACCATAAGGTATCTTTGGTTCGTCCGTCATGCTTCGATACACGGCGTGGCGTATGGATTTGTACGAGGGTAAGTCAATAAGTAAGTCACAAATGGCTGTAGAAAAATAACTAACTATGATAACAACATGAAATCAGTTAATTTTTATACATACATTGTCCCCTTTATTTCTCAACATAATTTCCACCAACATTGATGCACTTATCCCATCGTTTTCAGTCCTCCCAAACCAGCTGCATAAAACCATGCGTTTTGTTTTCATTTATCTGCCATCTCACAGAACTGTGTGACTTACTTATTGACTCACCCTCGTAACATATTTTTCCCCAGCTATGCACCGCTTTACGGGAATTGGCTAGGGGCTAAGTCCACTGAAAATCCACCTTGGCGGGAAACATTTCGCGAGTGACGCAGAATTTGAATGTGAAGTGAAAACATGGTTTAGAAAACAAAGCACGCAGTTCTATATAGCCGGTTTGGGAGGACTGATAAAACGATGAGATAAGTGTATCAATGTTGGTGGAAATTATGTAAAGAAATAAAGGGACAATGTATGTATAAAAATAAACTGGTTTCAAGTTGTTATCATAGTTAGTTATTTTTCTACAGCCATTTGTGACTTACTTATTAACTTTTTTTGCATATGCCTTGCAGGACGTTGCAGTCAACATCAGCATTTTTCAGCTGCTGTTGATGTACTAGGCAAGATTACGCTCAGTACTTTGCCATTCCTTTCTGAGCGACCGGCTCACATACCCCGTAAGTTACCGACGCGGAGAGAACCGCCACCGATTCTCACGCACGTCACGTCACCCACCAGAGTATACGGGATTACGGAGAAAATCGCTAACCTCTGGGCCAGGGAGACGTTTTATTAACTTACCCTCGTACAAAACAAAGAAAGTATGGAAATGTCTCACAAAGCACGAAATCCAACTACGCCCCCCCCCCTTCTCCCTCCCTACGAGTCTCCAAAAAAAACTGCACTCGTGAACCGAACGACGTAGACCGAACTTCAACCCACAACCTTTGGAAAGCGAGGTAGGCGGCGTAACAACTGCGCCACGGAGGCTCCCTAGAATATAATGGGGGATAAGTGATAATTGATGACATCACGAAAACGGTCACACATAGAGGTGTGACGTCATAATAAAGAATAACGGTCTTCAGCAAGTCCGTCCGCTGGGAAATACCCGACAAGGGAGAGCTGCGACCGTTAGAAGGAGACGTTACTCAATCAGTTAGATTTAACAAGGTATGGACGAGTTTGTTTGAAATGTCGCACCAAAGTCCCATTATATTAGCTTAATTACATTATTAGTAGTTGGAATCAGCCAAAGGAAACATACTTTCAACATCATGAAATTTTAATCAGTAAGATAAGAGTGTTGCATTTGAGATTGGGTCAAATTACAATGGGTTCAAATAGTTTTTTTAAAAAGGATGCATTTGAAATCAAATAGAAACTTTTTTGTAATAGCCAAACACAAGTTCGTGGGTTATCAGAAACCAGTCCATATATATTTTATTATATACATATATTTATGTTGGATATGTGGGAACAGATTTGTTACTTGTTTAGTGATCCTGGTGAAATTGACAGTGATTTTCATGAATGTTGTTAAATTAAATTTGATTTATTTAGACTAAGTCCCAAGTGGTTTAGTAGCCACCTTCACTACAGTGGTCAAGGTTTGATTCCCTGATTGGAAAATTGTACCTTTACCTTTGGTATTGAATTGGACTTAACAATTCGAGACCATGTAAGAAATGATGTTATCAGACAGACAGTGAGATCAACCCTTGTGCCACATTTATTGAAAGACAGAAGATCAAGTGGTTTGGCCATGTCGTTAGAATGCAACACCATCAACTACCATCACTGGCTCTACATCAAAGCATCCCTGACGAGACTAAGAGGATGCCCAAGAAGAAAATGGATTGATGACATCAAAGACATTGTACAATCACACGGAATAACACTATTTGATGCCACCCATCAGATGCTGGAGCGCCAATTATTCCTCCCCATGATTGACGGTAAAAGTGGAAGATGAGGATGATTGAATTGGAGTGTGTTGACAGTGAAACACTAAACCCCATGTAGGAAACATGACCACTGTAGGTGTAATCCCAGCCAGTCCACTTTGTGGGCTTTGTGGAATCATGACCTGGTTATAACAGCAGAATATGCCAGTCTACAGAAGTTCCAGCACAGTTCTGCACTCACTGCTGGTTTCTGAGCTTGGAGAGGGAAAGGACAGCTCTATAACACAGTTCCTGTAGAAATGGTACTGTGGTACCAAGCCCAGAGATAAGTCTCTACATCAGCCTCACTCAGATAGAGTCAGGCTGTTTTCAGGCTTAGACCTGGATGCTAATGCACCAGAAGAGTTGAAAGGCAGTCCTCCAGGGGATTCACCAACTGACCAACCAACCATTCATTGTGACTGAAGAGGTGTTTAGGATCAATGTTATTTATGACATTCCTCTATGCCACCATCTCAGTCCATCAAGAATTACCTCTGTTGGTCTGCCACTGTCTGTTCTACCTCTGATATTTTCCAGTTGTCGTGATGTCTCCAAAGCTTCACTTCTCGCTACACAAACATAGAAACATGTTTCTCTCCTTCTCTATTGTTTTACTTTCATTAGCCTTTTCCAGGCATTTGTTAATGATGCTGGCAGTCCAAGATATTCACAACATCTCTGTTGCATGCAAGCTTTTCCTAATTTGTTTGTTCACTTTCCATCATTCACTACCATACAGGAGAACAGGTTCTATATAATATTTTAGCACTAACAGGTTCTATATAACATTTAAGCACTCTCTGTATTGACAGTCAATGATAGTGACTTATTCCATAAGATACTTTTCACTTTCTGAAATGCAGCTTCTGCTTAGCATTTTCTGTTTTTAACTCTACATATACAATGAAACATATTTTATCAACTGTTTCTTTCTTTTCTCTACAGTTGACCTGGCTCAAAGTTACGCAGACGTTGATCGCCGGTTACCAGTGAATTTGATCATAGACGGAAAGGAAAACACTTGCCTGAGTGCAAACGAAGTGACTTTGTCACTATCATTGCCGTTACAATTGTCTTGGTTTCGAGCACACGTGAGGGAGCCGTGTAAGTTTGTGTCTGTTAACATTGACTCATCCATCCCTGATCTTTCTTCGTCTACCTTAGAATGTTGACAGAATGTAAGAAAAGTACGTAAAAGTCCAATTTACAGATCATGAGATTATTTTTGGGCATATGGTGCTAATCTCATACTGTAGACCAAATGGCACTTGATGGGGGATGTAGTCAATATTATGCTGGCCACCTTTACTGCCCAGGAAATGTCCTGGTACTCAGTTTATGCAAGTCAACCTGGAACATGCCTGTGTCAGAAATATCAAAATGTCAATAGCCCTTTGTAAACTCATAAGGTTTAGTGTAGTTTAGTTTAGCTTTGTTTAGTCGACGGATCAACATCATGTACACGGGTGTAACCCATGAGTACTCCGTTCTACTCCTAACTCAAGCCTGAGTCCTGAGTATCTCTGCTCAGTGCATGAACTCCGTAGCACTGGCGAGGATCCTGAAATACTTTGGGTAGATTTTTAACTCAAAATTTCTCCCGGGCAGCGCCGTTAGCCTACTGTTTTTCATTTTCCAACTGCCAAGGGATTTTTTTACATGCACAGCAATTCACATGGGCGTCCGATCTCACTACCCAGAGACCAGGGGGAAATTTTGTTACTAGAAATCCACGTGAAAAAATCCCGGCCCTCACCAGGGCTCGAACCCGGGACCTCCAGCACTCGAGGCAGACACCATACCTCGAGACATCTCAGCCCCTAAACTGATAAGGTTGGTCACCTATAGTATAATGTTACCTAATGGTCATATTTACCCAAAATGGTCTGCACCAAGCTACTTGAAATACTTTTCTTTAACTTCTCCTGTCCTAGCGGGATGGTTCACTAATCTACTCTAGAGCAGATAACACTTTAACTCTTTCATCCCCAAAGTGTTTTATTGTAATTCTGTATCTAAATATGTATTAGTTTCAGTAGTTTGAAATAGAAAGCATTAAGTTAACAGCTATCTGGGACAGATAGTATATAGACTTACCTCAGATTGTGTATGCAGTAAATCTCACATAAGTAAGTAAGTATGTCTCACATTCTGCTGGCTTGCTTGTGATGTTCATCAGATTTCCTGAACAAACTCAACATACAGTTCAAGGAACAGATCAACTCCTCACTTCTTGCTTGTGGGAACAAACGAACAGCACTGGTCTCTGATACAGCTCTAGACATTCACTGTGATTTGGACGTTAAGGTCAGCCAAGTGATCCTGACAGGTGAAAGTGTCCAAGCCCTGTGCTCTTTTTACATCAGTGGAGGTGAGCATGTGTCAGAACATTCAGAATATTCAGTTTTAATCATCATCATAATCATCATCATCATCATCATAATCATCATCATCATCATCATAATCATCATCATCATCATAATCATCATCATCATCATCATCATCATAATCATCATCATCATCATCATAATCATCATCATCATCATCATAATCATCATCATCATCATCATAATCATCATCATCATCATCATAATCATCATCATCATCATCATAATCATCATCATCATCAACTTCCACTTTTGCCGTCACACGTCGTGGGGAGGAATAATTGGCATTCCAGCGCCCAATGGGTGGCATTGGATAATGTCATTTTGTGTGATTGTACAGTGTCTCTGATGCCGTTAATCCATTTTCTTCTCAGGTGTCCTCTTGCTCTCGTCGCAGATGATCTTTGATGTAAGGCCAGTGATGGTAGTTGATGGTGTTGCATTCTAATGAGCTGACCAAACCACTTGATCTTCTATCTTTCCATAAATGTGGCACAAGGTGTTGATCCCACTGTCTGTCTGATAACATTTTGTATTCAGTCTCAGATTGTTAAGTTGACAGCTCTCCTCAGGGATCTCATCTCATGGGTGTTGATTATGCAAAAGTGTGATTTGGATAATGTCCAAGTTTGAGATTGGTAGCATAGGGTTGGTGTGAATATATTGTTTATTATCTGTCGTTTTGCGGACACGGGTATATTTGGATGTTTCAGTATGGGTGATAGTTGATATGTAAGCAGACTTGCTTTTTGGCATCTGATTTTGATTTCTCTGTCCAATCTGCCATCTATTAACTCATGTAAATCACCATATATTGATTTTTTTTTCCTCACGCATTTCTCCAAACACCTTCACTTGTCTTTTCTTCCTGTTCTTTCTGCTGCTACAACAGCAGTAATATCATTATTAACTGGATTTTTCTGCACACAAACCCAGCAGTTAGGTCAGTCAAGTAAAGAGCCCTTGTCCTCGAAGTGTATTGAGTAAATGTTGCTGTACATTACTGCATCCCTTCTTCTTTAGGTGCTTGGTCTGAGCTCACACTGGTCATCATGATTCTTCATTGCACACGTCATCTGACATGTTGATGAATTTGCTGTTGCTCATATCATTTGTTGCAGAGATGTTTAAGTTGACAAGTTGAAACATCTGACCAGCCTCTCTTTGAGTGCCCCATACTTTCAGATGCTTGAGGAAAGCTACTACAGCCAAATCTAATAGTGACTAGCTCGCTCTAAAGTGCCATTGTAACGGCTGCAGAGAATCTGCACCTTCATCACAATGACACTGGGCTGCAGAGAGTAGACAGCTTAGCAACACTGAAATCAATAACAATAATAGCAGTATGCAAGATACACATAAAGGAGTTTAGTTTATTGTATGAATGTTTAGTTATAATTAATCCTTGTACAGTGCAAACCACTTATCGCGAACTCACCCGGGGCCCAAGAAATAGTTCTTTTTATTAGAAATTCCTCTATAAGAGTTCAAGCATGTAGTAATGGATTTACTACGTACAATACAATATTGTTCTTCATAACAAAAATTCACCACATCCAAGATCGCTTTAAGCGGTATTAGGATGGGATCATGATTGCATGGTGTTTAGTGCCCTTCCTGATCAAGACTGGTACTGGTTCATTCTCCAGCAGTGGCACGATCTTATTTCCTCTGAGTACTTCTCAGAGGTTCAGTCAGCCTCACACAAATGGACACCACTGAATTGTGAAACTTTTTGGGTAATTGTTTCAGAAAGAAAGGCAATGAGGAAGGAAACTCATGCCATAACCTAGGATATATAATGGCCAACCACACACCTTGAGCAGTAACTACCTTTACATTTGACACATAAAACATGTTGCCAAAACATACATTTGTTGTTAAAATCTCGCCAAATAAGGGTTACAAAAGCATAACTCATGTCAGATCAACACCTGCTAAGTATCTTTTGCATATTTATGTGCGTACCTGTTTGTGTGCACAGGAAGACTCTAGCCATAATGTCTATTTTGTCACTTGTGATTTTGTTCCTATAAAGAGTACCATTCCACATCTCATATTCAATGATTTACTCATTGTTGAAATCTTGCTTGGTTGAAACCACGTCTTATTCATTGTCAGTAATGTTCTCTTTGCAATGATTTAATGTATAAGTTCTTCCTATGCTCCCCGTCAGTGGCAGGATTCTGGACTCCACTATTCGATTCACAAATGCGATTTTCTCTGATACTTTGTGGGTTGCTGCTGCAGCCCCAGCTCTGTGTAGCGTGGTCACTGGCTATTGATAGAGTTATTCACACAAAAGTAGTGACAAGAAGACTTTCTGAATGAAGAAGATGAGATCGAAGTGGCTCGTATGAATCTAGGCTGTATGAAAGTACAGGTCCTAGTGATGATCTAATCTTCTGAGTAGTGGCCAGGCACTGGAAGTTAAGGTGCACAGCAAAACTTGCGTGAAGGTGGCAGACCTATTTATCCTGCTACACTCTGCCTGGGAAGTAAAAGATCCCCCAGTCTTCCACTTTCTCACAACACGGAGATAGGAAGACAACTGTTTAGCACAAACTTTTGCCCTGTCACACTATATCACTGTTCTAAATGTAAGTAATATTACAGCAGAATAATCTTCTATAAATTTAAATCTATGCACTTGATTTATTAAAATAAAACACTAAGCGCTCTCCACAGGAGAAACACCGACCAAAATTAGTGGGTTTGCATATGCCACAGTTCTCTTATGATATTAACTCCTAACTGCTAACTGAGTCTTTTAGTTTGAATTCCTAAGTTATTATGGTTCATAAACTCTTAATCATTGACTGAACGATTCGGCCCCTGGTCTTATGTAATTAGTTGACTGAGGTATGGCACATATGGTGATGTCTGCCTCTTAACTCCAGCATCCGCTCCAAGACGTCAAGCTGTAGTGTATTCTCAGGTCTGTCTTCTGTTTCTCCTCTCTGTCGATGATGATAATCACACTCCACTCCTGGTTTTATCTCACTGGATACTGCATATTAGTCTTTAAAAAAAAATTAGTCTTTACTTAGAGTTCAAATCCCTTCCCTCACAATTAAAATGTTCTTCAAGGTTCAATGTTACTTGTCTGGGAAAGGTTTTTTATTTGTAAATAGTTCCACAGATAAGCTTCTAAAGTTACTTGGTAACTGTGTTAATGATTACTGAGGGATTGCCTCGACGTTGGTTGCAATTTATATTATTTGCATTTATACATTGAGTTACAATTTTTAGATATGCGTTGATAAAGTTGGTGGTGTGGTGTCATGGTAGATAGGTGTAGATTCTAGTCGCAGGTGGTTTCTCAACAACCTGCAGACATAATTTAACATTGTGTGGGTGGTCTGTAGTAGACTATCCATCTTTCCAGTTGGATGGTGTCATTACCAGTCTCATATGTCGCATGTCTTTACATCGAACATATGCGCTATATCTTCTGTCCCTACAGTCTAGTCACATTGTCCCAATAAATGAGTTGGACATATATTTAGTTCAACAAGTGCTAACATTCCTACATAATCCTCTAAGACTTTACTTAGAATACTATAGCCAACAGTCACTCAAGCCTAATGGATTTAGAAAGGTTTATAGTTCAACAGCTGATTCACTATAGATGGTGTTCCTATAGTAGGATCGTGAATACATCCACTTCAAGGTAGGAATAGTTACATTGACTTCAGTTCTGATAGTCCCCATTGAATGTGTGTGACCTTTATCAAACGTGGCAGGATTACAGAAAATGTGCAGAGTTGACGACATATTTAATATTGAGATATTCATTACTTTTAAGTAATACTATCTCATTCCAGTATAACATTAATATTATATTATTGCACCTGTTAACTAACTGTTTATATTAACTATCGTTCCCTGGGGAATGATGAACGGCATGGTCTGGATTCTTGCCCATGTTGAATTTCTAAGTCGGCTGTCTGCATCCATTCAACATTCGCAGTTCCCTGTATTTTGTCGACTTTGCCTTGTCCTTCCTCATACAGCATGGTTATGATCCTTTTACATTTATTCATGCATTAGCTGTGTACATATTATACTCTAGGATTTACCTTCTTGGTTGATCCAATGTGTAGAATTACACCACAATTAATCATACATGAACATTAATAAATCAATAATTAATTAATTTACATACCCAGTCTTCCGTGCTGTTCAACCTCTTTACCACAGCCAGTACGTTACTAGTTTAAAACCACTGAGTAGCGAAATAGAACCTCAACTGATACTGAATTCAGTAGGACTTAACTTTCAAATGTCGACTTGGACTGCTACCCAAAAATGTCTACCAGCTGGGTCCGCTAACGCGTGAGGAAATAGAACGGAAGCTGTAGCCGATTTGGCATTCTGACAATCCTGGCCATTTTGCTAGGTTGTCGCCGTTCGGCTAAACTACCTAAATCACATGAGCCAACTGTTTCTGATTTGGCTGTAGCCTTAAGGTAGACTATCGCTATATATACCTGCATACATTCTTACGTTAAACATAGTTACTTATATGCAAAAGGAGAGGGGCGTCACATGGACTCTGTCACACTCTGTGCAACACTTTCAGCAGGCTGCTCTTCGGAGAGAGACTGAGCCATATGGGTTAAAACCAAGTGCAATTATGTTGATCCTCCTGTCTTTAAACTTCCCTTTTTAACTTTCCCTCTATGTTGTTCTTACAAATATGCAGAGTTTTAAGTTTATCAGGAGTGTTAGCGATTTCTGTTTCCATTTGTGAGCTTAGAGGTAGGTAGATAGGTCATCTTTGATGACCGATATGAATACATAAAATGTGGGCAGAAACTAATACACCCTACATGCTAGCTTATGTATGTGGTAAATGTTGGAGATTCATTACCGCCAATCTTCAATGTGGAGATGGCATTTGATGATACTAATGATATTATATGATGAACATGATATTATATGATAATAATAATATTATATGATGATAATGATATTAAATGATGATACAAGTTGTCAGGTTTTCCTCCTAGGACGAAATGTTGCCCTCAGACAACACACGGCACAGTCTAGTAATTATGACGTCACACGTGCACCAGCATCCAATGGTGTAGATGGGGACACCAATAATGTGTATTTGGGGGGCTCCTGCACCCATACCACATACGGTGACAATCAACCTACCTGGAATGTCACATTTTACAACCCTAGAGCAGTTAATAGATATGTCATCTATAACAGGAATGAAGGTATGATCATACTATCTATGAAATGAAAGATATAATGTAATCTATGAATAGCAGATATAGTGTTATCAGTAAATGGAGAAGGCAGTGTTGTTATGTGTGAAACATAATATTATTTATGTACCAAGCTCATAGCATGAGGAGAGTTAAAGTGACCAGACAAATTGACCACATAACCTGCAGACAGGAAAACCCCTAAGTAAGCCATTTTTAGTAATAGAGCTTCTAGAAAGTCAGCTGCTGGGTGTGGGTAGGTTAAAAGTTGGCAAACCAGCAAGTTTTAGTAGGGTATGATGTATTGTTTAGAGAATACTCAGTGTGAAGTAGTGTTTAGAGAATACTCGGTGTGAGGTATTGTTTAGAGAATATTCAGTGTGAAGTAGTGTTAGTTAGTTAGTTGACAGATCATCCTCATTGCACATCGAAACATTCAGTCCATAAGTGCTTGGATCCCCTCCTCAGTAAATCCCGCAGCGTGTAGCGGCTAACGACACCGGTTCTGTACTGGTTTATCAATCTTCCTTGGATTCCTGTGTAGTGTTCTTGTTTGGCCACACCGCTTTTAATTTGCTGTTCTCGCAGTCTGACCATGGTTGTAGATTCGCAGTCATCACTTGGTTCTCGCTAAAGTCTTTCTTGTAGTGCATTCAGAATGTCATCCTGGTCCATAGCGTGTCTGCCCTCCACATTAGCCATACCTGCGAGCTTATCAGCCCACTCATTTCCTTGTACTCCCGGGTGCCCTGGCATGAAGATGAAACTAATCTTTGTCAACCGAGACTGCTCCAGAGACAGCAACCACTCTCTTCAGATCCACCCCGTCTCTATCCTCTTGAGCATGCTCATTGAGTCGCTGAGGACACATGCCCTAGTGAATGTCTGTGTCTCGAGCCATATTGCTTTACTTACTGCCATGACTTCCATAGTCAGGCTACTTGTGGTCTGAGCAAAAGCACCAGAGTCGTCCTTCACAATTCTCCCTCCAGCCTGCGCCGTAAAGGCCCATGAGCCCATGAGCTTCTCACATGTCGGACGACCAACCCATCTGTGTATATGACAGCATCACCGTCTAACGAATTCTCGAAAATCAACGCTTGTACTTCCGCCTCCACAGCAGCCGGATTCTCTTGTCTGCATTTTCTGTCTAGTTGGATGCAAACTGAAAAGGACATAAGAAATCTGTTGGCACTTGAACCCACTACTCGCCAGGTTCTAAGTCCTCCAATGAACACACCTGTTGAAGAATGTCTTCCGCTTGACCCATCCACGACCTTCCTCTTTTTAACCTGCTGCCCTTCACCTTCCTAATTTCACTACGCAATGGATGTTGTGTGTTTGCATTAACTCTGAGGTAGGCACATGCTCTGCAAATTTGTAATCTGTCTTCAATGGTTGGAAAATCAAGAAGGTAGCGCATGCTGTATCTCTTGTACACCCAAGAATAATGCGCATAGCTTCAATTTTGTATCCTTTCTATCTGCTTACGGCTGAGAGTCAGGATCGCTATCGCATAATCAAAAACAGACATGACCAGCCCCTCGTATAGGAGGCATTGATGATGCTGCTCACAGTTTGCAGCCGCCATCACCCGCATCACAGCCAAACCCCGCTTGGCCTTTATTATCACCTGGTCTATGTGCTCATTATAAGCAAGGCTTAGATCAAACCGTATCCCCAGGTAATTCATTGCCTGCGTTCTTTCCACAGTCTCTGAACACAGATTAACCCTTAACAGGGCAGACGCTTGTCCATTTTGTAGCCCTGAACGGGCAAGATTTTTTCAGGTTTGGAAAAAGTTCGGGTCGCGTTAGTAAAAACATCACAAATAAGGTGTTAGTCAACCGATTTTAGTTAAATAAACAACACAATGAAGGGAAAAGCATGCAGAATATGTTACTCACGTGATTGTTGCCGGTAATCCATACATGAACACAAATATTTACGAAATACGGCATGTTTGTGATTTTCCGTCACCTATACGGCAATATACACATTTTTAGAATCATAATCACTTTCTTTAAAGTCCGACTCATGACTGCTAATGCAAAGTAACGCTTTGCACTGATATCTAGCTCCGATTAATAGTCAACTTCGTGCCCTTTAATGTCATTTAAAATGAACCTAGCGAAATCTCGGCTATCACTTGAAGAATCGCCGAAATCCATTTTGAAAAACAGCGTAAAAATCCCGAAAACTATCAAAAATTGTCCTTAAAAGTCCGTTCAATTTGATACTATCGCGTTTACAAATGGCGGCCACGTTGTCAAGCTGTAGGCGAAAGCGAAAGTAGCCGTCGGAAGTGTCGGAAAGCCGAGAGATCGCGATTTTACAATGCATAATAGTATCGGCCGGAATCGGACGCTACGATCGTTTTCTCGCATCGGCCGGAATCAGACGCTATGCCTTGTAAAGGGTTAACAGTTGGTGTTGGCGTGTTGACAATATGATTATTCAATGAGAACCATGTTACTGTTGCCTTTATTGGGTTGACCATTGCCCCAGCTTCACACTGAAGTATTGTTGATTAGTTGTGAAATAGTGTTTAGAGAATAATCAATGTGAAGTAGTGTTTAGAGAATACTCAGTGTGAGGTATTGTTTAGAGAATACTCAGTGTGAAGTATTGTTTAGAGAATACTCAGTGTGAAGTAGTGTTTAGAGAATACTCAGTGTGAGGTATTGTTTTGAGAATACTCAGTGTGAGGTATTGTTTTGAGAATACTCAGTGTGAGGTATTGTTTAGATAATATTCAATGTGAAGTAGTGTTTAGAGAATAATCAATGTGAAGTAGTGTTTAGAGAATACTCAGTGTGAAGTATTGTTTAGAGAATACTCAGTGTGAAGTAGTGTTTAGAGAATACTCAGTGTGATGTATTGTTTAGAGAACACTCAGTGTGAAGTATTTTGTAGAGAATAATCAGTGTGAAGTAGTGATTAGTGAATACTCATAGTGTGAGTTATTGTTTAGAAAATACTTGTAATGTGAGATAGTGTTTAGAGAATACTCATAGTGTGAGTTAGTGTTTAGAGAATACTGATAGTGTGAGTTAGTGTTTAGAGAATACTCATAGTGTGAGTTAGTGTTTAGAGAATACTCACAATATGAGTTAATGTTTAGAGATCATCTAGTGTGATGTACAGTTTAGAAAATACTCATATGGTGAGATGATGTTTAGAGAATGTTGACTGTTGATGGTTAGCTTCTAGAAGGTAACAGTTTTCATTGATGCTTAGATGATATTACAAGGGAAAGTCATTAAGTAACAGGAAGCTTACGAAAATCATCATCCTCATCCACAGCAATGGTTTCACCACAGGAAGCTGCTTGTATGGGGGGAAGTCGTTCAGGAATTTTACAAATAACTTTTTTGTAAAACAATAGAGCAAATCAGAAATGTTGTGTGTTTTTTTCTCAACATAGTCCCTCTCCCTGCCAACACACTTGGTCCACCTGTCCACTAGCTATTTGATGTCTTCTAGGAAAAGGTTTTAGGTGTAGCCTTAAACTAATTTTGCACCGCCTCCATTACCTCGTTGTCATCTGCAAACCTCTGACCCTGGAAGGGCCTAACCATGTGAATGTCTGATGGTGACAAGTCCGGGCTGCAAGCTGGATGTTTCAAGGACTAACTTTATTAGGAAGGGCGCTGTCATGCAATAAAAATACTCCATTTGAGAGACACATCGATCGTCGCTTCGATCGTATCATGGGCTTCAGTTTGTTCACTACACTAGCATGTCACTGTATCAAACGCTAGTCACACGCACTAGTTTCATCCATTTCCTGGAAATGCACCAATATAGAACCCTTGATATCTAAATGATGGTCATCAAGAATTTCTTGGCTGATTTCTGCGTCTTGAATTGTTTCTTAACCGGACACAATAGGTGTTTCAACTGCAAGGACTGCCTCTTACACTCTGGTTTGTAATGATACACCCAGAACTTGACTGCAATCACAATTTGATGGAGAAAAGCATCTTCTACTCAAACATAACAGTGCTTCTAACAAATCGTCTGCCATGCATATTTGTGATCATCGGAAATCTGTCTTGGGACCAATCTGCTACACACTTTCCTATAACTGATATCATCATGGACAGTTGTGTATGCAGCACCGTGACTCATTGAAATCCATGAGTATTTCATCAATAGTGAATACCTGTTGTCATGGACTAACTGATCCATCTGCCGTTTCACTGTGTACGTTGCCACACTTGGAGGTCTCCCACTACGCGGTTCATCAATTACATTTTGTCTTCCATTTTGAAATCTTTCTATCCATTCATACTCTTCCCTGACTCAAACAACTGTTTCCATATAGAACCATCATTCTTCTGTAGATTTCATTACGTTTCATACCCTCCGACCAAAAAAAAATTAGTTAATGCCCATTGTTCTTCTAAGGGGCAAGTTTTAGTGTGGCAGTCATTTTGTAATCGCTATTGCGCTTGTAGAAATTACTCGATCCTTATGAACTCTTCATGGGGTATTGCTTAAGAGTCAGTTTATATCCTAAAATAAGATTTACCATTGTCTATACCCTTCCATGCACTTTATAACAAAATACCTGTTACTTAATGACTTTCCCTCATAGATGAAGTCATGTCTATGCTGTCTATAACAAATGAAGGCATGTCTATGTTATTTATTAAGGCAATGAAGACAATTTCATGTTATCTATCAAAGAAATGAGGCATGTCAGTGTTTTATGTAACAGCAATGATGTTGTAATGCACTACTACTCCATCTTCATATATACTTCTGCGATCACTACATTACATAACACACATACCCATATACAAACGAATGTGCTGATTCATACACACACTCATATGGATATATCTACTGGCTTAAGTCTGGCACAACAGGGCACTCATTTTTATCGTTTTCTTCTTTTTGTCATTTTTCTTCTTTTAGTTCTAGTTTTTTTTTTTTTCTTTCCATTTTGCATATCCTTTGTATCTTTTGAGATTAACGGGGCACCTGTGGGTCTGCTTGAAGTATAATACTGTTAATGTGTTATCAATAACAAATACACTTCTCCAGATACCCATGTGGATGATCGACTAATAGGATTCCACCTGAGAAGTTATGACTCTGCTGGAGCAGAAATGTTTCATTTCATTGATACATCACCAACTGAACAGTCTGTCTACACAGTGAGTTCACTGACCACAGAGGTACAGACTGTCAGTATTTATATACACAAGATGGCGCGAGCTTACGAAGAGTTTTTTCTCACTGTCTGTGAGGTGGAAGTGTATGGCGGTGAGTACTTAATGCTGGTTTCAAATTATTATCTCAAACAAAGCAGCTCAGTTACCTGGACATTGCTGATAACATTGCTGTCCTGTCTTACACAAAAAATCAGATACAAAGTAACACTAAAAATATTTTAGATAGGAGGTCACAACAATTAGATAAAAAATTTCATAGAGGAATGACAAAGATAATGAGAATAAATCAAGCAAATGATAACCTGATCTCCCTCGGTGAAACCTCACTTCAAGAGATGAAATCATACACCTATTTAGGGATCAATCTAGACAAAGATGGGTGAACAGTATAGGTATAAAAATAAGAATACAAAAGCAAAAGCAACTTTATAGCACCAGCAGATGTGTGGAAGTCAAAATAAATTAAACAACAGCAATAATCTTCTGAGTATTCAATTTTAACGTTAAATCTGTACTTGTGTATGGATCAGAAACTTGGAGAACCACTAAAACAACCACAAATAAACTACAATCATTCATTAATTGGTGCCAACACTAATTAGAATAATTGTAAATGGTAAGATGGAATGTCCAGTGTGTGACTCGCATAGAGAACTAGACACATGGCAGTGAATCCAGAGGGGAAGAACAGTCGCTGGTCCTGGCTAGGGCATAATACATTGAGACATCTTGAGAATGATATAACTAGAAATGCCTTTGGGGGGGGGGGGGAATCCACAGGGCACAAGAAAGAGGAAGATCTAAAAACACACGGAGTAGATTAGTAGAGACATGGATAACATAGGGAGGACATGGACGGAGCTTCAAGGGATAGCTAAGGATAGAACAGCTTGAAATGAGTTGGTTGAGAACCTTTGTCCCAGTGGCAAAGGAAGAAGAAGAATGTATAAATAAGCAATGTGGACATTACAGTATTGTTTTGATTATTTACTCTTGCATCTTAAGTTGTTTTCTTGCATTTATTAAACGTCGTATGGAAGAAGAATTTACAGTCAATATTCACTTTATAAAATCTTATATATATATGACTCACTGTATCTATCAGAAATATCTGATTTACTGCAGCCAACCTTGATTTATAATTTAGTGCATCCAGCAATCTTTTGTCATTTACTGTATTCACCAATCATAATGACTGACTTTATCCATCAGTCATGCTGATTTACTTTATCCACCAATCATATGTTCTCTGCATCCACAAATCACATGTGATTTAGCTCTATCCACCAGTCACTTATAGTTTATTGTATTCACCAACCATATGTCACTGAAAGCATCCTTCATTCATGTGGTGTTGAGAGTGTCTATCAATCATATGTTATACAGTTCATCTACCAGTTATTTTGGGCTGAGTGCATGCATCAATTGACTGTTCCCAGATTCTGTGTGTGAGCCAAGCCTGTATGGGCGGGACTGTGAACACAAGTGTCACTGTGCCAACAGCAGCGACAATTGCTTTGTTAGTACTGGTGGGTGCCCATCTGGGTGCCCGCCGGGTTTTCAAGGGGAAAGTTGCACTAAAGGTAATACAGCACTGGTATTGTCATTATTGTTATAATCACCAACAATAGGATAATTGTCACCATCAGTATCATCGTTTTTCACTCTAATGATAGAAATCTCTCAAACCATTTCAGATAATCTACAAATTATACAAGATGTGTGCAGATATCTTGTGACTCTAGGATACAGTTAATTTCAGGTTGTCAGATGATCCAGTTTACATTCTTCAAGAGGTGTGTTCACTTGAAGACTTAGAACCTGGTGAGGAATGGGTACAAGTGCCAGCGGAGTTCTGTACGTCCTTTTCAGTTTGCATCCAACTAGAAAAAAAATGCAGGCAAGATAATCTGGCTGCTGTGGAGGTGGAAGTGCAGGCTTTGGTCTTCAAGAATTCTTTATAGGGTGGTGCTATCATTTACGCAGATGGGTGTGTCATTCGACGCGTGAGAAGTTCATGGGCCTTTATGGCTCAAGCTGGAGGAAGAATCGTGAAGGAAGATTCTGGTGCTTTTGCCTTGACCACAAGTAGCCTGACTATGGAAGTCATGGATGCCAGTAAAGTAGTTACATGACTCGAGTCATAAACCTTCACTCGGGCATGTTTCCTTAGTGACTCAATGAGTTTGCTCCGGAAGGTAGTGATGAGGTGGGCCCGAAGACAGTGGTTGTTGTCTCTGATGCGGTCACGGCTGGCAAAGATTATTTTCATTTTCATGCCAGGGCATCCGGGTGTCCAAGGAAATAAGCAGGCTGACAGGCTTGCAGGTAAGGCTACTGTGGAGGGCGGACGAGCCATGGACTAGGCTGATATGCTGAATGCTTTATAAGAAGTAAGTCATTTGTGGAAACCAAGTGATGACTGTGAATCTACACTCATGGTCAAGCTGCAAGAACTGCAGTTAAAAGAGGTGTAGCCACTATGCAGGAAGCCAAAGAAGATTAATAAACCTACACAGAATTGGTGTCCTTAGTCGCTACAGGTTGTGGGATTTACTGAGGAGGGGATCTGAGCACTAATGGACTGAATGGTTCAATGTGCAATGAGGATGATCTGTCGACTAACTAACTAAGATGACCCAGTTTTTAAGTATATAAATCAGTGTGCCAAAAAATACTTTTGGGACGTTCGTTTGTCCTAGTTTTTCCCCAGCCAAATGAAATATCTCATTCAATTAAACACTCCCAATTTTCATTTGGAGAGACAGTAATTTTAATTTCATTGTGGTTGTTGTTGTTATTGTTTTCTTTCTAGTCTAACTTGTGAAGAAGTAGTTGTAAACTGTAAGCATTGTAAAAATTTCATCTCTGTGGTGGGTGAAATTAATTGCGGTCTTATATGGTCTTTGTATAACAATTGCTAAATTTTAACTACAGTATTAATAGGTTTAAAAGTTCTGAAGAGAAAGCATTGATTTAAGGATTCTTTGATTCTTTTCATGCTTGAAGCTCAGGTTAAAGCATAGTTCTTGGAATTTGGAATATTTGCAATTGAGATACACATGGAAAAGTCCAGGAATTACCACATGAACTTATTAGAAACTAGTGGGACATCTAAGGGCTAGCCGAAGTCATGAATTTATTAGATACAAGTGGGACATCTAAGGATTAGCAGAAGGCATGAATGTATTAGATACAAGTGGGACATCTAAGGACTAGCAGAAGGCATGAATGTATTAGATACAAGTGGGACATCTAAGGACTAGCAGAAGGCATGAATGTATTAGGTACTAGTGGGACATCTAAGGACTAGCAGAAGTCATGAATTTATTAGATACAAGTGGGACATCTAAGGACTAGCAGAAGTCATGAATTTATTAGATACAAGTGGGACATCTAAGGACTAGCAGAAGGCATGAATGTATTAGATACAAGTGGGACATCTAAGGATTAGCAGAAGGCATGAATGTATTAGATACAAGTGGGACATCTAAGGACTAGCAGAAGGCATGAATGTATTAGGTACTAGTGGGACATCTAAGGACTAGCAGAAGTCATGAATTTATTAGATACAAGTGGGACATCTAAGGACTAGCAGAAGTCATGAATTTATTAGATACAAGTGGAACATCAAAGGACTAGCAGAAGTCATGAATGTATTAGATACAAGTGGAACATCAAAGGACTAGCAGAAGGCATGAATGTATTAGATACAAGTGGGACATCTAAGGACTAGCAGAAGTCATGAATTTATTAGATACAAGTGGAACATCAAAGGACTAGCAGAAGTCATGAATGTATTAGATACAAGTGGAACATCAAAGGACTAGCAGAAGGCATGAATTTATTTGATACTAGTGGGAGCTCTCGATACGTCAGAGATAAGATGGCCTGCATTAGGTGAAACTAGAACATATGTTGGGCCTAAAATGTGGTATTGTAGAGATAAATCTAAACATAAACACAGAGTTAGTTTAGGTTGCTGTAGAACTACAAACCGAACTCAATCGCATAAGTACTTGGTGTGATGAAGCTGGGGCAATGGTCAACCCAACAATGGCAACAGTGACTTGGTTCTCGTTGAATAATCATATTGTCAACACTCCAACACCAACTGTAATGCTGTGTTCAGAGACGGTGGAAAGAACGCAGGCAATGAATTACCTGGGGATACGGTTTGATCGAAGCCTTGCTTATAATGTGCACATAGACCAGGTGATAACAAAGGCCAAGCGGGGTTTGGCAGCGATGCGGGTGATGGCGGCAGCAAACTATGATCAGCGCCATCTATGTCTTCTGTACGAGGGGCTGGTCATGTCTGTTTTGGAGTATGCAATGGGAATCCTGACTCTCAGCCATAAGCAGATAGAAAGGATGGAAAGGATACAGAATGAAGCTATGCGCATTATTCTTGGATGTACAAGAGATACAGCATGCAGGGCGATGCGCTACCTTCTTGATTTTCCAACCATTGAAGAGAGAATACAAGTTTGCAGGGCACGCGCCTACCTCAGAATTAACGCAAACACACAACATCCACTGCATAGCAAAATTAGGAAGGTGAAGGGCAGCAGATTAAAAAGAGGACGGTCGTGGATGAGTCAAGCCGAAGACATTCTTCAACAGGTGTGTTCACTTGAGGACTTAGAACCTGGCGAGGAGTGGGTGCAAGTGCCAACAGACTTCTGCACATCCTTTGCAGTTTGCATCCAACTAGATAGAAAATGCAGACAAGAAAATCCGGCTGCTGTTGAGGCTGAAGTACAAGCGTTGATTTTCGAGAATTCGCTAGACGGTGACGCGGTCATCTACACAGATGGGTCGGTCGTCCGACATGTGAGAAGCTCATGGGCCTTTACAGCTCGGGCCGGAGGGAGAATTGTGAAGGAGGACTCTGGTGCTTTCACTGAAACCACAAGTAGCCTGACCATGGAAATCATGGCAGTAAGTAAAGCAATAACATGGCTCGAGACACAGACATTCACTAGGGCTTGTTTCCTTAGCGACTCAATGAACATGATCAAGAGGATGGAGGAGGGGTCAATCCGAAGAGAATGGTTGCTGCCTCTGGAGCGGTCTCGGCTGGCAAAGATTAGTTTCATCTTCGTGCCAGGGCATGCGGGAGTACAAGGAAATGAGCGGGCTAACAAGCTCCCAGGTGAGGCTACTGTGGAGGGCGGACGCGCCATGGACCAGGCTGACATTCTGAATGCTCTACGAGAAGTAAGACTTTTGCGAGAACCAAGTGATGACTGTGAATCTACAACAATGGCCAGACTGCGAGAGCAGCAAATTAAAAGAGGGGTGGCCAAACAAGAACACTACACAGGAAGCCAAAGAAGATTGATAAACCAACACAAAACTGGTGTCGTTAGCCGCTACACGCTGCGGGATTTGCTGAGGAGGGGATCCGAGCACTTATGGACTGAATGGTTCGATGTGCAATGAGGATGATCTGTCGACTAACTAACTAACTAACAGTTAGTTTTATTGGCTACAGAGATGGAATAAACCCACTAATAGGCCACACACCTACTTAATCACCATAAATATTCTAGCACACTCAAAGAACGTCTTCGTTATATGAGGACATACTCCTGTTACTGACTATGATTGTGAAGTGATTGAAACATGTTTTCTAATTTTAAAACAATATTCCGAACCAGCTTGTTACATATAAGTGGATGTGATAGGATACCCACATTGTATTATAACAAATAGATGTGATAAGATACCCACATTGAATGATAACAAATCAAGCATTAATATTGATATGCAATAGTATTTGTGTATATGAAAAGCTCAAACCTATTAAGTCATGATGTAAAAACAAGCTGAACGGTTGCCACATCTCCAGAGATTTCATTATGTTATTGCCACTGAACAAGCTAGAGATTTTCCTGAAACATTGGGTCAGTGTGTTGTGGAAAATTTTTTATCAAATGTATTATTGTCTTCAATCTTTGTCATATTCACTGTTGCAACTAACAATGTTAACTCTACCATGGCTTATAACCAGTATGCAAAAAAGGATGGTTTGGAGCCAGTTGCCAGTACAAATGTCACTGTGTCCTTGATTTATGTTCCCCTGCTGATGGGTCCTGCACTCAGGGAGTCTCATGCACAAGTGGCTGGTTTGGCCCAAGTTGTCAGTACGGTGAGTTGTGTACAACTGTATGATGAGTTGTATATATTAATTCATACTGAGTTTTGTACGTAGAGGTATAATGGGCTTCATATATACTATATCGAATATGGTAAGATATGGACTAGAAGTATGGTGAGTTTTGTATATAGAATTGTAATGAGTTTTTACTTTTATATATAGAGGTATAGTGAGTTGTATATTTAGAAGTATGGTTAGTTTTTATCCCCAGATTAGTTTCATTAAACAGTGAGAGTATTATGGGATATATAGAAAATATGCCAGGTATTGCATTTGGTGGTCATAATATAAACAACTGACATCATGTTGAGACACTGTCTTGATATCAGCAAGTTACAAGGTACTACAGAAAATGATGCAGTGGCTGCAGCATGTGAAATAAATTGGGCCTCAGCTTGAATTATAGGAAGACATATGTCATGGTAATATCACAGACACAAATCATGCCTTAAAGTACAATCAAAGTCAATGATATTATATTGAGGCAAACACGGAAATTCAAGTATCCAGGCATATGAATAACATCAGTTGGGTGTGTATCACAGAAGCAAAATACCAGAATATGTCAAGTTAAAAACACATTTTACAAACAACATATTTCACATTAAGTCTTTGTGGTTGGAGGTTAGAAAAAGATTCTTGTATGTTACATAAAACCAATTTTAACATATGGCTGTGAATCCTGGACATTTAGTAACAAACCAAATAAATTCCTTTGATACTCAAGAGATATGGTTTTATAAAAGAATGCTGAACATTCATTGGAAAGCTAAAATGAATCATTTGTTTTCAAAGAGGCTAAGACAACACATACAGCTGGCTTATTATAAACATCAGAAACAGGCAGTTATAATTTTTGAGAAAAGAATATTGAGAAAAGAAAAATGAGCATGTGACAACTGGAAAGATTATATGGAGAGAGAGACAGAGGAAGATACAGAGAGACGTTTCTTGACAGTCTTACTTCATGGCATGGAAAGGTGTCAGCATACAAATTCATTTGTTGCTGTTGGAAATCACAAGATGTAGAGATGCATGATCACCCACACCATTTGATAAAACACTTGATTTTGTATATATTTGGAAATTATCCCTAGATCAGGAAATCAGCATCAGGATTGGTAATTCAGCAACAATGAACATGTTAAGAAAAAGAGTGTGGGAGATCAAGAAGCTTACTGCCAAAATAAAAGTCCTTGTCTATCACGCCTGTGTCCTTAGTACTCTTCTTTATGGCAGTGAAACCTGGACAACTTACTCACACCAAGAGAAACGTTTAAACAGTTTTCATATGCGGTGTCTGCGAAAAATTCTTGGTTTCAAGTGGCAAGACAAAATCACAAATACTGAAGTATTGGAAAGATCAGGTTGTGTGACCGTTTGTTCCATGCTCAGCCTTCATAGACTTGAATTTATAGGACACATTAGGAGGAAGGAATAGAATACTAGAATAGAATTAGGAGGAATGTAGAATACTAAAGGAAATTTTTCTTGGTGAATTACAGATGGGTAAGAGATTTTGGGATCGGCCTCAACTACGATACAAAGATGCGTGTAAGCGGGACATGATTGATACAGGCATTGATATTGTACATGGGAGCAAGTCGCCGCTGAACGTGTTGCATGGTGGACAAAGATCAGAAATGGAATAAAGAGAATGGTGTTTCAGTGAGTGACCAGAGGATCTGGCCAACACTCAGGACTCAAGGGAAATTCCACATGGACACATAATCAGACTGCTTCTAGTACCATTTGTAATGGGGTTCTTTGCTTGCCATTGAAGATGAGATGACAGATTATGTATGGAAATGACCAGAGTGCTACATGAAATGCAGCATCTGCTTGTCTTATTCTGTTCTTTATTTCTGTGTTACATGTTCCATCTAATGTTATCCACATGCCTAGATACTTACATTTTTATGCATAAGTACATAAGTAAAGAACCCTTTTATATGTCTTGAGATGTATTGGGTATATGGGGCTGACACCATATTTGAATAAACAAATCAACACTTGATGGATGGTGAGATTTATATCAGACTGGTCACCTTTACTTGTCCTGGTACCTATTTTATGCTGAGTCAACTAGGGAGCCCAGATCAATGTTGAAAAATCTGCCTCAATGTGGATTTGAATACAACAACAACAACAACACAAAACCTTATTTTCTAAGGGTTAAGAATTGGGCACGCAGGCCCGTCTTACATTCTGCCCTTTTATCACTCTCTTTCTTACATTATATCATTCACCCATCATTCAAGGCTAACTGAAAACAGCAACAATATAAAAGATATGCATTATAGAAAAAAAGTTTTTGCGTATCCTTTTACAGGACTTAGCTGTCAACAGCAGCATCTTTCAGCTGTCTGTTGATCTCTTGGCAAGATTACGCTCAGTAGTTTGCCATTGCTTTCTGAGCGGCCGGCTCAGTATCCGCAAGTCACGAGCGGGGGTCGAACCACCTCAGTTCTCGCTCCGCTGCGAGACTCTGCGTGATAAACGGGATTACAGAGAGAAAGTGTTGTAACCCCACAGCCAGAGAGACCGGCATGCATTATAGAAGCATAGGAAAAATGAAAAATCAATACTACACGTCTCAGTAATAGTAATGACTGGTGTGACACTTGTTATTAGCTATGATGAATATACTGGCCTATTAAAAGGGGACTGGCTGTTACACTAGGGTTTTATTATTATTATTATTATTATTATTATTATTATTATTATTATTATTATTATTTCTATTATTAAGGGTGAAGGTAATCCATACTGAGATAGTGTTCTAATAATTTGCGATTTTATTTATAGGGATTGATGTTGTCTTTGATTTCTTGTGGAAGATTGTTCCACAGCTGAGCTGCAGAGTACGTTAAGCTTGTTTTGTATAAGTCTATCCTAGGCTTCGGAATGTGTGATATATTTAAACGTTTACAGTGTCTAGCATTATATTTAAACAATGGCAAAAGGTAATTTGGGGCATTCCGATGCAGGATTTTGTGAATTAGTTTGGCCTTATTGAAAGCAGGCGTTTGCGGAGTGGTAGTACCTGAAGGCATTTATGCAGGCTAGGATTGTCAGTTAAATGTTTGCTATTAATTAAACTCATGGCCAAGCCAGCAGACAAGTGTGCTAGCCGCTGTGCTACCATGGCTGCATTTCTACACTTTCCCTAAATTAATACTGTTGACTTTATTTGTACATTAAACATGATTCTTTTCTTTTATATTACCATTACTTTTCTCTTCCTATTTAACATGAGGCCCATTTTTTTCACTGTCAACAACCACTGTATCTATAATTTTCTTTACTTCATTCTGACTTATAATGATTGTGTAATCAGCATTAAAGTTATTTATATTATGCGAACCAACCGCAATCCCTGGCATATCTTTTATAGATTAGTTGTTAGTCGCTGTCAGAAGTCGGGGTGCCCCACCGGCTAGATGAATGTATTATTCACTGGCGAGCAACCCCAGATAGTCAGAAACTGACTAGGGACAAAATCTATATGGCTGAACTACAGATTAAGCCCTGAATATCCAACGTACAGCTCCAAGTGGCTCGTTACAAAATGAAATGAACTGTGCTGAATATTCGCCAAGGAATAGGAAAGAGAAGTTTAGTTGAGATAGATGTTTAAGTCTTAATATATGAATATAGACGACTATCTCAGTACAGGTTTTTCTCCCTGACTGCTCCTTTCCTTGGTGTGTAAGTGAACCCCCACCAATGTACACACACAACACGTATGCACAATTGGAATTAAAAGATAACGACAGAACTATGAGTTACAATACTACAACATTTATTTACTAATCATAATCATAGACATCTGATGGTTCAAGATGAGGATGATGAAATCATATACATATTGATATTGATGACAAATATTACGTAACTTTACTTGTTACTTCATCTATCTGGAACTGTGGTCCAGATCCCCACTCTCCAGTAGACTCAAAAAAGAACAGCTTGCCGGTATCCTGACTCATGCCAGTCCTAGCTCTACCTAGTCTTCACTCGTTCTTGAGATCTGTAACATAGGTGCTCCTTGTGAGAGCTTGAAAGAAAGTCAAGAATGTGTTATATCAGTTCTACATCAGCGCAATCCTAATTAAAACATATCATAACACAAACATATACAATGACCAGTCTGGCCAAGTTTATCTTCCAGCTCTACTGTGTTCACCATCCTCCTTCTCTCTACTGTCTTTAGTCTGGGACGGGCTTTTCAATTGTCTCACACGCCTGTACTGATTACATTTCTGCCGCCCCATGTCCGTGTCGCTAATACAGAAATTCTGTGTCGTACAGCCGCTCCGTCCAATGTTAGTTTAGCAGCTCACAGGGTCGGTAAGGGTATTATAACAATGCCAGGTCATCCGGGCTTACAAGCCGTGACCAATAGCTGTGCCAGGTTTCCATGCATTACCGTGGACGCACGCCCACAATACACTGAGAAAGTTTAGCACCATATACCCCATAACACTTGTGGGTAATGTCTGTACCATTACACCTCTGCTACAAATGCAATCGATGGTTAGTGTGCCAATGCGCACACCATAATATAACACGTCATATTGATAGGCTAGCATATGACAAATCAATATACCAAACATGAAATACACATAAAACATTAATTAAACTAGACATATTATGATACTTTAACATAATAGCATAATGCACTAGTTAGTTTGTAGGTATACGAAATGAGATGTATATACACAAAAAGAATATGTACGAAGCATATTCCTAGCATCGTATATTCATATGAAATTACACATACATACATCCAACATATCCGTAAACATTATATTACTTCAAGATAGACATCTAATGATACTCACATAATAGCATCAGGCATTATTAATGAGTACTAATATTGTATAGCTACAAAATGAGATATACAACAAGTCTAATTGAAGTGACCAAACAGACCAGCCATATTTGCTGAGCTGCCCGGTTTAATCACCACCGAGTTACTGCTGTTGTAAGAATTAAATAAATAGTCAGTTGACTATATTCTGTACAACAAATGCACACACCAAAAGGCAACTAGGATAGTGTACAAAGAAATGACAAGCATCTACCAAGACACCTAAAAGTCTACCCAGACAAGATCTGTCTCACATAAGGCTCTATTTTCTCAGAAGAATACCACTTTAAAGCAATATGATATTGAACGCAGAACTTAGAAAGAACACTCAAGTAATCTATGACAATGATAGTTCTTGCAATAACCTAGATCAGATATAGACTGGAATTCAGTACATACACCTAAAATACTTAGTTACTAAGAAATCTACATTTACTCTCTCTTCTCACCTGTTCTGAAGTCAAACTTAATCTGACATAAACAGGCTAGGGACCCTTATTTAAGCTGAGTCTAGCAGACAGTGTCTGAGACACTATTATCTCTTTGGCATTCCCGTCATAAATTCTTCTTATCTACTAACCCTCACCATAGTGTCACACCTGGATGGTTTTGCGTTGCCAGCCCCAGATCAGTTTCACAGTCTTATCAGTGATTTCACACCTACCTGGGTCTGCCAGTCAGAGTGGATGGGGCTTGTTTATAGCCCTGGGGCTATTATCTCCATCTGGCGTTAATTGCCTTTATTCAACCACTGGCCCAGTTCATTGTTGATTCAGCCAGGGTCTACCTGGACGAGAAGGTGCCAATGTGTCTGTGTGGTGTCATAGCCCGTCTGGGTCAGCAGTTTTCCAAGGTGTAGACTAATTTAAATTATCTAGTTGTGTCCATCTCAAGTATCCCATTTTACTTGCCATCTGCAAGCTTACGTCATGGCTAGAGGCTTTTTGTGAATAATCTTACCTCACGACTAGATAACCTTGGAGTAGCGTGATTAATTCATTCTTTCTCAATTTGGCCTCTCAAATTTGGAGACCGAGAAAAATATTCTGGGATGTTAAGGCGGCCAATTCGTGACAGAGCTTTCCCCTTAAAAAAAAAGTTTCTGCCAGAAATCTTTTGTCAAAGCACGCTGTACATCCCAGAATACTGCCTAAGCACTCTCCGTTCTGTATCTGCCTAAAGGTTTCCAATATTCCTTGTGGCAGTGGGTTGTCCTGCATCTGCATAAAGACGTTCCATTTCCATAACCCAAAGATACACGGGATAGATCCTTGTACCTGGTTTTAGGCCGGGATTCCATGCAATAGCATGGTAAAATCCGGTAATTGTCAGGAGGTTGTAATTTTACCCCTCTGGGAAAGATCACAATCAACGGGATTCTTCTACGCCTCTGGGCAGCAATTGTTTTACACCATTCACTCACGTGATTTACTCCTTTCAGCCGAGGATGTACCCGTAGTGAGGTCTTGCATAAGCTAGCCACAGCAAAGCTTGTCTCCGTGATATTCCTCCATCTTTTATAGATCCTCAACTGATCCATCAATAACTTCCTTTTGAAAGGAATAATGTTACACATCATGGTCCCATGATATAAATTCAACTGGCGCTTTCCTCCTTCAAAGTCGGGAGTAAAAATCGTCCCTCCTCGGTGTCGCGGTTTCTTCCCCTGATAATCAGTTAATGGGCTGAGTTTCTCTACATTAGAGTTTCTTGTAAAAACCGTGCTAGAAATTGGAAATTTAGTGTGCCAAGTTGTCCTGCCTTGAGAAATAACATAGTTACTCCAGGGCGATAAAGTGGAGTTACTTTGGAATAAAGTATCCACACCTAGCTGATCTACTCCTATCAAATCGACCTGACTGAAGGGTAGATTGAGTCCTAAGAGTGTTGATTCCAAACCACTCTTGACTTCTGTTACTTCAGGTTCCTGTTGCTGGAATTCCCTGATAACTTCAGCTAATGAGATGATAGGCGTTTCTTCCTCCATCTTGTGCAAAGAATTTTCTTCTTTAGCAACTACAGACAATGTTGTCTGCACAATATCAGAGTCCATATTCTGGCTCCTAACAATTCCCTGTGTTTCCTGAGTCTCCGAACTGGTATACTGTGAGATAACAACTGGAAATGTTTCCTGGTCTGGATGTTCCTCTCTGGTCGTGCTTTCATGGGCTAAGTCCAGTTGAGGTAACTCCTGTGATGGGCTGGTGTCTACACAATCCATCACACTACGTAAATCATTTGAACTGATATCTAGTGTCTTTTCCTGAGCTGCAGCCTCAAAGATCACAAAGGGTTCCGGGTCATCCTTCATCCCACTGTCAGTCAAATTTAATCCCACTTCTTCCTCGTCTGGGCTGAAGGGAATAATAAAGTCGGTTACCTTTCGATCTCCGACCTCCTTAAAAGATGTCCTCAGGTCATCTTCCTCTTGAGTTTCACCTCTCGTTGAAGTAAAATGAGATTCCTGGGAGTCTTGTACTGGCAAACCGTAGTGCAAACAGTTGTCCTCTGGGTAACTGTTACTAGGTAAATTATCTGAACTGATAATTAGTGACTCTTCCCGCGTTGCAGCAGTGAAATTCACCTGGGATTCTGTTCCTTCCTTCCTCCCTATTTCAGTCAGATGTAATTCCACTTCGTGATTCTGTGAACAGAAGGGAATGTGAGAATCGGCTAGGTCTCCGCCTGCGACCTCATTAAAGGTTGTCTTCAGTTCCTCTTTCTCTCGAGATTCATTTCTCATAGAAGTCAAGTGGTTTTCCTGAAGGTCCTGTACTGTTAAACCACCATTGCCGTGGTACAAACAGTTATCACGTTTGTGACTGTTTGAAATGCCCTTGGCACGTTTTTTCTTCCCTCTTTTCCGTTTAGGACTGGGTCGAATGAGAACCTGTAGTTCCCGGTCCACTACCTCTGATTCCGCGGTGGTTGGCAAAGATGTCCCTTCCTTCCTGGTTGGGTGAGCATCCGTATCTCCTACCTTATGTTCCGCTAGAAAGGTTAGCTTCTCCACATTGACTGTTTCCATATGCTGTTTATTAATCTCTGCTTCTTCAGTTTTGCTACGCTCTTGTGCTCCAAAGAACTCATCATTTTCTTTAAACATAATTTCTTCTTCTTGGTCCCACCATTCTAACTCAGCTATGATATACATTTCTAGTTGCTCCCCCTTTAAGCCTTTTCTTATGCCCCACCCTTTCGCGGACTCTGCGAAATCTGCGCGCGCCTTCATGTCCTCTTCGGGATTCCGGTAACGTAAGGCCATAATTGCAAAGGACTATATTCCGGTAAGCTCCTATGTATATATCAAAAATCAGATCTAAGCTAGAAAGACAAGAGTTAACTACTGACAGTCTACGCTATCCAATGTGTATAGTTTAGCCTCAGCAGTGAAAGACAACTGAAAATAATATTCAAGTAGTACCTGGCGACAGCAGTGAAGTAAGTGTGAGAGATATACTATACAGTAATCAACAATAATATTTACCTAAATAAACATTAAAATGCACTGCATACATGTCAAAATGAACATGGCATATATTAGCATAAAATTGCAAATCAGTCAAGCAGTTAAATCATCAAACACATCAATGTAAATATGATTAAAGTGTTCAATTATCAATAAATGATTAATGGTAACACTAAATGATAGGTGATGGTATTTTTCTCATAAGTTCTTATCTGTTATACTTTTGAAAAGTTATATATGTACTCTGAAACTTCCTCAACTAAAAGTGGCTACATTTGATGATAGTCTATTTTGATGACTGAAGATTACAAGAGTTAACTTTTAAAATCGTATGTCTAGGGTCTAGTAGAATCACTATGATTACTAGAATCCTGGTTCAGGATCGCGGACTGGACCCCAAATCTGTCAGAAGTCGGGGTGCCCCACCGGCTAGATGAATGTATTATTCACTGGCGAGCAACCCCAGATAGTCAGAAACTGACTAGGGACAAAATCTATATGGCTGAACTACAGATTAAGCCCTGAATATCCAACGTACAGCTCCAAGTGGCTCGTTACAAAATGAAATGAACTGTGCTGAATATTCGCCAAGGAATAGGAAAGAGAAGTTTAGTTGAGATAGATGTTTAAGTCTTAATATATGAATATAGACGACTATCTCAGTACAGGTTTTTCTCCCTGACTGCTCCTTTCCTTGGTGTGTAAGTGAACCCCCACCAATGTACACACACAACACGTATGCACAATTGGAATTAAAAGATAACGACAGAACTATGAGTTACAATACTACAACATTTATTTACTAATCATAATCATAGACATCTGATGGTTCAAGATGAGGATGATGAAATCATATACATATTGATATTGATGACAAATATTACGTAACTTTACTTGTTACTTCATCTATCTGGAACTGTGGTCCAGATCCCCACTCTCCAGTAGACTCAAAAAAGAACAGCTTGCCGGTATCCTGACTCATGCCAGTCCTAGCTCTACCTAGTCTTCACTCGTTCTTGAGATCTGTAACATAGGTGCTCCTTGTGAGAGCTTGAAAGAAAGTCAAGAATGTGTTATATCAGTTCTACATCAGCGCAATCCTAATTAAAACATATCATAACACAAACATATACAATGACCAGTCTGGCCAAGTTTATCTTCCAGCTCTACTGTGTTCACCATCCTCCTTCTCTCTACTGTCTTTAGTCTGGGACGGGCTTTTCAATTGTCTCACACGCCTGTACTGATTACATTTCTGCCGCCCCATGTCCGTGTCGCTAATACAGAAATTCTGTGTCGTACAGCCGCTCCGTCCAATGTTAGTTTAGCAGCTCACAGGGTCGGTAAGGGTATTATAACAATGCCAGGTCATCCGGGCTTACAAGCCGTGACCAATAGCTGTGCCAGGTTTCCATGCATTACCGTGGACGCACGCCCACAATACACTGAGAAAGTTTAGCACCATATACCCCATAACACTTGTGGGTAATGTCTGTACCATTACACCTCTGCTACAAATGCAATCGATGGTTAGTGTGCCAATGCGCACACCATAATATAACACGTCATATTGATAGGCTAGCATATGACAAATCAATATACCAAACATGAAATACACATAAAACATTAATTAAACTAGACATATTATGATACTTTAACATAATAGCATAATGCACTAGTTAGTTTGTAGGTATACGAAATGAGATGTATATACACAAAAAGAATATGTACGAAGCATATTCCTAGCATCGTATATTCATATGAAATTACACATACATACATCCAACATATCCGTAAACATTATATTACTTCAAGATAGACATCTAATGATACTCACATAATAGCATCAGGCATTATTAATGAGTACTAATATTGTATAGCTACAAAATGAGATATACAACAAGTCTAATTGAAGTGACCAAACAGACCAGCCATATTTGCTGAGCTGCCCGGTTTAATCACCACCGAGTTACTGCTGTTGTAAGAATTAAATAAATAGTCAGTTGACTATATTCTGTACAACAAATGCACACACCAAAAGGCAACTAGGATAGTGTACAAAGAAATGACAAGCATCTACCAAGACACCTAAAAGTCTACCCAGACAAGATCTGTCTCACATAAGGCTCTATTTTCTCAGAAGAATACCACTTTAAAGCAATATGATATTGAACGCAGAACTTAGAAAGAACACTCAAGTAATCTATGACAATGATAGTTCTTGCAATAACCTAGATCAGATATAGACTGGAATTCAGTACATACACCTAAAATACTTAGTTACTAAGAAATCTACATTTACTCTCTCTTCTCACCTGTTCTGAAGTCAAACTTAATCTGACATAAACAGGCTAGGGACCCTTATTTAAGCTGAGTCTAGCAGACAGTGTCTGAGACACTATTATCTCTTTGGCATTCCCGTCATAAATTCTTCTTATCTACTAACCCTCACCATAGTGTCACACCTGGATGGTTTTGCGTTGCCAGCCCCAGATCAGTTTCACAGTCTTATCAGTGATTTCACACCTACCTGGGTCTGCCAGTCAGAGTGGATGGGGCTTGTTTATAGCCCTGGGGCTATTATCTCCATCTGGCGTTAATTGCCTTTATTCAACCACTGGCCCAGTTCATTGTTGATTCAGCCAGGGTCTACCTGGACGAGAAGGTGCCAATGTGTCTGTGTGGTGTCATAGCCCGTCTGGGTCAGCAGTTTTCCAAGGTGTAGACTAATTTAAATTATCTAGTTGTGTCCATCTCAAGTATCCCATTTTACTTGCCATCTGCAAGCTTACGTCATGGCTAGAGGCTTTTTGTGAATAATCTTACCTCACGACTAGATAACCTTGGAGTAGCGTGATTAATTCATTCTTTCTCAATTTGGCCTCTCAAATTTGGAGACCGAGAAAAATATTCTGGGATGTTAAGGCGGCCAATTCGTGACAGTCGCGGTTCCAACTTCATCGCATAGGGTCACCCATAATGCTCTGTTCATGTGCCAGTGAATATCACACAAAATGCTCCTCACTGTCCCATGTGAAAAGTAGAAGAGACAGCAGTCCCAACAAACCAATAGCATGCACAGGCGTAAGACCTCTGTCAGAATGCCAACTACATAACACTCCGCAACTTAAGTTACAGTTCAACATCGATGGAAGCGGCAGTCACTAGAAAGCCAGTAGTTGCATATACATTACTGCATAAGGCAAAACCAGCTAGTTCAACAACCAGCCATCTGCTATTTTTCTGAACGTGCAATTCACAGTACAAACCACCGCGGACAGATGTAAAAGTATTCCACGTGAAATCCACAGATCACTTTCGCTACATGCACTTAACTCAGTAGCTGGACAACGGAACCATGTACTCCCAGTCCAAAATATGAAAATTGGATAAGCAAATCATAGCCAGAAGCAAAAATACACGCATGTATTCATGTATGTTGCATATTTGCACAGAGGACCTGGTACAGAGTGTGACACTGGATCAAACCCTACTGCCACCAGTTATCAAGGATAACAATGATAATACTTGTATTGATGATACCACACAGAAGCTAATCATCGCCTGGACTATACCTTATGAGTTCACCTGGCTGAGGGCTGTGGTCAAAGATCCTGGTGAGTGGAAACTCGTATTTATTCTCCAACTTATTTCAGGTGTGCTAGGCCGTTCATCATCATGTGCCATTTGACCAAGCCATCTAGAAGAGTCACGCGTGTGTGAGTGTGGGAGGGGGACTGATGAAGGCAAATCTTTTACCAACGTTGTCAGCATGACTGCCACTAAGACAGAGCAAGTTAGACACAAGGAACAATATAGTTATTAAACACTGGGTGGATTGGCACAATCACATTGAAGATGTTCAGCGGTTGAAATTGTTAAGAGTATGTACACTCCCAAAGGTGTGGAGGAACATGGTTACCTACACAGTCCAGCATGACAATAACATGATATGCCTGATTACTACGATATTTTCTTCAGCTTCTATTCCTCCATCTACCTTTTTGGGGGGAGATATAAGGATCTTTTATGTACTCTTTCAATGCATTTTGTAGGTTTGTATTAATTCCTCTAAGGTTGTACTTAATACATTACATCTCCTAATTTCATCTTGGGCATAGCCGTGAAGGTAGTTAAATCTTCTATCGGCTTAATGGTCCTGTCACAGACTCATCTTTAACTGCAAACTTCTCCTCATAAATAACTTCTCCTCAACAATGTAACATTGTTTAGTTAGACCATGATCAAATGTTTCTGTGCTAACTTTGCACATTGAATAAGTTTATTTCATTATTCTAGCATTAATTGAACATTTGATGAATGTGTTAGTCTAGTGTTAACTTCGCACATTTGATGAGTATACTTTGTTAATCTATTGTTAACTTTGCACATTTGATGAGTATACTTTGTTAGTCTAGTGTTAACTTTGCACATTTGATGAGTATACTTTGTTAGTCTAGTGTTAACTTTGCACATTTGATGAGTGTATTTTGTTAGTCTAGTGTTAACAGATTCAGTGCCAAACAAAAATCAGGTTTGGACCAAACAAAAATGGATGATGGAAAAAAAGAAGTGGTGTGTCACTGTTACGACTTAAATTGTTAATATGGCAGCAGGCATGTTATATTGTAACACAATGACAACATTTTGGCGATATATAAACTCATGGCAGATATGGGAAGTTGCTTAAGAAGATTAATCATCCCATGGCACTTAATTAGTTCACTTGGCACATTTGATGAGTTTACTTTGTTAGTCTAGTGTTAACTTTCACATTTGATGAGTTTATTAATCTAGTGTTAACTTTCACATTTGATGAGTTTATTAGTCTAGTGTTAACTTTCACATAGTGAGAGGGGGCTGAGTGGCCTTGAGGTATGGTGTCCGCCTCGAGTGCTGGAGGTCCCGTGTTCAAGCCCCGGTGAGGGCAGGATTTTTTCACGTGGACTTCTAGTCTCTGGGTAGTGAGATCAGATGCCCGTGTGTATTGTTGCGCACGTAAAAAATCCCTTGGCAGTTGGAAATTTCAAAAAGAGTAGCCTAACAGTGCTGCATGGGCAAAATTTCGAGTTAAAAATATACACAAAGTATTTCAGGATCCTCGCCGGTGCTACAGAGTTCATGCACTGAGCTGAGATTCTCCGGACTCAGGCTTGAATTAGGAGTAGAACAGAGCACTTATGGGTTACACATGTGTACCGTGATGTTGATCTGTCGACTAAACTAAACTAAAACCTTTCACATTTGATAGTTTATTAATCTAATGTTAATTTTGCACATTTGATGAGTTTATTAGTCTAGTGTTAACTTTCACATTTGATGAGTTTATTAGTCTAGTGTTAACTTTCACATTTGATGAGTTTATTAGTCTAGTGTTAACTTTCACATTTGATGAGTTTATTAGTCTAGTGTTAACTTTCACATTTGATGAGTTTATTAGTCTAGTGTTAACTTTCACATTTGATGAGTTTATTAGTCTAGTGTTAACTTTCACATTTGATGAGTTTATTAGTCTAGTGTTAACTTTCACATTTGATGAGTTTATTAGTCTAGTGTTAACTTTCACATTTGATGAGTTTATTAGTCTAGTGTTAACTTTCACATTTGATGAGTTTATTAGTCTAGTGTTAACTTTCACATTTGATGAGTTTATTAGTCTAGTGTTAACTTTCACATTTGATGAGTTTATTAGTCTAGTGTTAACTTTCACATTTGATGAGTTTATTAGTCTAGTGTTAACTTTCACATTTGATGAGTTTATTAGTCTAGTGTTAACTTTCACATTTGATGAGTTTATTAGTCTAGTGTTAACTTTCACATTTGATGAGTTTATTAGTCTAGTGTTAACTTTCACATTTGATGAGTTTATTAGTCTAGTGTTAACTTTCACATTTGATGAGTTTATTAGTCTAGTGTTAACTTTTACATTTGATGAGTTTATTAGCCTAGTATGCAACACCATCAACTACCATCACTGGCCCTATCAAAGACATTGTATAATCACATGGAATGACGCTATCCAGAGCCGCCCATCAAGTGCTGAAGCTCAAACTATTCCTCCCCATTACGCTTGACAGCAGAAGTGGAAGATGATGATGATGAGATGATGAGGATTAGTCTAGTGTTAACTTTCACATTTGATGAGTTTATTAATCCAATGTTAATTTTGCGCATTTGATGAGTTTATTAATCTAATGATAATTTTGCACATTTGATGAGTTTTATTAATCTAGTGTTAACTTTAACATTAGATGAATTTGTTAATCTATGACAGTAGACGGTACTACCTGCTTTCTGCTAGCGCTGAATGTTGGATGGATATATAGACAGATAGAATCACACACATACATACATACAGAGACACAAGTATTTATAAGCACACCCACAACCAGATCCAGGTATATATCTTTAGAACCCATGACACACAACTTTGACTATGCAGAATTTGTATCACCATCTATTTTCCCATGAGGAGATGAAAAAGTGATCCTTAGTAATCTGTGGCCAGGACGGGTAATCAGTTTATCACCTTGACTGGACGTGACCGCAGTAGGACATCCCATTAACCCTTCTTGGTTGTCTATTTCTGTGTAAGAGTTTTGTTACTTCAGACCATGTTGCTTTCAGAACACATGTAAATTATGATGAGTTTGTTAATCTAGTGTTAACTTTAACATTTGATGAGTTTGTTAATCTAGTGTTAACTTTCACATTTGATGAGTTTGGTAGTCTAGTGTTAACTTTGCACATTTGATGAGTTTATTAATTTAATGTTAATTTCGCACATTTGATTTGTGTACTTGTTAGTCCGGTCTATGTGTACTGTCAACAGATTTCTTGAGCACATTGTCGCTTCAGTTCATGACTAACACAAGTTCTCAATCAATGAATTGCTCAAACCAACTTCAAGCCAAAGTCGATGATAGAACAATGGACATCCACTGTGATTTGGGTGAAGTAGTGAAACAAGTGATAGTAACTGGCGAGGGTGTCAAGTACCTATGTTCTCTTTACATCAGCGGAGGTGAGGTTCTAGCTTTGTTATTCCTTGTTTGTATGGGTGGAGTGGCCTAGAAATATGACTTGAGTCTCTAACTTTAGTGGACTTTGTACACTCCAGGTATACAGCATGTGGGATTTGTGCAAACTAAGAAAATACTGGTCAACTCCTCTGATCCTAGGCTAGTGGATTGAACTTCTGGCCTTTTCAGACAAGAGTGAAACATTCAGAGAATCTGTGTGTGGTGCACATATTAAGAACATTCTGGCAGTTGGAAATTAGGAGCAGGCCCACAAAAAAGAATATATATTTCATGTGTGATTCTGATATAAGAACATTTGGATCTTTACCTAGTGTTTTGGAGTTCATGTACTATGGTCAGATTCTCCCAGTGCGATCTGTGGGAAGAGAATGTAGAACTTACAGAGGAGTGTGTAGTCAACATGGCCCTTTACACACACAAATCACATCATATCCTTCTCTATGTCATATTCGTATTGTTTGGTGGTAGCCTGGTAATGCACCAATCTTCCATGATGGGAAAGGACCCCATGTCCATGCCACTGTGGCATAGTGGGATAAGCTACTAACCCAAATGGAACTCTGTAGGTGATGTAATCATCAGTCTTAACTACCAAAATACTTTCCGATACGCATTTATGAGGCTTGGTTGACATCAGAACCATATGGTTACAGAAAACAGTTTCATATGAGATAGAATTGCATAAACCCACGGACATATCATGGATTTAACATTTTTTATTTGATTTTCAAAACCATTTGTAATATTCATTAACGTGGTTAATTGCACAAACCCATCTAGTTATCTTTATAGCAGCAATATTTTTAGTCAAGATCTGATGAATGATTGACACCCAATGGTTTAGTTACGTAGATGTCTGCTAGAGGGGGCAGAAGCTTGTCGTGTTCTGTGCCATGAACAAGGAGCACTTACCAGGGCCTGCAAGACTAGAGTTATCCATCAGAAATCTGGATTATAAAGTCTTAGCATTACAGAGTTAAAGCACATCATTTGTCTGTGGCCTTCTCAGTCTCTACATAGCCATATGGTCATGTCCTAGACTGGGGCTTAAACCAGTTATTTCTTGTTTTGATGCTTTGTGCCACTTAATGTTTTATTTCCTAAGCACATGATTATTTCTTCTTCCCTCCATCCTTGTTCTGCTTTTTAATGTCAGGTTACAATACACCATCTTGAGAGAGCTCTGATGTGTGCTGCACATATGGTGTTATTTAGTCTCTGATACTCCATCAATCCATTGCTTGTGGGGTGATCTCTTGCCCTGTGTTCATTGTGTCTAAGTGCCTGTGGGGTTTGCAGGGGAGAAAACTATACTTAAGGCAGAATTTCTTTATCATGAAAAGGCCGGTTGTCTCCTAAAGATGGCTTATTAAATTTAGAAAAATATTCTAAGGGTTGGTCCTGTTAGAAGTGGAGCCTGGGATGTTGATTATGTGAAAGGTAATATCAAAATGGTAAGGGGTGATCTAAAAAATGCCAAAATAGGATTGGATAACATTCGTTAATAGGCAGTGATTGGGCAACATGGACTAAGGGTAATGAATGAAAATGGAGAATTACTCATTAATTTGTGCACAGTTAGTCCATATGTCATAGGCAGGAGTGTTTCATCATTTAAAAAAAAATCAATAAAGCTACATGGGCAACACCCGACTACACAATGAAAAAACCAAATTGATCATATATGTCTTAGTAAGATTTTGATCTGACTACATGATGTAAAAGTCTTTAGAAGGGCAGATATAAATTCAGACCACCATCTGCTGATAATTAAAATTAAGTTAAAACTCAAGAAATATATAACATCTTATAAACATGAAATTCAGTATAATGTAGAATATCTCAGAAACCAAGATATTAAGTTAATGATCACAATCTGTAATAAGTACCAGGTCTTGCAACACTTAGTAGACAAGGAGTACACGGAAAAGAGTGGACAACATGTTAAAAGCATTTGGACGTCTTTGCAAGAAAGAAACAAAAACATAAAGATGGATTACACCGTAAACTCTCAAGAAAATAGAAGAAAGGAAAAATAAAAAGGCAGACTGAAATAATAGCAAAACAGAACTGCTAAAGTCAGAAACCAAGAAAAATATACAGAAGCTAACAAAGAAGTCAAGAAGCACACACAGGCGGATAAAAGACAATATGTAGATGCTGTAGCAAAATAGTCAGAGAATGTGTTAGTGAAGGGAAACTTCAGAGACTTTTACATCATAAGGAAATTGGTAGGAAAATATAATCAACCAAAGAGATATATAAAATATTGTAAAGGGTAAGTTCTCACCAGCATTAAAGATCAAATGAACAGATGGGGTGAATATTTTAAGGACCTTCTGAATAGAATGGTTTCAAATGACTCTTCTGATATCCAGCCGGCAGAAGCGGAGCTGGATATCATCTGTGAAAAACCATCAAAGAAGAAATTAGAAAAGCTTTCAAACTACTGAAAGATGGGAAACCTGCTGGTCCAGATGGTATCCCAGCAGAAGCTATTAAATTCACTATAGACACTTCATGTGTCAGGTCTTAGTCAGATATGACTGAGTTATCGTATGACATATATATAGTTAGAAAATCTTCAGCCCGTGATTATCCAGAACATTTAAAACAAATTTATGTTATCTGGTGTCAGGAGCTATCACAATGCTTGATGATTCTGAAAGCACTGTTTTCTAAAACTGAGCTATCATATAACAGTAGACGGTACTACCTGCATTCTGTTAGCGCCGAATGTTGGGAGGCGCTCTCCAAACCCAACACCCCACATTCTGCCAATTGCTCGGGTGGTGGATCACAATAGGGAGGGTACAAGCCTTACCCTAGTGCCAGGAAATGCAACCTAAAGGCTAAATGTCATGGCAGAGTAGACCAGGCCCTAAGCCTTGGTCGGCAACTGGTCTAGGATGGAAGCTTTGACAGGTGGAAAGTTAGAACATTGCTTTGTTGATCCGGCAGCTTCTGCAGCTTGTCTTGTCCCAGACTATTGGTGTTACCTTTCCTCTGGAGTAAACTAGGGAGGCCGAGAGAGAGATCATGCTGCTTGGACAACACATGATATCTAAATTCAGCCCAGGCATTGTGCTGTGGAGGGGTCCATTTCACAAACTATCGTTTGTCAAGACGGCAACTGAACTGCTGCACAAATTATATGGTAGTCTGGGAAAGAAAGAAAGAAAAACCAGCAGACTGGAGAGAAGGATATTGGTGAAGTTGCTTAAGAAAGAGGACCTGCAGGAGTATGGAGATTATAGAGGAATAATGCTGTTGTCATTGCCTGGGTGTCTCACCTGTCTTCATGCTACAGTGCTGAAGCTATAAGAGTGTGTGTTATATTCTTGTTACATGACCAAACCATCCAACTTGATTATATTCCTTAATATCTACTGGAACCCTACTTAATTAATTTGAATGTGGGAGTGTTAGAAGCAGTTGTAGCATACTGGTTGGTTTAGTCGGTTACCCACAACATTAGTCTGGAGTTTCCAAACAGTGGTGGTATTGAATTCTATTCCTCAAGCAATATAATTATGTGGTCAACCTAGTCTCATACAATGGTACCTCATAGCTTCCAGCATTTTCTGTAAAGGAAAAACAGTGAGAACTCATCTTGCCGAGACCTATGTGTAATCTTAAAGCTTTACATACCAATGGCAATATTTGTTGTGAAATTAAGTATGCATTTAAAAATTGCATCTGACAGGTAGAAATGTAGCTCTAAAACAGAAGACCAAACAGTCCAGCACCTTTTTGCAGTTATTGACTTCACAGTCGAGGAGTGCTGTTGATGGCAACAAGGACAGCAATTTTGCCCACGGCAGCTGTACACATACAGATTATCATGACAATAGTCCCTCATGGAGTGTCTTCTTGTCCAGGAAGCTATCAGTGAACAGATATGTGCTGTACAATAGAGATAAAGGTAAATTCTAGAAAGTTAGTCATATTTTGTCTAATCATGCCTATAATTGTATATTGCCTTATTCTAGTCTATGCTAGCCTTGATTAGTCTAGTTTTACCATACTTTTTCTGGTCTTGCTTTATATTGTTTTCCTTTGTCTAGTCTGGCTTTGTATGGTCTTGTCTTACTTTGTCTTGACAGGTCTAGACTTGTCTTGCTTTGTCTAGTTTTGTCTTTTCTAGTCTTGTCTTGTTTTGTCTAGTATAGTCTTGTCTTGCTGTGTTAGTCTTGTCGTGGTGTGTCTAGCCCTGTCTTGTATCGCAGTGTCTAGTCTTGTCTCGCAGTGTCTAGTCTTGTCTCGCAGTGTCTAGTCTTGTCTTGTTCTGCTTTGTCTTGTCTTGATTTTTCTAGCTTAGTTTTGTCTTTTCTGCCTTTGTTAAGTCTTGCCTTGCTTTGTATAGCCTAGCCCTGCCTAGTCTAATCTTGTATACCGTTGTCTAGTCTAATTTGTGTTGTCTTGTCGTGTCTAGCCTAGTCTAATCTTGTATACCATTCTCTAGTCTAGTTTGTGTTGTCTTGCCGTGTTTAGTCTAGTCTAATCTTGTATACCATTGTCTAGTCTAATTTGTGTTGTCTTGCCGTGTCTAGTCTAGTCTTGCATGATCTATTCTAGTCTTGTCTTGTCCTCGGTTGTCTTGTCTTATTACCTGCCATATTTGTAAAAGTTGTCTATGTTAGAAACGTAACTAATGATTTGCAATGGTAATGATTATAATTACAGATTCTCACAGACTACAGGGATTCCTGCTGGAAACTTTTAGTGAAGAAGGGATGAATGTGTTCCAATTTAAGGACATCACACCAACATTCCAGAATGTGTACACAATAACAACAGCACCAGTGTCTCTTATATCACGTGTCACCATAAAAACTGCTAGGTCGAGCGCATATGATGCAGCCAGTTATCTGACGCTATGCGAAGTTGAAATTTTTGGGGGTAAGTATGTTGCATGTCCACATATTATAATGTTATCCATTTATGAGCAGTTGTGACCAATTGGTATAGTTAGCTAGTTGCATATCCTTTACAGGACGTTTGCAGTCAACACCAGCATTTGTTTTGCTGTTGTTGATGTCTTGGCAAGTTTACGTTCAGTAGTTTGCCATTGCTTTCTGAACGACCGGCACCCATACCATTCGTAAAAAACCAGCGCAACGCGGTCTGCTTCCAAATTGCACATAGCTGTGTTTCAAATGCGGGTATGCGGGATCATGAACCACGTCCGTAACCCCTTCATTACAGAGACCAGCTGTTGGTATAGTGCTGGCTTACTATTACAGTAGTCTGGATTCAGTTGTCAGATTTTGTCACACCCGTTAGCATTGATGAAACCTCATAAAATGACTGCTAGATGTTTGGGATTCTTCGTCTTCTTCCTCTCCCCTCCTCCTCCTCCTCTTCCTATTTTTGTCAGGAGCCAGGTATGGAGGAGACATTGGCGAACATGACTCTTCCAACGGGTGATTTTTAATGAAATTGATGTTGCTGATATTATTGCTTCTTGCCCAGCTATCCTCCTTTTCCTCTCTTTTGTTGCTATCATCATTATATGCCATGTTGATAAGCGCGTGTGGTCATGGTTATAATCTCACACAACCACCAACATCTTAAATGAGGTCTGTGTTCTTGTCCAGATTATTCCATGTGGCCTAGAAGTCTTTATTGATTTGCCTTCCGTTTGTTCTCTTTCCATCAAGATTGCCATTTGTCACTTAGTTTTTCAAGTATATTTCTCCTCATAACATGCCCAAACATCTTAAATGTCAATGTCTAATTTCTCTAAATAATTTACAAATTTATTTTGTTTCTTGAAGGACTGTCTCATTTGTTGTTTTCTATCCATTCATGGTATTCTTTGCATTCTCCTCCTAGGAGATCCATTTTCACTGCCATTAGATGTTTCTCAGCTTGTCTGCTGTTTATGTTTCAATGTATACTTTTTATTCTTCTTTTTCTTCTTCCTTCTCCTCATTCTTCTTCTGCTGCTGCTGCTTCTTATTTGGCTGGTATTGATCTACTATGTTGTAAATTTTTTGGGCAGCTTGATGCTTCTAATAAATGTTCTTTGCAAGTTTAAGGTCTTTCCAGTCTCTCCAGAGATCTGCAAGCTCCATCAATTTCATTTGTCTTTTCTTTATGATTTTGATGAATTATCTAGTAACCCCTGCTGCTGCCAATACCTCAAAATTTGTTTTTCTTCCTCCTCCACAATATTCACACATTCTTCTTATATAAAACATTCCACGACCTCCAGTATCTTCATCATTTCATAACTCATTGTCCAGCTTTGGCATCCATCCATCATGTGCCATGCCGATAAGCGAGGACGGTCGTGTTCTTCCATCTCACTTGATCACCACAGTCATGGATCATCTCCGTGTTCTTGTCTCGACCATGCCATGTGGCCAAGCCATCCAGGTATTTACTTCTTGGTCTTCCCTTTGGTCTCTTCCCTTCGATCTTGCCAGTCATCACCAAGTCCTCCAAGTCATTTCTTCTCATAACATGCCCAAAAAAGTTTGACTGTCTACGTCTAATTTCTCTAATCAGTTTATGACCTTTCTTTTCTAACCCTAGTTGTTCACTGTATGCAACAACTGCATCGACTAAATGTTGCAGGTCCTGTTCATTATCTGCAATCAAGACTGTATTATCTGCATATCTAATGTTATTGATGTATCGTCCCCCAATGTTGATTCCTTCCATATCTTCTATATTTCTGAAAATATTTTCACTGTCCATGGAAAAAAAGATCTGGAGACATTACACATCCTTGTCTCACACCTCTTTTAATAGCCTGATATTGACTTACATCGTTATCAATTCTGATGGCAGCTTGTTGTTTCCAATATATGTTTTTAACAATTCTAAGGTCTTTTCCGTCAATTAGTAGATCCATATGGAAGAGCAAACCACACATCATCTTTGATATTTGTTTTTCATAAAAATCTTGGATAAATCAATTCTATTTTTATCAGGAGCAAGAAGCAAATAACAAGACATGCACACCATTATATTAAGTAAATGGATGCTTCCTTTCTAGTATGGTTGATAGGCAGGTGATCCATTAAAGTCCTGGAGTATTATTCATTTGACTCATTTTGGAATTGTAGTACATGGTTCTGTTACCTAGCTACTGAGTTGAGTGCTTGGTGTGACACTGTGGAATGCTTTTTGATCCGTCCGTGGTGGTTTGTGTTGTGAACTGCACATTCAGAAAAATGGTGGTTGGTTGGTCGCTGAACTATGGTTTGACTTTTGCAGTAATGTCTGTACAAATGCTGGTTTTTCTAGTGAAAGCTGCTCCCAAGGACAGTGAACTGTAATTCTAATGGCTGACATTTGTGTTGGCTTTCTGGCAGCGGCCTTATACATGCATAATGTATGTGCGTGCTGATGGTTTTGTTGGGACTGGTGTCTGTTCCACTGTTCACATGGGACAGTGAGGAGAGTGTCACAGCTCTATCAGCCTGTGGGAGCCACTGTAGTGCAGTAGCTGGCATGCTTGCCTGGTGGTTATGGTTTCACATTCACAGAGTGGTAACATTTACCTGGACTCTCGGGTCACCCCAGGCTACAATGGGTACCTGGAAATGTCCTGGCAGGTCAAGGCGGCCGGTGTGTGACTGACCACATTGTCTACAGAGTGCCACTTGGTCTGTGGGGCCAGCACCATATGTCCAATACACCTCCAGGTGTGGGCAAGGGTCCTGCCAAGTAGTGAGTCAGAATGAATGACGTCAGGAAGAATCTGAGATAGAATCTCGAACCAACAGATAGATAAAGTAGCTACATGACGTGAGAAGGTAGAAACGTCACAGTGATATAGTTTAGCAACAACAACAGATGGAGCTTGGGCTGACGGCAAGGAAGGCGGCATGAAGCTATTCAAGGAGAGAAGTTTGTCAACAAACCTCCAGGACATGACACTGATGGCTAGTCACGATTTGGTAGAAGAGATATATCATTGAAGCATTAGTCTTCTCAGTCAGAAAACAACAGATGGCCACGAATGTGCAGATTAGGACTTAGCAAGGATGGCCAAGGTGACCGAACAGTCAACTGATAAGAAGCCTTAGAACTGACAATAAGGGGTGAGAAATTGTCCTAGGAATTCTATAGTAGGTTTAGCTGTGTGATGATGTTTATTGCTACGATACCGGCCCTCCTGGATGTACAGGAACCGTATTCTGATGATTATTAGTATTATTCATATTATAATTTATATTTGATAAGCTGCCCACCGGGAATAAATATTGACATAAAGGACACGTCAACCGGCTTCGAGTTGTCAATGATGTTAGCACATTACTTCCGGATGCTGTCCATTTGGTGTTGCCTGGACAAATGAGTTGTGTTTTGCTGATGTTCATTATTATTATTATTACCTCAATCACCATTTGGCAGGTCCTTACTTTACATATGCTTACAGTTGTATAATAGGTTGTTTACTTACTATAGTCTACCCATAATGTGTCTTGTAGAGTGATCCAACCTAACTTTACATATGCCAGATGTACTTACAGTTGTATAATAGGTTGTTTACTTACTATAGTCTACCCATAATGTGTCTTGTAGAGTGATCCAACCTAACTTTACATATGCCAGATGTACTTACAGTTGTATAATAGGTTGTTTACTTACTATAGTCTATCCATAATGTGTCTTGTAGAGTGATCCAACCTAACTTTACATATGCCAGATGTACTTACAGTTGTATAATAGGTTGTTTACTTACTATAGTCTATCCATAATGTGTCTTGTAGAGTGATCCAACCTAACTTTACATATGCCAGATGTACTTACAGTTGTATAATAGGTTGTGTACTTACTATAGTCTACCCGTACTGTGTCTTGCAGAGTGATTCAATCTCACTTTACATATGCCAAATGTACTTACAGTTGTATAATAGGTTGTATACTTACTATAGTCTACCTGTAATGTGTCTTGTAGAGTGATCCAACCTTTGGACCTGGACACCCTGCCAGTGGTTACACTACTGCCGGCATAGCTCTTGCAGTAATGATACAATACAAACTCATCTATCCTGGCAAGCATTAGGCGAGGAGAGGAGTGGGTCAGAGTGCCAGCACAGCAGTCAGACTTGTGCAAAGTTATAATCACATTGTGCAGGGAGTGGCCAGCAGGGGCCACGGAAGTGGACATCCAGCACCTAATTCAGGATAATGCCCGCCCGGGTGATGTGATTATATACACAGATGGTTCGGTGTTGAGAAGCAGGAGAAGTGCCTGGGGGTTCTTAGCAAAAGCTAATGGTCGCCGTTTGGTGCAGGAGAGCCTGGCATATGATACCACAACATCTAGCTTAAAAAAGGAGGTGGAGGTGGTCAGTGCAGCTTTTCACTGGATGGAGAATACAATATACACACACATCGTGATTGTAACTGACTCAGAACAGAAAGCTAGCTGAGTAGGGTGAGGACAGGCAAGCTTCGTGCAGAGTGGCTTGTGTTCGCTTCGGAAGTCACGGGTGACAAGCATCGTCTGGATCTTTTCTCCGGGGCGTGCTGGTGTGCTGGGGAATGAACAGGCAGACAGATTGGCTGGCTCTGCAAACCTGGTGGATTATTGATGCATGATAAGGAAGACGTGGTTGTGGCCTTGTGGGAGCACGTGTACACCTCGGAGGAGCAAATGGATCACCATGGTCTGGCAAGAATGCGACAGCGAGGGGTGACGAGGGGATCTGGCCGACGATCGACGCTCAGAGGAAAGGCGAGACGGACATATAATCAGATTGCTACTGGTACTATTAGTGTTGGAATTCTTCGCTGGCTGCTGAGGATGGGGACGGAGCACTTATGGGAATGCCCCGAATGCTGTGATGTCAGTTCCTAAATCAATCAATCAATCAATCTATCCTGGCAAGCTGGGGGACATAAGGAAAATAAGACAGTACATATCCCTTCCTTTCTGTTACCATTGTCTGGAAAAAGATGATGGTTGTGTTGTGTCCATTTACTGTCCAGGTGTAATGTATGTACCATTCAGCCAGTGTATCTGATCTCTGTGCATGCTGATATGTTCTGTTGTAAGTTATTTTCCTAATTTTGAAATTCCTTATCGCCCTACTCTTGACTATCGTCAACTACCGAGGAATTGTCCATGTGTGCAGCCTGTAATTCTGTAATTGGAATGTATTATTTTTCATCTGTGTCGAAGAAAGCTAAACGTCTGATCTGCCTTGAGGTTTGTCAGAGTTTATTTTCCAACACCAACACCACAACCCTTGGGATTTGTCTGTACAGGCTCCATCTCCCTCAGCAAGATGTCAAACAGTATGGATACTTGTAGTTGCCAGTTGCTTACTCACACCTCTGTTGTCCTCTACCACAATCCTCCATGTTAGTGCCAAAATAGATTCCTAACTATATCAGTCACAACTGTATGTTGTCATCGATTTGTGTTACCTCGTGCAAAGGGTGATCTTTTTTATAGACTGTATCATACTCTCTTGCTCAATCCATGTACCATCATGAGGTTCCCTGAAGACAAGCCAATAGACCCTTTTATTTCCAAATACACTGGCATGGCCTGAAAAGTATAAACACTTTAGCTCTAGTAGGTGTGATAACAGTGTATATGTGTGTATGCGTGTGTGTGTGTGTCAACCACTTATGCTAGAAATCTGATCCACCCTGAGATCACAGGTGACCATGACATCATATAGTTCCCAGGAAAACATGTTATGGATTGGATTTTAGCCAGCTGCTTTTTGAGTTCGAAGTGGATGCCATACCTCTAAGCCAGTGGACCCTCGGTAGAAGTATGGACACGTGTGTAGTGTTTTATAGCCTCCTGATGTGACAACTAGATGGGACATGAGGAAAGCTGGTAAATTATTTTATTATCCTGCAGATACTGTGTGTGAGCCTGGCCTGTATGGACGAGACTGTGAACACAAGTGTGCCTGTGCAGACAGAAATAACACATGCTTCGTCAGCACTGGAGGATGTCCTTCTGGCTGTGCTCCTGGTTTCCAGGGGGAATCTTGTGATCAAGGTGGGTCAGTCAGAGCTAGGCTGATATAACTCATGGCTTGTTGTGTATACCCACTATCACTGTTGTTACAACATTGCTTTTAGGAATGTGCATGTTTTCCTAAAAGAAAACGTGTTAACAGTAGCCTTTCAGAGATACAAAACAATGCATTAACTACCTCATCATCATGATTATCATCATCATCGCTGGGTTTGACGATCAGAAGATTGATATTAAAGCCATATGTCATACCATAACATGCTACTGCCCTGTGCATTTTGCAGTTCTCTAAGGCTCATTATCATTTTCAACTCTGATATTCTTTTGCATATCTGTGTATTGTAATTGTTTCATTTAAGCCCTCTTGTCTTTCCTTCTAGATTATGCTCTCCACTATTTTCAATATCTGACCCCCTGTGTCTCATACTGTGACCTTACCTCTGAAGTCGGAGTGGGTTCGCCTGATGGCGAGGGACACTGTTAATATGGAAAGCTAATTCACATGCAAAATTCAGTCCACCACAAGTAGAAGTAGTGTGTATGGACTACGTTTGAGTTCAAAGCGAGCGAGCGGAAACAAATACTGTGACCTAGCCTTGACAGTGTAGTGTCTGTGTAACTGTCAGTGCTTGTCAAGTTGCTGTTATGTCTAGGGTTTTAAATCTTGGTCATGGGGTCTTTTTGTCTGTCCAGCTCACTCTTTGCAGGTCTCACAAGTGTCTAAGGTCTCTTCATATTTCTGTCCATTTTTCAAAGACATTTAGTGTTATTGAAACAAAAATACATGTAGTGTTTTTTCATTCCCACAGATCAGTTACTTGATGTTAGAAGTCTAAGAGTAATAATTTCATCAAATAACATAATCTAAATATAAGTAATGGAAGCCACAATAAAGATGTGATTTCAAAGTAAATAACTGATTAACATATGTCCACCAGTGTGTAGAAATGGAACACATGGACCAGAATGTGGCAGCTCTTGTTCACAGTTTTGTAGAATGGATGATCTCAATACTACAGCGTGTGATCATGTGCATGGCGCCTGCCTGTACGGCTGTAAGCCTGGATACTCTGGATCAATGTGCTATGAAGGTAAGTGACTGTCAGGGTTTGATCTGTCTGGTGTCATTGTTATAAATGGGATAAGGGTGGGGAATGTTTCTCTCAGTGAATGAGCAGAAAGGCAAAGGTGGTTTTGTCTGGTGGTTGTAAACGAACATTCTCATGTATAGAGGTGGGTAAAGTGTTGACACAGGGCTACTGAGTACAACTCATGGCTGTATTTAAGACAGGGCAGTCTGAGATTGTGGACGGCTGTGGACCCAATAAATGGTCGTCGGGGTTCACCGCTTTTGACTTGATGTTATTGCAATCTTGTTGAGGCTGCTGATTAAGTCATTATCTGATTCATTGAATCACCTGCCTCTCTGAGGACATTCGGTGTATCAGCCTGGTCCAATGCTCCACTGCATCTTCCAGTCCATCTCTTGATGTTGTCTACCTATATATAATGTATTCTTGCATGCTTGTCTCCATTCAGCCTTTGGGCCAACCTTCAACAAGTTGTTTCATTATATGCCTGAAGTATTTTGATTGTCTGACCGTGATCTTGTTCAGTGAAGTTATAACACAGCACAACTACACAACTACCAAGAGCCACAATACAGCACATCAATAACTGCAAAACTATATTGTGCCACATTACATTACAGAAATGCCACAAAACCACATGTGATGTACAATGCCGAGGAAATATAGGATCGATTATCTGTGAATCCCTCCTGGGAAGAAAGACACAATAAGAAGAAGTGAGAACCACCATCTGACAACAACTTTCTTGATTTGTTTTCTTCTTTTTTTCTTCCTCCATTTACCTCAGTAAAGTGTTGTGGGGAGATGTAAAGATCTTTTGTGCTCTTTTTCCAATGCACTTTGTAGGTTGGCATTCATTTCTCTAAGGTACTGGACACCACCACTCCATCTTTTACATGATTTTCCCCTTGCTCTGTAACCATAATATTTCTTCAGTGTGGCCCTTTGTGGTAGATGGTACCAGGGCATTCTTGTGAGGTGGTAAAACCATTCATTCTATTGTTCTTTAATGAATTGCATGACTGGGTTCAGACTTAGTCTTCTTCTAATGCCCTTATTTCTTATTCTATCTCTCACGGTTACTCCCACAGCTCTTCTCAAACATCTCATCTCTATGAGCTCTCCGTGCAGGGTGTGCAAATTGCGGGTGCTGATAACCTATCATCAGCTTGAATAATTGGCTTGACTCTCATTCACTCATGCATTGTACAAAGTATCTGATCTCCAGCAGGCTTCATCACACCAGAGATCATGGTCAATCCTCTCTTTATTAAGCAGACTAGCTTCCAGGATGCCCAGTCTCGGTCAGAGTGGCTCTGGACTCTAGTGTGTCATTGTCTCTATGTCACATTTAGTGCCCATAAACATCAACAAAGTCTCTCCCCACCCTTCTCTTTCTCTCTGTCTCTCTCTGTCTCTCTGTCTCTGTCTCTGTCTCTCTCTTTCTCTCTCTCCATGCATGCACGCACAAACATCTCATTTCCCCATTATTTGAATACATTTATTACAGAATGTGAAAATGGACATTATGGTCAAGACTGCAATGCTACATGCCCACAGCTGTGCCTTGCCAACGTGACCAGTGAGCTGGTTGTGTGCCATCATGTGAATGGCACCTGCCTTCAAGGATGTCAGGCTGGCTACCTGGGACCTCTGTGTGATGAAAGTAAGTGTTATGTTTGAGTGGACAATGGGGTCTGCTTAGTGCAGGAGCAAGTCACAGAGGGTAGAACACCAGTTCCACAAATCATTGACCAGATTCCAATCCCCAGTGAGGCCAGGGAATTTGATCTATTGGAGGTAAAATTTTCCTCCCCTCGCTCTCTCTCTCTACTCTGGAGTACAGCTCCCCTCAAGTCACATTGTGCTACCCCCAGTGACTGTTGTCATCACCTGACTGCAGAGGTAGGACTTCAGACTACATTCCTTAATCCTGGATACTGCCACATTGTGGTGTGTGGAACACTGTATCAGTCTTGCTTGAGATATTGATTAGCTTCTGCTTTGGAGAGAGAGAGAAATCAGACTCGCTTAACAGGCAGAGGACCATACTACTGTCCCATTCATCACTCTGGTTATTCCAAAGCCAGTACAAGGCTTTCTCCACACCCTGTCAAGTCATTTTAGCACTCTTATTCTTGACTGTCACATTCTACCCACCTGCTTACACACCTTATGCACTGAGTTGGAAATCAGATTTCATGTGCTTATTTCTGTCAACTCTGGAAATAAGATATACTATGCACTACAACACCTGCTAAAATCAAATGTGCTATCTCGTAACACCAAGATCACAATTTACAAAACACTGACCAAACCAGTTGTGCTGTATGGCTCTGAAACCTGGAGTACAACGAAAGGAGACGAAGCCTTGTTACAAACCTTTGAGAACAAAGTTTTAAGATGCATCTTTGGACCCATTAGGGATACACAAAGTGGAGAGTGGAAAAGAAGAAGTAACAAAGACATTTATGATCTAAGTCCCCGCTAATCACTGGTATCATGAAGGCTAATAGGCTGCAATGGCTGGGGCATATAGAAAGAATGGAAGATAATGGGAAACAAAACTCGCTTACACTCAAGAAATAAATGACCGTAGACCCCGAGGTAGACCAAGAAGACGGTGGAGAGATAATATATATATATATATATATATACAGACCTACAAGCACTTGGAATCAACGACTGGCAAGAGAAGGTCAACCAGAGAGACAAATGGAGACAGCTTGTATCTGCAGCAAAGAACCTCAATGGCTCGGAATGCTGAAGAAGAAGAAGAATATCTCTGTCACAAATGGATTTGTTGTATAACCATTCTTTCTCAGACTGGTGATAAGGTCACTGTATTTTTCCATCTTGAATATGTGCTGCTCCTCAATGTATATATGAATAAAATTAGTGGAACTGTGGTAAGACTGCGAACATGTAAACAATATAAAATAACACAGCTTTACAGATCAGAATTATGAACAATACAAGGACGTTGTAGCGACTAGCCTTCATTAACACACAAATACATACACAAAACACAACATATAATCATGGAAAAGACCCTCCAGTGACTACATTAAGGTTTAAGAATAGGATGAGAAGAATAAAAAGATGAAAAAAAAATGAGAACAGTGAAGAGAAAATGAAAATTGGAAAAAATAAATTATTTGCTACTTATCTCAGAATCCCAGGCTGTGATAATAACATGAATTTTGCTACTCTTATATAGACAGCATGGGGGTCTGTGGGTCATGGGGACCGGGGTACGGGATGGTAATGGTTCAGTGGAGATCCCAGGTAAATGAGTGGAAGTGGCACATGAAATACGGGAGGAGGAGGTTAAGGCGGAAAACTGGAACCAATGGAGATGTGATGGTAGTCCGAGAGTGAAATGTAAGGAGTGCTCAGGTGGCCGTACGTACAATGCATGAGTGGGTGCCAGTGATTTGATTGATGTAAACAATGTATTTGAAATCAATAACTAGAAAGATTTGGATATCAGCTGCTCATCAATCAGCATCATTATGGTCATGTGCCCTTCCATGTGGCACAGAAGACTAGCCCATCATGAGCACATTGCAAAATGGGCCCCAAATTCTGGCCTTTCATAATTACAAGTTGAAGCAGTATAGTTTTGCTGATGTGTGTAAAGAGTTTTTGTGTCCTTTCAGCATGTAGCAGTGGGACATATGGACAGGATTGCAGCTCTGTGTGCTCTCAGTTATGTGAGGTTGGAAACATGAGCCAGCCGGTGTGTGATCACATTCATGGGACCTGTCTGCTGGGCTGTCAAGCTGGCTACTTAGGATCCACGTGTGATGAGTGTAAGTAGACATCTATGCTCATGTTGTCTGTCTGGCTACCTGTCTGCTGGGCTGTCAGGTTGGTTACTTAGGATCCACGTGTGACGAGTGTAAGTAGAAATCTATGTCCATGTCTGTCTGTCTGGCTGCCTATCTACCTGCATATCTGACTGTCTAACTGTCTGTATATCTATATTTCCATCACTTTGCCTCTCTATCTTTCCTTCTGTTTGCCCATCTTTTTTCTATCTGGGTAGGTTTGTTTGACATTGAGGCCCCTATTATGTCAACTACTTTATGAATGTTGTTTTATTGCAGTATCTATTTATAAATGTTGCTTTATTGCAGTATCTATTTATGAATGTTGCTTTATTACAGTATCTATTTATGAATGTTGCTTTATTCCAGTATCTATTTATGAATGCTGCTTTATTGCAGTATCTATTTATGAATGTTGCTTTATTGCAGTATCTATTTATGAATGTTGCTTTATTCCAGTATCTATTTATGAATGCTGCTTTATTGCAGTATCTATTTATGAATGTTGCTTTATTGCAGTATCTATTTATGAATGTTGCTTTATTGCAGTATCTATTTATGAATGCTGCTTTATTGCAGTATCTATTTATGAATGTTGCTTTATTGCAGTATCTATTTATGAATGCTGCTTTATTGCAGTATCTATTTATGAATGCTGCTTTATTGCAGTATCTATTTATGAATGTTGCTTTATTGCAGTATCTATTCATGAATGCTGCTTTATTGCAGTATCTATTTATGAAGGTTGCTTTATTGCAGTATCTATTTATGAATGTTGCTTTATTGCAGTATCTATTTATGAATGCTGCTTTATTGCAGTATCTATTTATGAAGGTTGCTTTATTGCAGTATCTATTTATGAATGTTGTTTTATTGCAGTATCTATTTATGAATGCTGCTTTATTGCAGTATCTATTTATGAAGGTTGCTTTATTGCAGTATCTATTTATGAATGTTGCTTTATTGCAGTATCTATTTATGAATGCTGCTTTATTGCAGTATCTATTTATGAAGGTTGTTTTATTGCAGTATCTATTTATGAATGTTGCTTTATTGCAGTATCTATTTATGAATGTTGCTTTATTGCAGTATCTATTTATGAATGTTGCTTTATTGCAGTATCTATTTATGAATGTTGCTTTATTGCAGTATCTATTTATGAATGTTGCTTTATTGCAGTATCTATTTATGAATGCTGCTTTATTGCAGTATCTATTTATGAATGCTGCTTTATTGCAGTATCTATTTATGAATGTTGCTTTATTGCAGTATCTATGAATGTTGCTTTATTGCAGTATCTATTTATGAATGCTGCTTTATTGCAGTATCTATTTATGAATGCTGCTTTATTGCAGTATCTATTTATGCATGCTGCTTTTTTGCAGTATCTATTTATGAATGCTGCTTTATTGCAGTATCTATTTATGAATGCTGCTTTTTTGCAGTATCTATTTATGAATGTTGCTTTATTGCAGTATCTATTTATGAATGCTGCTTTATTGCAGTATTTATTTATGAATGTTGCTTTATTGCAGTATCTATTTGAATATGAGTTTTGGGGTGTTTTGTTCGTTCGCTTTGAACCCGAGTGTAGTCCACACATGTGAAATGACTAAAAGTAGTGGTGGCAACTACTAGTGAGTGCACAGGTTTAATTTGGTGAGATAGTTACCAGTGTACTCCGCCATCAGGAGAAACATCTATGCCATACATCTACTGTCGCTCGTTGTCCTAGATATTATGACAGACTAACAGGAACATCTATGTAACAACGAAGAACGTAAGCAACTACTGGTGTCTTTGGCATTCTTACTTTATTTATTATAGACAATTGTCACAGCAGTCAAAGTCACAAGTTCCCGTACATCTGGGAGGGCAAGTGATACATTATCAATAATAATATATATATATATTGCTGCTGTAAACAGTTAAATACTTTTCAGAATAACCAATCGGTACAGCAGGCTATCATTCTGCGGCATTCATCTATGCTGAGTATCTACACAATATTCACTTACAGTTCATTCTTGGTGGCTGGCGCGCGATGACATTGGGCTGCCATTCGTTTGCCAACTGCGACAACCTTCATGCAGTCGTTTTAACAATGTTGACGTAAACGCCCATCGCGGATTCTTAACGTTGAATCACTGTACATCCTCTTGAATGATTTTGGATGACTATAGGCCATTTTAGCAATCTATTTGCTACTGCAAAACTTGAATAATTCTCCACAGCTGAAATTACTGACACATCTTTCCACTGTCGACTCCCTGACCTGACTGGTTCAGAAAAACCACCAGGCCCGGATCTTCACTATTATTATCACGTGATACACAATCTTTTTGAGTCGTTTCCCTTGATTCATCATCACTGTCTCCTCAAGGTCTGACTTCGCTTGATTTAATAGTGTGTGTCAGTTAACTGTTGTTACTTCAGTCACTCTCGCTTTTCCTTTATTGCTCTTATACTGTAAACCTTCTATTAATCCATAGGACTACTACTGTAGCCCCTATTTTGCCACATGGCAATCTACAACCTCTGAGATACTGGCAATTCTCTATTCAAGGACAAGAAGTCAACATTTAAGTCCAACTCACCAACGTGCAGAATGAACCCACTACACAGCGGTCATCAGAGAAAGTTTCAGCGCAAGCAGATTAAACCTTTCTGTCCTGTCATTCATTCACTCATTCAGTAGCATGTCCTTTACAGAACCTCGCTCCCATAACAACCTTCAGGAAACTTCTCTATCATAAGCAAGATATCCCGCATCCGATACAATCATCTGGAGATCATCCGCTACATCCTGCACCCATCTTCTCTTTGGCCTTCATCTTCCTCTCTTCCCGGGCATATGCTCCTCCATGATTGTTCTGTCCAAACTTTCTCTGTCCTGTCAACCTCCTGAATATATCCTGTTTGAAACCCTGTCTTGCAGTATGTGAGAATGGAATCTATGGTCCTGCCTGCAGTCTGTACTGTCCTGAACACTGCAAGGTCAGAGATGTGGGTGATACCATCTGTCATCATACTAATGGAACATGCCTGCAGGGGTGTCAGGATGGTTATGTTGGACCAGTGTGTAATCAATGTAAGTATAAACTTGTAATTTATGGGGACAGAAATGCTGAATGTCCATGTCATTCTCGTGTCATAACATGTCAGGTTATTCACCCCCCCCCCCCCCCCAATGTCTGGTATGTAAGCTTCCTTAGCATGTCACCCAACCATAAATGCTTCATAATATGATTCTTGGGGATTCAATGTGGTAGTTACCTTTTGATTTCCCCATTGGTATAAACGTTCCACAATAACATCGTTGTAAACTGTCGTAGATTTAGTTGTATTCAGGTGATTGAAAGTTTAGTTTAGTTTAGTTTAGTCAACGGATCAACATTACGGCACATGGGTGTAACCATGTGGCTCAGGCAGCCCCCTTAAGCTACTCTTTTTCGATTTCAAACTGCCAAGGGATTTTTTACGTGCGCAACAATACACACGGGCGTCCGATCTTACTACCCGGAGACCTGGGTAAATTTATTACTAGTAGTAAACGTAAAATCATCCCGGCCCTCACCGGGGCTTGAATCTGGGACCTCCAGCACTCGAGGCAGACACCATACCTCGAGACCACTCAGTTCCCCCCCCCCCCCCCAGGTGATTGAAAATAGATGTTCGAGTCAAAAAGGGTGTCAGACAGTTTAGTGTTTTGTTGCCATTTGTCTTTTCTGTGTGCAGTGAGAATATAGTGAGACTGAGTTGAGTTGAGTTAAGAACCGACATCACTGCACTCAGGACATTCCCATACGTACTCCATCTCCTCATTGAACAGCCAGTGAAGAGTCATACTACAAATTGTTCCCACCGCTATCTGATTAAAAGTTCTCCTGGTCTTCCCTCTCAGTTTTGAGATTCTTCCAGAACCCCTACCAATCCCCCGCAATCTCATTCTTTCCACATATAGGTTCACAATCTGTTCCTCCGCCTTCTCCACCTGGTCCCACAAGCACACGATCACCTCCCCCTTGTCCATAGGCAATCTACCAACAAGAGGTGCATTCCCTGCTAGTCTATCAGCCTGTTCATTCCCCCACACCCCCGCATGGCCAGGGCAAAATAGTCATACAATTCGCACAATCTGTGACCTCTGAAGCGACGATAGCCATTCCACACAAAACATTCCTTTCTCCACCTTACTAAGCATACTCTATGAATCCGTAATGAATTTAGTGTGTGTTGCAGTAGTCTCCTCTAGCCAACGGAATGCCGCTGTTACTGCCTCCACCTCCATTCTCATGCTGGAGGTCGTAGTCTCATATGCCAGACTCTCCTTTTTCAAGACTCGTCCATTAGCCTTTGCAATAAAAATATTGTGAGAAAAACATACAGTGCATATCAGTGGGGGAGAGGGAGGGGGAGCATATAACAAAAGAGTTGGGCTAATTGTTGTTGAGCTTATTTATAGAAGGAAATGAACATAGCTTGCAAGAACTGATTGACTTCACAGTCATACGTGAAAGATAACAAATAAGACTAAATGTTACAGGGCCAACACATTTGGCCATGACCAAGACATGAACAAGGATGGAATGTACAGTGAAGATATTTGGAACAGCACTGAAGCAATGACGTGCACACATGAATAAAGTGGGTTGAACTTTGGTTAAGCTATTGAAATGTAAATAGTTTGAAAGGACAAAGTGTAGATAAGCTTGACAAAATTGCTAAAAAGCTGGACATTATGATGATAAGTCTTCATCAGCAAACAACAACAAAACACTAATTACAGCAACATAAAACAGAGACATACATGACACGGTAGAGGTGATTTCCCCTTTCCTTTCACATTGAAAGGGTGACAGACAGTCATTTGTGTTGTATGTCATCCTTTAGCATGTGACTATGGAACTTATGGAGAAGACTGCAGATCGTCTTGTTCTCAGTTTTGTGTGCAAGAGGAGGTCAGTGAGTCTGTCTGTGATCATACTGACGGTGGATGTCTTCATGGTTGTCAGGCTGGTTACCAGGGACCCAAGTGTGATGAACGTAGGTAGCCATTAATTCAATTCATATGTCTTCACTACCACCATACGCAATGCTGGATTGTGTAGGCAATACGTACTCTGTTGATACACTCTAACACAGTGTTTCCCAACGTGGGGCCCACGCCCCACAGGGGGGCAATTTGACTGTTAAAGGGGGCAATTCGAAAATGGAAGAAATCGGCTGAATATAACAAAACGGGGAGACTTGAGACTGAAGTTAACTAAATTGGAACCTGACATAAGATCTCTTTGCAGCAAACATCAAGCGCAAGGATCTCACTAAATTTAAATAATAAATAATTACTAATAATTAAAATAATATAGAAAAATCTTTCATTAAAATTATTTTGTACTTGAATTTCAGATCTCCATTATATGTTTTGAAAATTTACTTACTGTGTTTGCTCAATAATTACCTAGTGATTTCTTCCTAAAACCTATCATTCAAGTTTCTTTAGTGAACATTTCAATTTTTGAATATTAAAAATAATGTATATGTTGGGGGGGGGGGGGGGGGGCGTGGGGCGGGGGAGGGGGCAATATGAATTTTAGATAGGCTTAAGTGGGGCATGGCACAAAAAAGGTTGGGAAACACTGGTCTAACATATTGTTTCTCACTCTGGTGATACATTCTAACATATTGTTTCTCACTCTGGTGATACATTCTAACATATTGTCTCTCACTCTGGTGGTACACTCTAACATATTGTCTCTTACTCTGGTGGTACACTCTAACATATTGTCTCTCACTCTGGTGGTACACTCTAACATATTGTCTCTCACTCTGGTGGTACACTCTAACATATTGTCTCTCACTCTGGTGGTACACTCTAACATATTGTCTCTCACTCTGGTGGTACACTCTAACATATTGTCTCTCACTCTGGTGGTACACTCTAACATATTGTCTCTCACTCTGGTGGTACACTCTAACATATTGTCTCTCACTCTGGTGGTACACTCTAACATATTGTCTCTCACTCTGGTGGTACACTCTAACATATTGTCTCTCACTCTGGTGGTACACTCTAACATATTGTCTCTCACTCTGGTGGTACACTCTAACATATTGTCTCTCACTCTGGTGGTACACTCTAACATATTGTCTCTCACTCTGGTGGTACACTCTAACATATTGTCTCTCACTCTGGTGGTACACTCTAACATATTGTCTCTCACTCTGGTGGTACACTCTAACATATTGTCTCTCACTCTGGTGGTACACTCTAACATATTGTCTCTCACTCTGGTGGTACACTCTAACATATTGTCTCTCACTCTGGTGGTACACTCTAACATATTGTCTCTCACTCTGGTGGTACACTCTAACATATTGTCTCTCACTCTGGTGGTACACTCTAACATATTGTCTCTCACTCTGGTGATACACTCTAACATATTGTCTCTCACTCTGGTGGTACACTCTAACATATTGTCTCTCACTCTGGTGATACATTCTAACATATTGTCTCTCACTCTGGTGGTACACTCTAACATATTGTCTCTCACTCTGGTGATACATTCTAACATATTGTCTCTCACTCTGGTGGTACACTCTAACATATTGTCTCTCACTCTGGTGATACACTCTAACATACTGTCTCTCACTCTGGTGGTACACTCTAACATATTGTCTCTCACTCTGGTGGTACACTCTAACATATTGTCTCTCACTCTGGTGATACACTCTAACATATTGTCTCTCACTCTGGTGGTACACTCTAACATATTGTCTCTCACTCTGGTGATACACTCTAACATATTGTCTCTCACTCTGGTGATACACTCTAACATATTGTCTCTCACTCTGGTGATACACTCTAACATATTGTCTCTCACTCTGGTGATACACTCTAACATATTGTCTCTCAATCTGGTGGTACACTCTAACATATTGTCTCTCAATCTGGTGATACACTCTAACATATTGTCTCTCAATCTGGTGATACACTCTAACATATTGTCTCTCAATCTGGTGGTACACTCTAACATATTGTCTCTCAATCTGGTGGTACACTCTAACATATTGTCTCTCAATCTGGTGATACACTCTAACATATTGTCTCTCAATCTGGTGGTACACTCTAACATATTGTCTCTCACTCTGGTGATACACTCTAACATATTGTCTCTCACTCTGGTGGTACACTCTAACATATTGTCTCTCACTCTGGTGGTACACTCTAACATATTGTCTCTCACTCTGGTGATACACTCTAACATACTGTCTCTCACTCTGGTGATACACTCTAACATATTGTCTCTCAATCTGGTGATACACTCTAACATATTGTCTCTCACTCTGGTGATACACTCTAACATATTGTTTCTCACTCTGGTGATACACTCTAACATACTGTCTCTCACTCTGGTGATACACTCTAACATATTGTCTCTCACTCTGGTGGTACACTCTAACATATTGTCTCTCACTCTGGTGGTACACTCTAACATATTGTCTCTCACTCTGGTGATACACTCTAACATATTGTCTCTCACTCTGGTGGTACACTCTAACATATTGTCTCTCACTCTGGTGGTACACTCTAACATATTGTCTCTCACTCTGGTGGTACACTCTAACATATTGTCTCTCACTCTGGTGGTACACTCTAACATATTGTCTCTCACTCTGGTGGTACACTCTAACATATTGTCTCTCACTCTGGTGATACACTCTAACATATTGTCTCTCACTCTGGTGGTACACTCTAACATATTGTCTCTCACTCTGGTGATACACTCTAACATATTGTCTCTCACTCTGGTGATACACTCTAACATATTGTTTCTCACTCTGGTGATACACTCTAACATATTGTCTCTCACTCTGGTGATACACTCTAACATATTGTTTCTCAGTCTGGTGATACACTCTAACACATTGTCTCTTGCTCTAGTGATACACTCTAACACATTGTCTCTCACTCTGGTGATACATTCTAACACATTGTCTCTCAATCTGGTGATACACTCTAACATATTGTCTCTCACTCTGGTGATACACTCTAACACATTGTCTCTCAATCTGGTGATACACTCTAACATATTGTCTCTCACTCTGGTGATACACTCTAACATATTGTTTCTCAGTCTGGTGATACACTAACCCATTGCCTCTTGCTCTAGTGATACACTCTAACACATTGTTTCTCACTCTGGTGATACACTCTAACATATTGTTTCTCACTCTGGTGATACACTCTAACATATTGTTTCTCACTCTGGTGATACACTCTAACATATTGTTTCTCACTCTGGTGATACACTCTAACATATTGTCTCTCACTCTGGTGATACACTCTAACATATTGTCTCTCACTCTGGTGATACACTCTAACATATTGTTTCTCACTCTGGTGATACACTCTAACATATTGTTTCTCAGTCTGGTGATACACTAACCCATTGCCTCTTGCTCTAGTGATACACTCTAACACATTGTTTCTCACTCTGGTGATACACTCTAACATATTGTTTCTCACTCTGGTGATACACTCTAACATATTGTCTCTCACTCTGGTGATACACTCTAACATATTGTTTCTCACTCTGGTGATACACTCTAACATATTGTCTCTCACTCTGGTGATACACTCTAACATATTGTCTCTCACTCTGGTGATACACTCTAACATATTGTTTCTCACTCTGGTGATACACTCTAACATATTGTTTCTCACTCTGGTGATACACTCTAACATATTGTTTCTCACTCTGGTGATACACTCTAACATATTGTTTCTCACTCTGGTGATACACTCTAACATATTGTCTCTCACTCTGGTGATACACTCTAACACATTGTTTCTCACTCTGGTGATACACTCTAACATATTGTTTCTCACTCTGGTGATACACTCTAACATATTGTCTCTCACTCTGGTGATACACTCTAACATATTGTTTCTCACTCTGGTGATACACTCTAACATATTGTCTCTCACTCTGGTGATACACTCTAACATATTGTTTCTCACTCTGGTGATACACTCTAACATATTGTCTCTCACTCTGGTGATACACTCTAACATATTGTTTCTCACTCTGGTGATACACTCTAACATATTGTCTCTCACTCTGGTGATACACTCTAACATATTCTGTCTCTCATTCTGGTGAATAGTATAAAACTGACATGATTGTATTTATGTAATGACTTTCTCCACCCAGAATGTGATAGACAATCACACGGCCAAGACTGCAACTCTGCCTGCCCACAACACTGTGAGAATATGGACACAAGCCTGTCTGTGTGTCATCACATATCTGGGGAGTGCACACAGGGATGTCTGCCTGGCTATAAAGGTGTTCACTGTGATGAACGTAAGTACAGCTCTTCCTCTATAATTCATTCATTGGTGGGAAAATGAATTAATAATGTCAGTAAATAGTTACATTATTATATGATTGATTTTATAATGAGGCTTATCTTTGCATGCATACATGAACTCTTTCTTGCATATGTTAATCTGACAGGATTATATTTTGTGTGTGTGTATATAAAATATCAATCAGTCAATCATGTGCCATGCTGGAAAGCGTGGGCGGTCATGACTCGCCATTTCACTCGATCACCAGAGTCGTAGATCAGCTCATTGTTCCTGTCTCGTCCATGCCATGTGGCCAAGCCATCCAGGTATTTTCCTCTTGGTCTTCCTCTTGGTCTGTTCCCTTCGACCCTGCCAGTTGTCACTAAGTTCCCCAATCCATTTCTTCTCATAACATGTCCAAAAAATTTGGACTGACTACGTCTAATTTCTCTAATCAATTTACGATTTTCATTTGTCTCCTGTAGTACTTGGTCATTGGTTTTTCTGTCAGTCCATGGTATTCTTTGCATTTTCCTCAGAAACCACATTTCTGCAGCCATCAGATGCTTTTCAGCTTGACTGCTCATTGTTCAAGTTTCACATCCATACAAAAGAACAGGCTCTATGTATCCCCTCAACACTCTTTTCTCGTTTCAATTGCCATCTTTTTATTGGTCAGATTGTTTTTCATCTTGCTAAAGGCTACTTTCGCCATGGCGATTTTTGTTCTAATCTCTTCAAGGCATCTCCCATCAGATGTTATGACTGTTCCGAGATAATTGTACCAATTCACTTGTTGAAGAATATTCCCATTTACTTGTATATTACATTGTGGTACTTTGTCCTTCCTAGTGACGACCATAACCTGTGTCTTTTTACAATTTAATTCTAACCCCAGTTACTCACTGTGTACAACAACCGCGTCTACTAATTGTTGCAGATCCTGTGCATTGTCTGCAATCAATACTGTATCATCTGCATATCTAATGTTATTGATGTTTCGTCCTCCAATGATGATTCCATTTATATCTTCTACATTTCTGAAAATATTTTCACTGTATAGAGAAAAAAGATCTGGAGACATTACACATCCCTGCTTAACACCTCTCTTAATAGGTTGATATTGTCCCACTTCATTATCAATCCTTATGCCAGCTTGTTGTTTCCAATATATGTTTTTTATAAGTCTAATGTCTTTCCCATCAATTTGTAGATCTGCAAGCATATCCACCATGTTGACATGTCTAACTCTATCAAAAGCCTTTGTGTAGTCAATAAAGCAAAGATGTTTATCCTTGTTTACTTCTACAGCACGTTCAATAACTGTCCGCAGCATATACACAGCATTTACTGTACCCTTTCCTTCTACAAACCCACATTGTTCTTCCCCTGTTTCAGGTTGTATTTTCTTCCTCACTCTTTGCATGATAATTTGTAGCAAAATCGTTGTGATGTGACTCATTATACTAATTGTTCTATGTTGATCACATTCCAAGGCTCCTGATTTCTTTGGGATTGCAATAAATACAGAGTTACATAATTCAGAAGGTATATTTCCAATATCATATAATGTGTTCAGCAGTCTGGCGACTTGCTCTAGCCCAAATTCTTCTAAAGCTTTAAGCATTTCTGTTATAATGTTATCTGCACCGGGGGGCCTTGCCAGCTTTCATTTGCTTAAGAACATTTTGAACCTCCATCTTTAAAATTTCTGGTCCTTCATTATTAAATCTAATAGCATACTGTTCCTCTCTGTTATCATTATACAGATCTTTCACATAATCTGTCCATACATGTAGAATCTGATCTTTTTCTATTATGATTTTGCCATCTTCAGTTTTTAGACAGCCTGTTGATGTACTTGTTCTTTTATTAGTAAGTTCCTGTATTCTTTTGTGCACTAATCTGGTATTTTGACTGTTGTGTTGTTTTTCAATTTCTAAGCACTTTTCCTCAAGTCATGCTTCTTTTGCCTCCTTACATAATATTCTGACTTGTCTGTGAATTTCTTCATATTTGGCAGAATTATTTTTGTTGAGTCTTCTTGTTTCCAATAGGTGTAAAATTTCTTCAGTCATCTATTTCTTACGACCCACCTTCTTTAATTTTTGAATAATTGTTTCTGCTGCCAAACTGATTGAATTCTTCAACATTTCCCATTAATCATTCACATCCTTGAATAATATCTCTAGATCAGACAATAAATCAAATCTATTCTGTATTTCTATGTTGAATTTGTTTTGTATTTCCTTGTCATTACTCAATGTACACAAATAATATTTAGTGTTTCCTGTTACATACTTGACTTTCTTCAACTTTATCCTCAATGTTCCTGTAAGTAATCTGTGGTCACTATAACAATCAGCACTGGGAACTGTTTTTGCTATTGTTAGCACATTTCTAAATCTTCTGCTAATCAGAATGTAGTCAATCTGGTTTCTGATCCTGCTATCAAGACTCCTCCATGTCCATAATCTTCTAAGGTGTTGCTTAAACCAGGTGTTTCCTACAATCATTTCCTGTTCTTTTGCCCACTCTACGAGTCTGTATCCTCTTTCATTTCTCTCACATAAACCATAGTTTCCTACTGTGTATCTATCACCTTGATTTCCTTCTTTTGCACTGAAGTCCCCTATTATGATGTTTATTTCTGAATTTTTACATTTCTTTAAGGCAGACTCTATGTCATTATAAAATTCCTCTACACTATCTTCACAGGATTCTCCTGTTGGGGCATATACTTGAATAACATTTATGCTAAAAGGTCTGCCTCTCAATTTAACTAATAGAACTCTGTCTGACACAGCTTATCCTTGAACAGATTTTGATGTTTTCTGGTCCAAAATAATTGCCACTCCGCTTTGTCGATCTTCACCTCCAGAATAAATAATCTTAAATTCTCCATGTATATAAATGTAAGCAGCATATTTATACTGAAAACAGTCAGCCTACTTCTCCCACATAATTTTGCCAAATAGTTGTATGTCTTTACATCAACGGTTCCAAGCATTATCAAGGAAATAATATAGATCACTGCCTGTATATTATCAAATATTGTATACATTAATTCATCTCAGATCACAGCTATCCGGGAAGGTTAATCCGGTCAACAAATGCCCGCAGAAGTCGGATGTGTTGGCCTAACGTCGCAAGAACGCAGCTCTGCTGTAAACAGGCACAACGCAATCACGTCCGGAAAAAAAAGTCCGGATGAACGCAGCAGAAGAAGAAGAAGAAGATCACAGCTATCATATCTCTCACTCTGGTGGTACACTCTAACACACTCTGTCTCTAATTCTAACTCTCACACAGGTGATACACTCTAACAAATTTTCTCTCACTCTGGTATTTCATTCTAACATATTTTCTCTCACTCTGGTAATATCTTTAACACATTGTCTCTCCCTCTGGTGATAACTCTAACACATTGTCTCTCATACTGGTAGTACACTCTAACACATTGTCTCTCATACTGGTAGTACACTCTAACATATTGTCTCTCACTCTGGTGATAACTCTAACACATTGTCTCTCACTCTGGTGGTACACTCTAACATATTGTCTTTCACTCAGGTGATACACTCTAACATACTGTCTCTCACTCTGATGATATACTCTAACACACTGTCTCTCACTCTGGTGATACACTCTAACATATTATGTCATTCATTCTGTTGCATAGTATAAAACTGACGTGATTGTATTTATGTAATGACTTTCTCCACCCAGAATGTGATAGACAATCACATGGCCAAGACTGCAACTCTACCTGCCCACAACACTGTGAGAATATGCACACAAGCCTGTCTGTATGTCATCACATATCTGGGGTGTGCACACAGGGATGTCTGCCTGGCTATAAAGGGGTTCGCTGTGATGAACGTAAGTAGAGTCCTTCTTCTATAATTCATTCATTGGTGGGAGAATGAATTAATAATAAAATATAATGAATAAAAAATGAAAAAAATAATGAAAAGGTACAAAACAAAGCCATGCGCATCATTTTGGGCTGCACGAGAGACACCAGCTGTGTAGCAATGAGATACCTCCTTGACTTCCCGACAATGGAACACAGGATCAAGATCTGGAGAGCTCGTGCATACTTAAAAATAAGTGCAGATGAGCAGCACCCTCTGCATGACGCTGTATTCAGAGAAAAGGGTGACAGGCTAAAGAGGGGCAAATCATGGATGGGTCGGGCGGAAGATGTCGTCGGACAGGTCTGCAGTCTTACCAGTATCAACCCCGGCAAGGAATGGGTGCCGGTGCCTCCAGCTTTTAAGTGTACCTTCTCCTGCATTATCACACTCGACAGACGGTGCAGAGAGCAGAATCCTGCCGCTGTCAATGCAGAGGTTAACGCGCTCATCTATGATCACTCAGATAGCCCCGAAGTGCTCATCTATACAGATGGATCTGTTGTGATGCAGCAGAGAAGTGCGTGGGCATTAACAGCCCGTTCAGCGGGCCGAACAGTTCAAGAATCCAGTGGTGCCCACTCTATGACCACGAGCAGCATGACGATGGAGGTGATGGCAGTTACACAGGCTTTCATATGGCTGGAATCACAGCATTATACCAACGTGTGTGTACTAAGTGATTCAATGAGCATGATTCAGAAGGTCGAAGCTGGATCTGTACGTAGACAGTGGACTGAGTCGCTGCGGAAGTCCGTTGTCCGCAAAGTCACCTTCATCTTCGTCCCGGGACATGCGGGAGTCGAGGGAAATGAACGAGCTGATAAATTGGCTGGCTCTGCACCCCCTGTAGATGGCCAGCAATGGCGAGAACAGAGGATTTTGACGCCAGTGATTCCACATCGCTTTCCAGGATGAAAGACCTGGGAGTAAGAATCGGCACAGCCAGACGCGAGAGGTACATCGGGAAAACAAAGCGCCTCGTCAACCAACACAGAACTGGCACTATTAGCCACCGGACGCTGATGCATATGCTGGGGGGAGGATCTGAGCACCTATGGACATGTCCGGAGTGCAACGAAGATACCCCAACTGATAACTAACTAACTATGAATTAATAATGTCAGTAAATAGTTAGTGATCGTTTGCTTCATTTTGTAATTGAGGCTGATCTTTGCATACACACATGAACACTCTTTTGTATGCATATATTAATGTGACAGGAATATATTCTGTGTGTGTGAACCCTTAAATGTGTGTGTGTGTATGTGTGTGTGTGTGTGCGTGCGTGCGAGTGCATGTGTGTGCGCGTGCATGTGTGTGCATGTGTATGTTCTCATAACATATTAGCAGTCGTAAAACTAATAGTTTCAGTGACATTTGTGAAAGGTTGCCATAGAGACAAAGAATGTATATATAGAGACAAAGAATGTATATATGTCTTTATGGTGGTTGGTTAGTTGCATATCATTTTCATGATGTCCTAATCAACCCCAGCAGTTTTTGGCTGTTTGTGATTTCTTGGCAAACTTACGTTCAGTAGTTTGCCATTGCTATCTGAATGATTGGAACTCATGCCATTTTATAAAAATCAATGCAAGGCGGTATGCTGTCAAATTGCCAGCAACTGTGTTGTGAACGTGGTATAAACACTCTGGTGATACACTCTAATATACTGTCTCTTATTCTGGTGATACTCTCTAACATATTGTCTCTCACTCTGGTGGTACACTCTTATACATTGTCTCCCACTCTGGTGATACACTCTTATACATTGTCTCCCACTCTGGTGATACACTCTTATACATTGTCTCTCACTCTGGTGGTACACTCTTATACATTGTCTCCCACTCTGGTGGTACACTCTTATACATTGTCTCCCACTCTGGTGATACACTCTTATACATTGTCTCCCACTCTGGTGATACACTCTTATACATTGTCTCCCACTCTGGTGATACACTCTTATACATTGTCTCCCACTCTGGTGGTACACTCTTATACATTGTCTCCCACTCTGGTGATACACTCTTATACATTGTCTCCCACTCTGGTGGTACACTCTTATACATTGTCTCCCACTCTGGTGATACACTCTTATACATTGTCTCCCACTCTGGTGATACACTCTTATACATTGTCTCCCACTCTGGTGGTACACTCTAACATATTGTCTCTCACTCTGGTGGTACACTCTTATACATTGTCTCCCACTCTGGTGATACACTCTTATACATTGTCTCCCACTCTGGTGGTACACTCTAACATATTGTCACTCACTCTGGTGGTACACTCTTATACATTGTCTCCCACTCTGGTGATACACTCTTATACATTGTCTCCCACTCTGGTGATACACTCTTATACATTGTCTCCCACTCTGGTGATACACTCTTATACATTGTCTCCCACTCTGGTGATACACTCTTATACATTGTCTCCCACTCTGGTGGTACACTCTTATACCTTGTCTCCCACTCTGGTGGTACACTCTTATACATTGTCTCCCACTCTGGTGATACACTCTTATACATTGTCTCTCACTCTGGTGATACACTCTAACATCTTGTCTCCCACTCTGGTAATACACTCTTATACATTGTCTCCCACTCTGGTGATACACTCTAACATATTGTCTCTCACTCTGGTGATACACTCTAACATATTGTCTCTCACTCTGGTGATACACTCTAACATATTGTCTCCCACTCTGGTAATACACTCTTATACATTGTCTCTCACTCTGGTGATACACTCTAACATATTGTCTCCCACTCTGGTGGTACACTCTTATACATTGTCTCTCACTCTGGTGATACACTCTAACATATTGTCTCTCACTCTGGTGGTACACTCTTATACATTGTCTCTCACTCTGGTGATACACTCTAACATATTGTCTCTCACTCTGGTGGTACACTCTAACATATTGTCTCTCACTCTGGTGGTACACTCTAACATATTGTCTCTCACTCTGGTGATACACTCTAACATATTGTCTCTCACTCTGGTGGTACACTCTAACATATTGTCTCTCACTCTGGTGATACACTCTAACATATTGTCTCTCACTCTGGTGGTACACTCTTATACATTGTCTCTCACTCTGGTGATACACTCTAACATCTTGTCTCCCACTCTGGTAATACACTCTTATACATTGTCTCCCACTCTGGTGATACACTCTTATACATTGTCTCTCACTCTGGTGATACACTCTAACATATTGTCTCTCACTCTGGTGGTATACTCTAACACATTGTCTCTCACTCTGGTGATACACTCTAACATATTGTCTCCCACTCTGGTGGTACACTCTTATACATTGTCTCTCACTCTGGTGATACACTCTAACATATTGTCTCTCACTCTGGTGGTACACTCTAACACATTGTCTCTCACTCTGGTGATACACTCTAACATATTGTCTCCCACTCTGGTGGTACACTCTTATACATTGTCTCTCACTCTGGTGATACACTCTAACATATTGTCTCTCACTCTGGTGGTACACTCTTATACATTGTCTCTCACGCTGGTGATACACTCTAACATCTTGTCTCCCACTCTGGTAATACACTCTTATACATTGTCTCCCACTCTGGTGATACACTCTTATACATTGTCTCTCACTCTGGTGATACACTCTAACATATTGTCTCCCACTCTGGTGGTATACTCTAACACATTGCCTCTCAATCTTGTGGTACACTCTAACACATTGCCTCTCACTCTGGTGATACATTCTAACACATTGCCTCTCAATCTTGTGGTACACTCTAACACATTGCCTCTCAATCTTGTGGTACACTCTAACATATTGTCTCTCACTCTGGTGGTACACTCTAACATATTGTCTCTCACTCTGGTGATACACTCTAACATATTGTCTCTCACTCTGGTGGTACACTCTAACATATTGTCTCTCACTCTGGTGATACACTCTAACATATTGTCTCTCACTCTGGTGGTACACTCTAACATATTGTCTCTCACTCTGGTGGTACACTCTAACATACTGTCTCTCACTCTGGTGGTACACTCTAACATATTGTCTCTCACTCTGGTGGTACACTCTAACATATTGTCTCTCACTCTGGTGGTACACTCTAACATATTGTCTCTCACTCTGGTGATACACTCTAATATATTGTCTCTCACTCTGGTGGTACACTCTAACATATTGTCTCTCACTCTGGTGGTACACTCTGACATATTGTCTCTCACTCTGGTGATACACTCTAACATATTGTCTCTCACTCTGGTGGTACACTCTAACATATTGTCTCTCACTCTGGTGATACACTCTAACATATTGTCTCTCACTCTGGTGATACACTCTAACATATTGTCTCTCACTCTGGTGGTACACTCTAACATATTGTCTCTCACTCTGGTGGTACACTCTAACATATTGTCTCTCACTCTGGTGATACACTCTAACATATTGTCTCTCACTCTGGTGGTACACTCTAACATATTGTCTCTCACTCTGGTGGTACACTCTAACATATTGTCTCTCACTCTGGTGGTACACTCTAACATATTGTCTCTCACTCTAGTGGTACACTCTAACATATTGTCTCTCACTCTGGTGGTACACTCTAACATATTGTCTCTCACTCTGGTGGTACACTCTAACATATTGTCTCTCACTCTGGTGGTACACTCTAACATATTGTCTCTCACTCTGGTGGTACACTCTAACATATTGTCTCTCACTCTGGTGGTACACTCTAACATATTGTCTCTCACTCTGGTGGTACACTCTAACATATTGTCTCTCACTCTGGTGATACACTCTTATACATTGTCTCCCACTCTGGTAATACACTCTTATACATTGTCTCTCACTGTGGTGATACACTCTTATACATTGTCTCTCACTCTGGTGATACACTCTAACATATTGTCTCCCACTCTGGTGGTATACTCTAACATCTTGTCTCCCACTCTGGTAATACACTCTTATACATTGTCTCCCACTCTGGTGATACACTCTAACATATTGTCTCCCACTCTGGTGGTATACTCTAACATCTTGTCTCCCACTCTGGTAATACACTCTTATACATTGTCTCTCACTCTGGTGATACACTCTAACATATTGTCTCCCACTCTGGTGATACACTCTAACATATTGTCTCCCACTCTGGTAATACACTCTTATACATTGTCTCTTACTCTGGTGATACACTCTAACATATTGTCTCCCACTCTGGTGGTATACTCTAACATATTGTCTGTCACTTTGGAAGTACACACTAACATATTCTGTCCTTCATTCTAGTGCATAGTATAAAACTAACATGATTGTATTTATGTAATGACTTTCTCCACCCAGAATGTGATAGACAATCACATGGCCAAGACTGCAACTCTACCTGCCCACAACACTGTCAGAATATGGACACAAGCCTGTCTGTGTGTCATCACATATCTGGGGTATGCACACAGGGATGTCTGCCTGGCTACAAAGGGGTTCGATGTGATGAACGTAAGTACAGCTCTTCCTCTATAATTCATTCTTCATTGGCACCTTTCCGTCTTGACAGACGATAGTTTGGTACATTGTGCTTCAAAAAGGCTTAATAACTACGATCCATGGCGGTGGCGAGTGTGGCTGGTAAGGCCAATTCTTGCTGCAAATTTTTGCCCACAGTAGGTGCATGTGAAAACATCGTCACTTCCACCATTTTGCACCATCTTACGTCTCTCACGCTCTGTGTGTGCTTTATCTGCAATCATTTTCTCCTTTGTCTTTATTCCATTTCTGATAGTTGCCCTCCATGCAACACATTCAGCGGCGACGTGCTCCCAATGTGCATTATCAATGCCTGTATCAATCATGTCCCGCTTACACACATCTTTGTATCGTAGTAGAGGCCGACCCTGAGATCTCCTACCCGTCTGTAATTCACCAAAATAGATGTCCTTTGGTATTCTACCATCATCCATCCTCCTAACGTGTCCTATCCATCTAAGTCTACGAAGACTGAGCATGGAATACACCGTCACACAACCTGATCTTTCCAATAATTCAGTATTTGTGATTTTGTCTTGCCACTTAATACCAAGTATTCTTCGCAGACACCGCATATGAAAGCTGTTTAAACGTTTCTCTTGGCGTGAGTAAGTTGTCCAGGTTTCACTGCCATAAAGAAGAGTACTAAGGACACAGGCTTGGTAGACGAGGACTTTTGTTTTGGCAGTAAGCTTCCTGTTCTCCCAGACTCTTTTTGCTAACATGTTCATTGTTGTTGCTGCCTTGCCAATCCTGATGTTGATTTCCTGATCGAGGGATAATTTGCTATTTACCTCTGATCCTAGATTTGTAAAATGGTCTACTATCTCCAGTTCGGCGTCGTCAATAAAGATTGATGGTACACCATGTGCACCTTGTGACATAATCTGTGTCTTCTTTTTGTTAATTGTTAAACCAAATTTAGAACAAGCATTGGAGAATGTAGATAGTAGATGTTGTAATTCTTCCTCAGAGTGGGTCGTAAACGCAGCATCATCCGCAAAAAGCAACTCTCTGATTAGTACCCTGCTAATTTTGGTCTTGGCCTTCAATCTCTGAGCATTATAGAGGCCACCATCTGAGCGTGAGTGAATGTATATACCGTCATCCTGATCACGAAAGGCATATTTCAGTAGAAGTGAAAAGTATATCCCAAAGAGGGTGGGGGATAGTACACAGCCTTGCTTAACTCCACTCTTGATTTCAAACTCTTCTGAAGTTGAGCCATCAAACTTGATTATACCTTTCATGCCTGTGTGGAACGATTCCACAATGGACAGAAGAGTTGGTAGGCAGCCAATCTTCTTTAGTGCTTTGAACAGACCCTCACGACTGACCAAATCGAATGCCTTTGTGAGCTCAATGAAGGCAATAAACAGTGGCTGATTTTGTTTCCGGCATTTTTCTTGCATCTGTCGCAATGAGAATATCATATCAATGGTAGACCGGTTCTGACGGAAGCCGCACTGTGATTCGGGGTAGACTTGATCTCCCAGGACTTGAAGTCTGTGCAGGACAATTCTGGCAAGTACTTTCCCAACAATACACAGAAGTGAGATACCCCTATAGTTGTTACAGTCGCTCCGATCTCCCTTGTTCTTGTACAGCGTTATGATGTTTGAATCTTTGAAATCCTGTGGGACTTGTCCTTCTCGCCAGCATAGCTCTATTAGCTGGTGGATCTGTAGAGCAAGTGTGTCTTGCCCACTCCTGATTACCTCTATTGGAATCCCATCCTTACCTGGAGCCTTGCCAGATGCAAGCTCATTTATAGCACACTTAACTTCTGTTATAGTCGGAAGTGTGTTCAGGTGGTCAAGAGATGGCAGGGCCTCTATGGCGTTGAGGGCATCATCCACTAGCTTGGTCTCACTTGAGTAAAGCTCTAAATAGTGCTCGACCCATCTATCCATCTGCTGTTTCTTATCAGTGATGATTTCTCCAGTCAAGGTTTTCAGCGGTGCACTTCTTTTGATCATTGGACCACAGGCTTTCTTTATCCCTTCATACATGCTTCTGATGTTTCCCTTATCACTTGCGATTTGAATGGACTCACATAACTTGATCCAATAGTCATTCGCACACTGCCTGGCAGCCTTTTGTATATCCTTCCTCGCTTGCTTCAGCTCACTCAGAGTGTTACGCGTTGGTCTTTCCTTGTTTCTTAAGAGAGCTATCTTCTTTTTATCAATCAAGGGCTGCAGTATCTGGCTGTTTGCCGCAAACCAGTCCTGCCTCTTATGATCCACAGTGCCGTAAACCCCTACCGCTATTTTATAAATAGTTTCCTTAAGTTTACTCCATTTATCATTTACTATACAATTTTCTGATGTATCATTGAAAGCGTCTTCAAGTTGCTGTTGAAATTCAAAGCACTTTCCAGGATCATGAGTGTTAGTAATATTAATCCTGGGGTTAGACTTGTGTTTAGCTGTGTAGATTCTCTTTGGTCTCAGTCTAACCCTTGCAACAACCAAAGAATGATCTGTATCACAGTCAGCACTGTGGTAACTTCGAGTTAATGATGTATGGTTCAGATGTTGTCTCCGTGTGATAATGAAGTCCAGCTGATGCCAATGGCTGGATCTTGGATGTTTCCATGTGACCTTATGCATCTCTTTTGTTTTAAAAAAGGAGTTTGTAATACATAGGTCATTTCTAGTGCAATGCTCCAGCAGCCTTTGCCCATTATCATTCATGCGACCGATGTTGTATTTTCCAAGGCACACTGGCCATGAACTCGAGTCCTTGCCCACACGAGCATTGAAATCACCGAGCATATAAATGTAGTCGGATTTTGGAACTGCCTTGATCGCAGAGTCTAGCTGCTCATAGAACGTATCCTTCACATCATCAGAGGAAGCGAGTGTTGGTGCATATGCAGTGAGAATGGTGGCAAATCCACAAGAGGTTGCCAAGCGCAGTGATAATAATCTTTCATTACCTCCAGCTGGGATATCAATCATTCCCAGTAGCGAATTCTTCACTGTAAAGCCCACACCATGTTGCCTTTTTTCTGCCTGTCCTCTTCCCTTCCAAAAAAGGTGTAATTGTTTTCCCTGAGTGACCCTTCCTCAGCGAGACGAGTCTCCTGCAGGCCAGCAATATCAATGTTAAGACGATTGAGTTCAGCATCAATCACAGCCGTTTTTCTCACATCGTCAATATTTGTCAAGTCAGTGGAAAATCCTGGACACATGGTTCTCACGTTCCAGGTTGCAAGCCGTAGCTTGAGGTTTCTATTCTTTTTATTAGTACCTGGTACATTGGTTTTACAGCCTGCGATTCAGATTTTGTCCTAGCCCCAAGCACCCATTGAAGCAGGCAGGCTGTGGCGGATCAGCACCCAATTGGCTGGGGGCTGCCCAGCTTGAGGCGTGCGGTAGCTGATCAGTGACACCTGTAGGTGTCTCCCACCGTCAGAGGCAACGCGTGGCGCCCCATGTCTACGCCAACTGACAAGGACTTATAACCCGTAACAGTTGCCTCTCGCTTTGATTCCGAGACCGGTTAAGACCAGGGATGGAGTTATTGCCTCTCCATAGCACAAAGCCTTGACTAAAATAAAGAAACCATGTGTTGCCCATGCAGCATGATCCCTCTCTCGGCCTGCCTAGTTCACTCCAGAGGAAAGTTGACACCTATAATAGGTATTTCGTTGCTAGGGAAGGACGCTGTTTTCCGAAAGTTCAAGGTCGTTTGGTTCACAGACAACTTCCTGTGGCTGTAAACAGCTGTATACGAAACTAGCCCTGTCTTATTTCAAATTGGATTACTTCGAAACTACGGGACGAAAATCGCGAATGACAACTTTAACGAGTTGTCACATGGTTAATCCTTGATTCTGCATTGTCAGAAGAATTTTAGTGGTCCTCCACGAAGCACAATTCTAATTTTCTCCAAAAGGTAAGAGAGTTTATATTAATAGTGTGTCTATTATCGATATTACATGCATTTAGAGTGCATTTTTGAATTCCGAGCCCATTTTTACATAGAAGTGTCAACTTTCAACAAGATTTACATTGCTGGCCATGGTGGGAAAATTTTTTTTTATGTGTGTGTGCTCGGTCTGGCTATTTTTTGATAAGAAAATGCACAATGGCGGAAATCACAGCATATTTGACCTGTGTGTTTTTTTAATTAATAGAACACAGGCAATTTTGAATGATAAAATTAAACAGAATAACAGTTTACTTTTAAATGCTTTTAATAATTAATTTGGTTGCTTTAATTATTGTTCATCATGCAGTATGGTTTAAAATTTTTGAAATTCAAACCCATCCTGGGTCAATGACTGGCATTTTTTTTGACTGACTTTGACTGGCTTTCAGTTGCATTTGTCTATTAATTATCTATTTAACAATACTTTAACATGCATTTATGGATTCTTTGTCCAATTTTACACACAACTATGGAGTTTCAACACATTACGTTATTCTGGTGTGTGGAAATAAAATTTTTTGTGAGACCAAGGTGGTTACATACTTAAGATTGGCAAAAATTCCTTCGGCAGCTCAGATAGTAGGACCAGTGTCTGTTTCTATGTAAACACTGGAGATTTAGATTTAGAATCAAAACACAGTTAAACAGAGTAGCAATATATAATAATTTCATTATTTTAATTTCTCCTTAGATTTATCATGGCAAAATCAAAAATAAATCTTGATCATCTGAGAGCACATCTGTCAGTGTTCGAAGCTGAATATCCCATAAAAAAAAGGGCTACATTGCTCGGCTGTTGATGGTGGATGGACATTTTTCTATGGTGAGTTGAATTTATACCTTTATAGTTTTAATATCTATTTATTATACTGTAAAACAAAGGTTTTTTAATACATATTAAAATTAAAAATTTGTTGCGTACCCCTTACGGGACGTTGCATTTTCAGCTGCTGTTGATGTACTAGGCAAGTGTTACGTTCAGTAGTTTGGCATTGCTTTCTGAACGACCGGCCTCTATAGTTCTATACCTTTTTCGAAAAAACCAGCACCACTGTGTTTCGAACCTGGGTATACGGCTCACAAACCGCGTTCGCAAGCCCTTAGCCACAGAGACAGTTTCTTTTCTTGTCAGATTTAAATTTAATAATTAATAATTTATAACTTCTTCATGTTATCTATCTTTATAATTTTAAGATCAATTTATTATAATGTAAAACATTTTAAAAATAAATATACCTTTAATTTCTTTTTCTTTTCTCCTCATATTTACAGTTCACAATTAATAATGTATAAATTCTTCATGTTATTTTACAGCATTTTTGTTATTTTTTCAGATTTAGTAATCTTTTTATTTTCTCTTTTCAGGTTCTGGAAGACAGAAGAGATATTGAATGCCAAGACAGGTCAGTCGCCAACAGAGGTAGTATTTCTCTAATTAAGGACATTTTTCTATGGTGAGTTGAATTTATACCTTTATAGTTTTAATATCTATTTATTATATTGTAAAACAAAGGTTTTTTAATACATATTAAAATTAAAAATTTGGTGCGTACCCCTTACGGGACGTTGCATTTTCAGCTGCTGTTGATGTACTAGGCAAGTGTTACGTTCAGTAGTTTGCCATTGCTTTCTGAACGACCGGCCTCTATACCTTTTTCGAAAAAACCAGCACCACTGTGTTTCGAACCTGGGTATACGGCTCACAAACCGCGTTCGCAAGCCCTTAGCCACAGAGACAGTTTCTTTTCTTGTCAGATTTAAATTTAATAATTAATAATTTATAACTTCTTCATGTTATCTATCTTTATAATTTTAAGATCAATTTATTATAATGTAAAACATTTTAAAAATAAATATACCTTTAATCTCTTTTTCTTTTCTCCTCATATTTACAGTTCACAATTAATAATGTATAAATTCTTCATGTTATTTTACAGCATTTTTGTTATTTTTTCAGATTTAGTAATCTTTTTATTTTCTCTTTTCAGGTTCTGGAAGACAGAAGATTGTTGATTCACCTGTTGATTCCAGAAACTCTACCACATTATGCATATGTATTATATATGTTATATAATATTAATAAAGTTTACTAACTGAAAAGAAAACTCTTTTAGTTTAGTACATTTTCATCTGTTGACACTTATGCAAATTTAGTAATTTTATTTTAAACGAACCTCATAACAACTATTCATCACTGCAATAATTATCGGTGGCCATTTTTAATTGCTAATTAGGTCACCACACATCATACTGACACAGCAAAGAGACCATAAGGTCTGTAGCATCATTCCGCATATTACCAAATTCATCTTGTAATTTTTAAAGCTAAAATTAAGAAAACGTACGCTAATTTGTGAAATAGTAATTAATTAGCGGCCATTTTTAATTGCTAATTAGGTCACCACACATCATACTGACACAGCAAAGAGACCATAAGGTCTGTAGCATCATTCCGCATATTACCAAATTCATCTTGAAATTTTTAAAGCTAAAATTAAGAAAACGTACGCTAATTTGTGAAATAGTAATTAATTAGCGGCCATTTTTAATTGCTAATTAGGTCACCACACATCATACTGACACAGCAAAGAGACCATAAGGTCTGTAGCATCATTCCGCATATTACCAAATTCATCTTGAAATTTTTAAAGCTAAAATTAAGAAAACGTACGCTAATTTGTGAAATAGTAATTAATTAGCGGCCATTTTTAATTGCTAATTAGGTCACCACACATCATACTGACACAGCAAAGAGACCATAAGGTCTGAAGCATCATTCCGCATATTACCAAATTCATCTTGTAATTTTTAAAGCTAAAATTAAGAAAACGTACGCTAATTTGTGAAATAGTAATTAATTAGCAAAATAATTAGCGGCCATTTTTACTTCCTAATTAGGTCACCAGACATCATATCAAAAAATAAATAACATGACCAGTTAGGCCTTGCAACCCCGATCGCAAGATATAATCTGGAACAAGACAAGCTGCAGAAGCTGCCGGATCAGCAAAGCAATGCTCTAACTGTCCGCCTGTCGGAGCTTCGATCCTAGACCAGCTGCCAACCAAGGATTAGGGCCTGGTCTGCCCTGCCATGACTTATTTTGTCTTTGGGTTGCATTTCCTCGCACCAGGATAAGGCTAGTACCCTCCCAATTGCGCTCTTCCGCCCGAAGCCGTTGGCACAATGTGGGGTATCGGGTTTGGTAAGCGCCGCCCAACATTTGGCGCTGACAGAAAGCAGGTAGTACCGTCTACTGTCATACGGTAGCTCAGTCATATCTGACTAAGACCTGACTGATATAATTCATTCATTGGTGGGAGAATGAACTAATAATGTCAGTAAATAGTTAGTGATCGTTTGCTTCATTTTGTAATTGAGGCTGATCTTTGCATACACACATGAACACTCTTGCATATGCATATATTAATGTGACAGGATTATATTGTGTGTGTGTGAACCCTTAGATGTGTGTTTGTGTGTGTGCATGCGTGCGTGCGTGCATGCGTGTGTGTGTGTATTTTCTCAAAACATATTAGCAGTCGAAAAACTGATAGTTTCAGTGACATTTGTGAAAGGTTGTCATAGAGACAAAGAATGCAAATATAGAGACAAAGAGTGCATATATGTCTTTATGGTGGTTAGTTAGTTGCATATCCTTTACATGACGTCATAATCAACCCCAGCAGTTTTTGGCTTTTTGTGATTTCTTGGCAAATTTACGTTCAGTAGTTTGCCATTGCTATCTGAATGATTGGAACTCATGCCATTTTATAAAACCAACGCAAGGTGGTATGCTGTCATATTGCCTGCAGCTATGTTGTGAACGTGGTATAAACACTCTGGTGATACACTCTAATATACTGTCTCTTATTCTGGTTATACACTCTAATATACTGTCTCTTATTCTGGTGATACTCTCTAACATACTATCTCTTACTCTGGTGATACACTCTAATATATTATATCACTTACTTTTGTGGTACACTCTAACATACTGTCTATTACTCTGATGATACACTATATATTGTCTCTCACTCTGGTGATACACTAAATATTGCCTCTCACTCTGGTGATACACTCTAACACATTGTTTCCCTGGTGGTACACTCTAACACATTGTCTCTCACTCTGGTGGAACACTCTGTTGCTCTGGTGATACATTCTAACACATTGCCTCTCAATCTTGTGGTACACTCTAACACATTGTCTCTCAATCTGGTGGTACAGTCTAACATCTTTTCTCTAACTCTGGTGGTACACTCTAACACATTGTCTCCCACTTTGGAAGTACACTCTTATACATTGTCTCTCACTCTGGTGGTACACTCTAACACATTGTCTCCCACTTTGGAAGTACACTCTTATACATTGTCTCTCACTCTGGTGGTACTCTAACATATTGTCTCTCACTTTGGAAGTACACTCTAACATACTCTGTCTCTCATTCTGTTGCATAGTATAAAACTGACATGATTGTTTTTATGTAATGACTTTCTCCACCCAGAATGTGATAGACAATCACATGGCCAAGACTGCAACTCTACCTGCCCACAACACTGTGAGAATATGGACACAAGCCTGTCTGTGTGTCATCACATATCTGGGGTATGCACACAGGGATGTCTGCCTGGCTACAAAGGGGTTCGATGTGATGAACGTAAGTACAACTCTTCCTCTATAATTCATTCTTCATTGGCACCTTTCCGTCTTGACAGACGATAGTTTGGTACATTGTGCTTCAAAAAGGCTTAATAACTACGATCCATGGCGGTGGCGAGTGTGGCTGGTAAGGCCAATTCTTGCTGCAAATTTTTGCCCACAGTAGGTGCATGTGAAAACATCGTCACTTCCACCATTTTGCACCATCTTACGTCTCTCACGCTCTGTGTGTGCTTTATCTGCAATCATTTTCTCCTTTGTCTTTATTCCATTTCTGATAGTTGCCCTCCATGCAACACATTCAGCGGCGACGTGCTCCCAATGTGCATTATCAATGCCTGTATCAATCATGTCCCGCTTACACACATCTTTGTATCGTAGTAGAGGCCGACCCTGAGATCTCCTACCCGTCTGTAATTCACCAAAATAGATGTCCTTTGGTATTCTACCATCATCCATCCTCCTAACGTGTCCTATCCATCTAAGTCTACGAAGACTGAGCATGGAATACACCGTCACACAACCTGATCTTTCCAATAATTCAGTATTTGTGATTTTGTCTTGCCACTTAATACCAAGTATTCTTCGCAGACACCGCATATGAAAGCTGTTTAAACGTTTCTCTTGGCGTGAGTAAGTTGTCCAGGTTTCACTGCCATAAAGAAGAGTACTAAGGACACAGGCTTGGTAGACGAGGACTTTTGTTTTGGCAGTAAGCTTCCTGTTCTCCCAGACTCTTTTTGCTAACATGTTCATTGTTGTTGCTGCCTTGCCAATCCTGATGTTGATTTCCTGATCGAGGGATAATTTGCTATTTACCTCTGATCCTAGATTTGTAAAATGGTCTACTATCTCCAGTTCGGCGTCGTCAATAAAGATTGATGGTACACCATGTGCACCTTGTGACATAATCTGTGTCTTCTTTTTGTTAATTGTTAAACCAAATTTAGAACAAGCATTGGAGAATGTAGATAGTAGATGTTGTAATTCTTCCTCAGAGTGGGTCGTAAACGCAGCATCATCCGCAAAAAGCAACTCTCTGATTAGTACCCTGCTAATTTTGGTCTTGGCCTTCAATCTCTGAGCATTATAGAGGCCACCATCTGAGCGTGAGTGAATGTATATACCATCATCCTGATCACGAAAGGCATATTTCAGTAGAAGTGAAAAGTATATCCCAAAGAGGGTGGGGGATAGTACACAGCCTTGCTTAACTCCACTCTTGATTTCAAACTCTTCTGAAGTTGAGCCATCAAACTTGATTATACCTTTCATGCCTGTGTGGAACGATTCCACAATGGACAGAAGAGTTGGTAGGCAGCCAATCTTCTTTAGTGCTTTGAACAGACCCTCACGACTGACCAAATCGAATGCCTTTGTGAGGTCAATGAAGGCAATAAACAGTGGCTGATTTTGTTTCCGGCATTTTTCTTGCATATCATTTTCATGATGTCCTAATCAACCCCAGCAGTTTTTGGCTGTTTGTGATTTCTTGGCAAACTTACGTTCAGTAGTTTGCCATTGCTATCTGAATGATTGGAACTCATGCCATTTTATAAAAATCAATCTCACTACCACTATCAGAAGATGTATCAATTAACATTGCACTGTTTGCCTTCATTCTTTGGCGGCCCAGGCACTTATTGGAATAATGCCCGTAGCTAGAACAGAAGAAGCATTTGACTGCACGCCTGTATGCAGTTCTCTTGTTTTGTTGTTTCTTAATGACCATCTCAAGATGTGTAGGATAGTTTGGTGATTTATCACACATAGAGTAAGTATCATGAAAAAGTTGGCAATACACACATTTAGGCAATTTTTGGTCTTTCTTGTCGACTCTCTGAAATGGTTTTTTATTGCTACGATAGCTTTTAGGTTGGTCCTTAACAAAAGAGACTATTTCAGAGTCGATATTTGATGTTTTAAAAATATCTCTATTTGAGGAAAAATATGCAGAGCCTTTCTTCTCAAATTGTTCTATGGTTTCAATGTCTGACTGCTGAAGGAATTTAGCGAAAGGAGATGGTATTGTGGATATGACTTTATCCATGGCTATTAAATTTTTAAGTTTTTCAAAGTCCTTTCCTATTTTTGCTGCACTAAGCCATCTATTTAGTACGCTTTGGACATTCGAGACATAATCGATGAAAGTCTCACTTGGTTTTGGTTTTAAATTAGAAAATTGCACTTGATACCCAGGGGCATCAAGTAAAAAATGTTGCATTATCCTATCGTGAATGTACTGATAGTTAGATCTAAGATCAGTTGGTATAGATTCTATAACTTTAAGGGGCTCCCCACTGAGGTTCTTCATGTAAATCATGGCCCACATATCGATTGGTACTTGGTGGTATTTCAGCTGATATTCGACATTTTCTGTCCAGGCTGATATGGAATCTTCTTTACAGAATGGCTTAATAATATTTTTGTATTTATTAAGTTTATTCTCTTCTTGCTGACTCTTTAGTTTTGTAGTGGAGATCTCTAAGTGTGAATCTACTTCTATACCTTTCATCTTTAACTGTGTCTCTGATTCAACCTGTATTTGTTTTTCTTTCACTCTTGCCATTTCATCTATTTCTCTTTGTTTTAATTCTTTCTCCTGATCTAATTGTTTTTGCTTTAATTCTCTTTCCTGATCTAATTGTTTTTGCTTTAATTCTCTTTCCTGATCTAATTGTTTTTGCTTTACTTCTAATTCTTTTTGTTTTATCTCCTTATCTTGTTCTAACTGCTTCTGTTTTGTTTCTTCAGCTAATTGTGCCTCTTTGTGTTTTATTTCTAATTCCTTTTGTTTTGTTATCTCAGCTAGTTCTACAATCTCCTTTTGGTGTTGTCTTTCTCGTGCACGTTCATCTCTCTCAGCATCTTTTGCTTCCTTAAATTTTTGATCAGCATATTGCTCTAATTCCTTTCCTGTGTATTCTAATTCCTTGCCTGCTTTTATGAAATCAGCTAAAGTTGCCATGTTGTTGGGTAATTAGCTAGAGTTGATAGGCACTTAAATATTTATTCAGTTATATTAGATATGTTAAGTTTTTAACTTCCTGTGTACAAAAATATACTCTTAGATTACACCCTGAAAAAATAGATCACAAAAAATATACTAATAGATCACACCCTGAAAAAGAGATGCATTATTAATCATATTGCATTCAAAATAATTTGGGTATACTCATCTTAACATTCCAGAAAATCAGGTACAATCGTTTGGCACCTCAGGTCCAATCGTTCGGCACTTCGACATATAACTTGAGTTATTCTCATAAACAGCTCTTGTTACATCTGGTTTACAAGAGCATCAACAATTAATCATTTGTAAACGACATATGACTTTAGACAATTTTGTACAATCACATGCCCCCGGACAACACAATGTAGTATAATTAATAGTAAATGTCAATGTCCTGTCTTCGTTCTAACGTCTTCTGCCTTCCCTAACTATTGTTGTTTAATTTATGGAAGTGTTGTGCAGACCGAGTCTTATTTGCATAGCGAAAGTAGTGCTATCGTGACGGTAACAAATAGAAAAGGTATACAAATAATTAAATAAATGCTTTGAAATAAATATAAAAGTAATAATAATGTTCAAATAAATAAATGTATTCAATAAATAGTTTGTATAGACAAATAATATTTAATATAAGCCAAAGATTTAGGCGAGCAGCCGCTTGGCGATTCGTAAACAATCCGTCGCTGATTGCAAATGGCGTAAGGCAGCTGTTTGTCAGTCGCGATACGTCATAGGCGCAGCGCTATTTTTAGATTGGAAAAATCGATATTGTCGCCGGCTCATTTCTTGTGTATTGCTCCGCCGTAAATCATTTTTGACAAATACTTATAAATAAATCAGTAATTATAGAAATAAATGATACAAAACTATAATAATAATACTTACAAATCAGAAGAAAACATGTTCATAAGCACAAAACATTTCAATAAGCATAAATGAACGTAAAACTGTCACGATGGGCACAGCTCGCACTTTGTTCTAGTCTGCACACGCCATTATTCACTAACATAAATTAAACCCTGTGATTAACTGACAGTAATACTATTTTAGAGCCGTGGGTGAGTGTTTTAGCTTGAACAATTGTCCAAGCTACATTTCTGACACCACTTTTATCCTAGCCTGTCATCAAGCGATGCTTCAGGCATTACGGGATAAACTTCTCTCGCACCACACAAAAAGATTGGTCAGTCGTACGAGAGGAATTGATTACACATTTTATTGCCACTGGCTCTTTACATTACATCAATGCACAAAAACGGTCGCTAATAAATCACACATGAATACACAGAATTGCCTATAACTAGTCGTTCCTAACCCTACTGCTAATTCTATCTACTCGGCTAAAGAATACGCATCGACGCTAAGCGATGTGTTCCCTGCGAAGTCTGTCCCCTGTCTGACTATTCTCCGCGTGCTGACTACACAGTACGCGGAGGGACCTTGTGCGTACTTCGGCTTTTGCGTGCTGCATCATTCAGCACGCTTAGAGTAGTGGCCTCTCTTGAGTTTTATTCTAGTTCTCCGTGTCTATCACGTTGGCGTGATTATGCCGTGACCAGAGTGCTTACTCTCTGGTTGACACCTCCGTGTCTCATGAGAGAACTGTTTGATAGTTCCCCTTCCTATCTACTCCCTACACCTACCCTGCCCTCATGTAGGGGCACTGGGTTACCTCTACTCTACTTGAGGTAGACCACTCATTCAGGGTGGTCTTCCCTGAGTCTTTGACAGCGGTATGCTGTCAAATTGCCTGCAACTGTGTTGTGAACGTGGTATAAACACTCTGGTGATACACTCTAATATACTGTCTCTTATTCTGGTGATACTCTCTAACATACTGTCTCTTACTCTGGTGATACACTATATATTGTCTCTCAGTCTGGTGATACACTATATATTGTCTCTCAGTCTGGTGATACACTCTAACACATTGTTTCCCTGGTGGTACACTCTAACACATTGTCTCTCACTCTGCTGGTACACTCTAACACATTGTCTCCCTGGTGGTACACTCTAACACATTGTCTCTCACTCTGCTGGTACACTCTAACACATTGTCTCCCTGGTGGTACACTCTAACACATTGTCTCTCACTCTGCTGGTACACTCTAACACATTGTCTCCCTGGTGGTACACTCTAACACATTGCCTCTCAATCTTGTGGTACACTCTAACACATTGTCTCTCAATCTGGTGGTACAGTCTAACATCTTTTCTCTAACTCTGGTGGTACACTCTAACACATTGTCTCCCACTTTGGAAGTACACTCTAACATACTCTGTCTCTCATTCTGTTGCATAGTATAAAACTGACATGATTGTTTTTATGTAATGACTTTCTCCACCCAGAATGTGATAGACAATCACACGGCCAAGACTGCAACTCTACCTGCCCACAACACTGTGAGAATATGGACACAAGCCTGTCTGTATGTCATCACATATCTGGGGAGTGCACACAGGGATGTCTGCCTGGCTATAAAGGGGTTCGATGTGATGAACGTAAGTACAACTCTTCCTCTATAATTCATTCATTGGTGGGAGAATGAATTAATAATGTCAGTAAATAGTTAGTGATCATTTGCTTCATTTTGTAATTGAGGCTGATCTTTGCATACACACATGAACACTCTTTTGTATGCATATATTAATGTGACAGGATTATATTGTGTGTGTGTGTGAACCCTTAGATGTGTGTTTGTGTGTGTGCATGCGTGCATGTGTGCGTGTGTGTGTGTATTTTCTCAAAACATATTAGCAGTCTAAAACTAATAGTTTCAGTGACATTTGTGAAAGGTTGCCATAGAGACAAAGAATGCAAATATAGAGACAAAGAATGTAAATATGTCTTTATGGTGGTTAGTTAGTTGCATATCCTTTACATGACGTCATAATCAACCCCAGCAGTTTTTGGCTGTTTGTGATTTCTTGGCAAACTTACGTTCAGTAGTTTGCCATTGCTTTCTGAATGATTGGAACTCATGCCATTTTATAAAAATCAACGCAAGGTGGTCTGCTGTCAAATCGCCTGCAACTGTGTTGTGAACGTGGTATAAACACTCTGGTGATACTCTCTAACATACTGTCTCTTACTCTGGTGATACACTCTAGCATATTATATCACTTACTTTTGTGGTACACTCTAACATATTGTCTCTCACTCTGGTGATACACTCTAACATATTGTCTCTCACTCTGGTGATACACTCTAACATATTGTCTCTCACTCTGGTGGTACACTCTAGCATATTGTCTCTCACTCTGGTGGTACACTCTAACATATTGTCTCTCACTCTGGTGGTACACTCTAACATATTGTCTCTCACTCTGGTGGTACACTCTAACATACTGTCTCTTACTCTGGTGATACACTCTAACATATTGTCTCTCACTCTGGTGATACACTCTAACATATTGTCTCTCACTCTGGTGGTACACTCTAGCATATTGTCTCTCACTCTGGTGGTACACTCTAACATATTGTCTCTCACTCTGGTGGTACACTCTAGCATATTATATCACTTACTTTTGTGGTACACTCTAACATACTGTCTCTTACTCTGGTGATACACTCTAACATATTGTCTCTCACTCTGGTGATACACTCTAACATATTGTCTCTCACTCTGGTGATACACTCTAACATATTGTCTCTCACTCTGGTGGTACACTCTAACATATTGTCTCTCACTCTGGTGGTACACTCTAGCATATTATATCACTTACTTTTGTGGTACACTCTAACATACTGTCTCTTACTCTGGTGGTACACTCTAACATATTGTCTCTCACTCTGGTGATACACTCTAACATATTGTCTCTCACTCTGGTGGTACACTCTAACATATTGTCTCTCACTCTGGTGGTACACTCTAACATATTGTCTCTCACTCTGGTGGTACACTCTAACATATTGTCTCTCACTCTGGTGGTACACTCTAACATATTGTCTCTCACTCTGGTGGTACACTCTAACATATTGTCTCTCACTCTGGTGGTACACTCTAACATATTGTCTCTCACTCTGGTGGTACACTCTAACATATTGTCTCTCACTCTGGTGGTACACTCTAACATACTGTCTCTTACTCTGGTGGTACACTCTAACATATTGTCTCTCACTCTGGTGATACACTCTAACATATTGTCTCTCACTCTGGTGGTACACTCTAACATATTGTCTCTCACTCTGGTGGTACACTCTAACATATTGTCTCTCACTCTGGTGGTACACTCTAACATACTGTCTCTTACTCTGGTGGTACACTCTAACATATTGTCTCTCACTCTGGTGGTACACTCTAACATATTGTCTCTCACTCTGGTGGTACACTCTAACATACTGTCTCTTACTCTGATGATACACTCTAACATATTGTCTCTCACTCTGGTGGTACACTCTAACATATTGTCTCTCACTCTGGTGGTACACTCTAACATATTGTCTCTCACTCTGGTGGTACACTCTAACATATTGTCTCTCACTCTGGTGGTACACTCTAACATATTGTCTCTCACTCTGGTGGTACACTCTAACATATTGTCTCTCACTCTGGTGGTACACTCTAACATACTGTCTCTCACTCTGGTGATACACTCTAACATATTGTCTCTCACTCTGGTGATACACTCTAACATATTGTCTCTCACTCTGGTGGTACACTCTAACATATTGTCTCTCACTCTGGTGGTACACTCTAACATATTGTCTCTCACTCTGGTGGTACACTCTAGCATATTATATCACTTACTTTTGTGGTACACTCTAACATACTGTCTCTTACTCTGGTGGTACACTCTAACATATTGTCTCTCACTCTGGTGATACACTCTAACATATTGTCTCTCACTCTGGTGGTACACTCTAACATATTGTCTCTCACTCTGGTGGTACACTCTAACATATTGTCTCTCACTCTGGTGGTACACTCTAACATATTGTCTCTCACTCTGGTGGTACACTCTAACATATTGTCTCTCACTCTGGTGGTACACTCTAACATATTGTCTCTCACTCTGGTGGTACACTCTAACATATTGTCTCTCACTCTGGTGGTACACTCTAACATATTGTCTCTCACTCTGGTGGTACACTCTAACATACTGTCTCTTACTCTGGTGGTACACTCTAACATATTGTCTCTCACTCTGGTGATACACTCTAACATATTGTCTCTCACTCTGGTGGTACACTCTAACATATTGTCTCTCACTCTGGTGGTACACTCTAACATATTGTCTCTCACTCTGGTGGTACACTCTAACATACTGTCTCTTACTCTGGTGGTACACTCTAACATATTGTCTCTCACTCTGGTGGTACACTCTAACATATTGTCTCTCACTCTGGTGGTACACTCTAACATATTGTCTCTCACTCTGGTGGTACACTCTAACATATTGTCTCTCACTCTGGTGGTACACTCTAACATATTGTCTCTCACTCTGGTGGTACACTCTAACATATTGTCTCTCACTCTGGTGGTACACTCTAACATATTGTCTCTCACTCTGGTGGTACACTCTAACATACTGTCTCTCACTCTGGTGATACACTCTAACATATTGTCTCTCACTCTGGTGATACACTCTAACATATTGTCTCTCACTCTGGTGGTACACTCTAACATATTGTCTCTCACTCTGGTGGTACACTCTAACATATTGTCTCTCACTCTGGTGGTACACTCTAACATATTGTCTCTCACTCTGGTGGTACACTCTAACATACTGTCTCTTACTCTGGTGGTACACTCTAACATATTGTCTCTCACTCTGGTGATACACTCTAACATATTGTCTCTCACTCTGGTGATACACTCTAACATATTGTCTCTCACTCTGGTGGTACACTCTAACATATTGTCTCTCACTCTGGTGGTACACTCTAACATATTGTCTCTCACTCTGGTGGTACACTCTAACATACTGTCTCTCACTCTGGTGGTACACTCTAACATATTGTCTCTCACTATGGTGGTACACTCTAACATATTGTCTCTCACTCTGGTGGTACACTCTAACATATTGTCTCTCACTCTGGTGGTACACTCTAACATATTGTCTCTCACTCTGGTGGTACACTCTAACATATTGTCTCTCACTCTGGTGGTACACTCTAACATATTGTCTCTCACTCTGGTGGTACACTCTAACATACTGTCTCTCACTCTGGTGATACACTCTAACATACTGTCTCTCACTCTGGTGATACACTCTAACATATTGTCTCTCACTCTGGTGGTACACTCTAACATATTGTCTCTCACTCTGGTGGTACACTCTAACATATTGTCTCTCACTCTGGTGGTACACTCTAACATATTGTCTCTCACTCTGGTGGTACACTCTAACATATTGTCTCTCACTCTGGTGGTACACTCTAACATATTGTCTCTCACTCTGGTGGTACACTCTAACATACTGTCTCTCACTCTGGTGGTACACTCTAACATATTGTCTCTCACTCTGGTGGTACACTCTAACATATTGTCACTCACTCTGGTGGTACACTCTAACATATTGTCTCTCACTCTGGTGGTACACTCTAACATATTGTCTCTCACTCTGGTGGTACACTCTAACATATTGTCTCTCACTCTGGTGATACACTCTAGCATACTGTCTCTCACTCTGGTGATACACTCTAACATATTGTCTCTCACTCTGGTGGTACACTCTAACATATTGTCTCTCACTCTGGTGGTACACTCTAACATACTGTCTCTTACTCTGGTGGTACACTCTAACATATTGTCTCTCACTCTGGTGGTACACTCTAACATATTGTCTCTCACTCTGGTGGTACACTCTAACATACTGTCTCTCACTCTGGTGGTACACTCTAACATATTGTCTCTCACTCTGGTGGTACACTCTAACATATTGTCTCTCACTCTGGTGGTACACTCTAACATATTGTCTCTCACTCTGGTGGTACACTCTAACATATTGTCTCTCACTCTGGTGATACACTCTAACATATTGTCTCTCACTCTGGTGGTACACTCTAGCATATTGTCTCTTACTCTGGTGGTACACTCTAACATATTGTCTCTCACTCTGGTGGTACACTCTAGCATATTATATCACTTACTTTTGTGGTACACTCTAACATACTGTCTCTTACTCTGGTGATACACTCTAACATATTGTCTCTCACTCTGGTGATACACTCTAACATATTGTCTCTCACTCTGGTGATACACTCTAACATATTGTCTCTCACTCTGGTGGTACACTCTAACATATTGTCTCTCACTCTGGTGGTACACTCTAGCATATTATATCACTTACTTTTGTGGTACACTCTAACATACTGTCTCTTACTCTGGTGGTACACTCTAACATATTGTCTCTCACTCTGGTGATACACTCTAACATATTGTCTCTCACTCTGGTGGTACACTCTAACATATTGTCTCTCACTCTGGTGATACACTCTAACATATTGTCTCTCACTCTGGTGGTACACTCTAACATATTGTCTCTCACTCTGGTGGTACACTCTAGCATATTATATCACTTACTTTTGTGGTACACTCTAACATACTGTCTCTCACTCTGGTGGTACACTCTAACATATTGTCTCTCACTCTGGTGGTACACTCTAACATATTGTCACTCACTCTGGTGGTACACTCTAACATATTGTCTCTCACTCTGGTGGTACACTCTAACATATTGTCTCTCACTCTGGTGGTACACTCTAACATACTGTCTCTTACTCTGATGATACACTCTAACATATTGTCTCTCACTCTGGTGGTACACTCTAACATATTGTCTCTCACTCTGGTGGTACACTCTAACATATTGTCTCTCACTCTGGTGGTACACTCTAACATATTGTCTCTCACTCTGGTGGTACACTCTAACATATTGTCTCTCACTCTGGTGGTACACTCTAACATACTGTCTCTTACTCTGGTGGTACACTCTAACATATTGTCTCTCACTCTGGTGATACACTCTAACATATTGTCTCTCACTCTGGTGGTACACTCTAACATATTGTCTCTCACTCTGGTGGTACACTCTAACATATTGTCTCTCACTCTGGTGGTACACTCTAACATACTGTCTCTTACTCTGGTGGTACACTCTAACATATTGTCTCTCACTCTGGTGGTACACTCTAACATATTGTCTCTCACTCTGGTGGTACACTCTAACATACTGTCTCTTACTCTGATGATACACTCTAACATATTGTCTCTCACTCTGGTGGTACACTCTAACATATTGTCTCTCACTCTGGTGGTACACTCTAACATATTGTCTCTCACTCTGGTGGTACACTCTAACATATTGTCTCTCACTCTGGTGGTACACTCTAACATATTGTCTCTCACTCTGGTGGTACACTCTAACATATTGTCTCTCACTCTGGTGGTACACTCTAACATATTGTCTCTCACTCTGGTGATACACTCTAACATATTGTCTCTCACTCTGGTGATACACTCTAACATATTGTCTCTCACTCTGGTGGTACACTCTAACATATTGTCTCTCACTCTGGTGGTACACTCTAACATATTGTCTCTCACTCTGGTGGTACACTCTAGCATATTATATCACTTACTTTTGTGGTACACTCTAACATACTGTCTCTTACTCTGGTGGTACACTCTAACATATTGTCTCTCACTCTGGTGATACACTCTAACATATTGTCTCTCACTCTGGTGGTACACTCTAACATATTGTCTCTCACTCTGGTGGTACACTCTAACATATTGTCTCTCACTCTGGTGGTACACTCTAACATATTGTCTCTCACTCTGGTGGTACACTCTAACATATTGTCTCTCACTCTGGTGGTACACTCTAACATATTGTCTCTCACTCTGGTGGTACACTCTAACATATTGTCTCTCACTCTGGTGGTACACTCTAACATATTGTCTCTCACTCTGGTGGTACACTCTAACATACTGTCTCTTACTCTGGTGGTACACTCTAACATATTGTCTCTCACTCTGGTGATACACTCTAACATATTGTCTCTCACTCTGGTGGTACACTCTAACATATTGTCTCTCACTCTGGTGGTACACTCTAACATATTGTCTCTCACTCTGGTGGTACACTCTAACATACTGTCTCTTACTCTGGTGGTACACTCTAACATATTGTCTCTCACTCTGGTGGTACACTCTAACATATTGTCTCTCACTCTGGTGGTACACTCTAACATATTGTCTCTCACTCTGGTGGTACACTCTAACATATTGTCTCTCACTCTGGTGGTACACTCTAACATATTGTCTCTCACTCTGGTGGTACACTCTAACATATTGTCTCTCACTCTGGTGGTACACTCTAACATATTGTCTCTCACTCTGGTGGTACACTCTAACATACTGTCTCTCACTCTGGTGATACACTCTAACATATTGTCTCTCACTCTGGTGATACACTCTAACATATTGTCTCTCACTCTGGTGGTACACTCTAACATATTGTCTCTCACTCTGGTGGTACACTCTAACATATTGTCTCTCACTCTGGTGGTACACTCTAACATATTGTCTCTCACTCTGGTGGTACACTCTAACATACTGTCTCTTACTCTGGTGGTACACTCTAACATATTGTCTCTCACTCTGGTGATACACTCTAACATATTGTCTCTCACTCTGGTGATACACTCTAACATATTGTCTCTCACTCTGGTGGTACACTCTAACATATTGTCTCTCACTCTGGTGGTACACTCTAACATATTGTCTCTCACTCTGGTGGTACACTCTAACATACTGTCTCTCACTCTGGTGGTACACTCTAACATATTGTCTCTCACTCTGGTGGTACACTCTAACATATTGTCTCTCACTCTGGTGGTACACTCTAACATATTGTCTCTCACTCTGGTGGTACACTCTAACATATTGTCTCTCACTCTGGTGGTACACTCTAACATATTGTCTCTCACTCTGGTGGTACACTCTAACATATTGTCTCTCACTCTGGTGGTACACTCTAACATACTGTCTCTCACTCTGGTGATACACTCTAACATACTGTCTCTCACTCTGGTGATACACTCTAACATATTGTCTCTCACTCTGGTGGTACACTCTAACATATTGTCTCTCACTCTGGTGGTACACTCTAACATATTGTCTCTCACTCTGGTGGTACACTCTAACATATTGTCTCTCACTCTGGTGGTACACTCTAACATATTGTCTCTCACTCTGGTGGTACACTCTAACATATTGTCTCTCACTCTGGTGGTACACTCTAACATACTGTCTCTCACTCTGGTGGTACACTCTAACATATTGTCTCTCACTCTGGTGGTACACTCTAACATATTGTCACTCACTCTGGTGGTACACTCTAACATATTGTCTCTCACTCTGGTGGTACACTCTAACATATTGTCTCTCACTCTGGTGGTACACTCTAACATATTGTCTCTCACTCTGGTGATACACTCTAGCATACTGTCTCTCACTCTGGTGATACACTCTAACATATTGTCTCTCACTCTGGTGGTACACTCTAACATATTGTCTCTCACTCTGGTGGTACACTCTAACATACTGTCTCTTACTCTGGTGGTACACTCTAACATATTGTCTCTCACTCTGGTGGTACACTCTAACATATTGTCTCTCACTCTGGTGGTACACTCTAAAATATTGTCTCTCACTCTGGTGGTACACTCTAACATACTGTCTCTCACTCTGGTGGTACACTCTAACATATTGTCTCTCACTCTGGTGGTACACTCTAACATATTGTCTCTCACTCTGGTGGTACACTCTAACATATTGTCTCTCACTCTGGTGGTACACTCTAACATATTGTCTCTCACTCTGGTGATACACTCTAACATATTGTCTCTCACTCTGGTGGTACACTCTAGCATATTGTCTCTTACTCTGGTGGTACACTCTAACATATTGTCTCTCACTCTGGTGGTACACTCTAGCATATTATATCACTTACTTTTGTGGTACACTCTAACATACTGTCTCTTACTCTGGTGATACACTCTAACATATTGTCTCTCACTCTGGTGATACACTCTAACATATTGTCTCTCACTCTGGTGGTACACTCTAACATATTGTCTCTCACTCTGGTGGTACACTCTAACATATTGTCTCTCACTCTGGTGATACACTCTAACATATTGTCTCTCACTCTGGTGGTACACTCTAACATATTGTCTCTCACTCTGGTGGTACACTCTAGCATATTATATCACTTACTTTTGTGGTACACTCTAACATACTGTCTCTTACTCTGGTGGTACACTCTAACATATTGTCTCTCACTCTGGTGATACACTCTAACATATTGTCTCTCACTCTGGTGGTACACTCTAACATATTGTCTCTCACTCTGGTGGTACACTCTAACATATTGTCTCTCACTCTGGTGGTACACTCTAACATATTGTCTCTCACTCTGGTGGTACACTCTAACATATTGTCTCTCACTCTGGTGGTACACTCTAACATATTGTCTCTCACTCTGGTGGTACACTCTAACATATTGTCTCTCACTCTGGTGGTACACTCTAACATATTGTCTCTCACTCTGGTGGTACACTCTAACATACTGTCTCTTACTCTGGTGGTACACTCTAACATATTGTCTCTCACTCTGGTGATACACTCTAACATATTGTCTCTCACTCTGGTGGTACACTCTAACATATTGTCTCTCACTCTGGTGGTACACTCTAACATATTGTCTCTCACTCTGGTGGTACACTCTAACATACTGTCTCTTACTCTGGTGGTACACTCTAACATATTGTCTCTCACTCTGGTGGTACACTTTAACATATTGTCTCTCACTCTGGTGGTACACTCTAACATACTGTCTCTTACTCTGATGATACACTCTAACATATTGTCTCTCACTCTGGTGGTACACTCTAACATATTGTCTCTCACTCTGGTGGTACACTCTAACATATTGTCTCTCACTCTGGTGGTACACTCTAACATATTGTCTCTCACTCTGGTGGTACACTCTAACATATTGTCTCTCACTCTGGTGGTACACTCTAACATATTGTCTCTCACTCTGGTGGTACACTCTAACATACTGTCTCTCACTCTGGTGATACACTCTAACATATTGTCTCTCACTCTGGTGATACACTCTAACATATTGTCTCTCACTCTGGTGGTACACTCTAACATATTGTCTCTCACTCTGGTGGTACACTCTAACATATTGTCTCTCACTCTGGTGGTACACTCTAGCATATTATATCACTTACTTTTGTGGTACACTCTAACATACTGTCTCTTACTCTGGTGGTACACTCTAACATATTGTCTCTCACTCTGGTGATACACTCTAACATATTGTCTCTCACTCTGGTGGTACACTCTAACATATTGTCTCTCACTCTGGTGGTACACTCTAACATATTGTCTCTCACTCTGGTGGTACACTCTAACATATTGTCTCTCAATCTGGTGGTACACTCTAACATATTGTCTCTCACTCTGGTGGTACACTCTAACATATTGTCTCTCACTCTGGTGGTACACTCTAACATATTGTCTCTCACTCTGGTGGTACACTCTAACATATTGTCTCTCACTCTGGTGGTACACTCTAACATACTGTCTCTTACTCTGGTGGTACACTCTAACATATTGTCTCTCACTCTGGTGATACTCTAACATATTGTCTCTCACTCTGGTGGTACACTCTAACATATTGTCTCTCACTCTGGTGGTACACTCTAACATATTGTCTCTCACTCTGGTGGTACACTCTAACATACTGTCTCTTACTCTGGTGGTACACTCTAACATATTGTCTCTCACTCTGGTGGTACACTCTAACATATTGTCTCTCACTCTGGTGGTACACTCTAACATATTGTCTCTCACTCTGGTGGTACACTCTAACATATTGTCTCTCACTCTGGTGGTACACTCTAACATATTGTCTCTCACTCTGGTGGTACACTCTAACATATTGTCTCTCACTCTGGTGGTACACTCTAACATATTGTCTCTCACTCTTGTGGTACACTCTAACATACTGTCTCTCACTCTGGTGGTACACTCTAACATATTGTCTCTCACTCTGGTGGTACACTCTAACATATTGTCACTCACTCTGGTGGTACACTCTAACATATTGTCTCTCACTCTGGTGGTACACTCTAACATATTGTCTCTCACTCTGGTGGTACACTCTAACATATTGTCTCTCACTCTGGTGATACACTCTAGCATACTGTCTCTCACTCTGGTGATATACTCTAACATATTGTCTCTCACTCTGGTGGTACACTCTAACATATTGTCTCTCACTCTGGTGGTACACTCTAACATATTGTCTCTCACTCTGGTGGTACACTCTAACATATTGTCTCTCACTCTGGTGGTACACTCTAACATATTGTCTCTCACTCTGGTGATACACTCTAACATATTGTCTCTCACTCTGGTGGTACACTCTAACATATTGTCTCTCACTCTGGTGATACACTCTAACATATTGTCTCTCACTCTGGTGGTACACTCTAACATATTGTCTCTCACTCTGGTGATACACTCTAACATATTGTCTCTCACTCTGGTGGTACACTCTAACATATTGTCTCTCACTCTGGTGGTACACTCTAACATATTGTCTCTCACTCTGGTGGTATAACATACTGTCTCTCACTCTGGTGGTACACTCTAACATATTGTCTCTCACTCTGGTGATACACTCTAACATATTGTCTCTCACTCTGGTGGTACACTCTAACATATTGTCTCTCACTCTGGTGGTACACTCTAACATATTGTCTCTCACTCTGGTGGTATAACATACTGTCTCTCACTCTGGTGGTACACTCTAACATACTGTCTCTCACTCTGGTGATACACTCTAGCATATTGTCTCTCACTCTGGTGGTACACTCTAACATACTGTCTCTCACTCTGGTGGTACACTCTAACATATTGTCTCTCACTCTGGTGGTACACTCTAACATATTGTCTCTCACTCTGGTGGTACACTCTAACATATTGTCTCTCACTCTGGTGGTACACTCTAACATATTGTCTCTCACTCTGGTGGTACACTCTAACATATTGTCTCTCACTCTGGTGGTACACTCTAACATATTGTCTCTCACTCTGGTGGTACACTCTAACATACTGTCTCTTACTCTGGTGGTACACTCTAACATATTGTCTCTCACTCTGGTGATACACTCTAGCATATTGTCTCTCACTCTGGTGGTACACTCTAACATACTGTCTCTCACTCTGGTGGTACACTCTAACATATTGTCTCTCACTCTGGTGGTACACTCTAACATATTGTCTCTCACTCTGGTGGTACACTCTAACATATTGTCTCTCACTCTGGTGGTACACTCTAACATATTGTCTCTCACTCTGGTGGTACACTCTAACATATTGTCTCTCACTCTGGTGGTACACTCTAACATATTGTCTCTCACTCTGGTGGTACACTCTAACATACTGTCTCTTACTCTGGTGGTACACTCTAACATATTGTCTCTCACTCTGGTGGTACACTCTAACATATTGTCTCTCACTCTGGTGGTACACTCTAACATACTGTCTCTTACTCTGATGATACACTCTAACATATTGTCTCTCACTCTGGTGGTACACTCTAACATATTGTCTCTCACTCTGGTGGTACACTCTAACATATTGTCTCTCACTCTGGTGGTACACTCTAACATATTGTCTCTCACTCTGGTGGTACACTCTAACATATTGTCTCTCACTCTGGTGGTACACTCTAACATATTGTCTCTCACTCTGGTGGTACACTCTAACATACTGTCTCTCACTCTGGTGATACACTCTAACATATTGTCTCTCACTCTGGTGATACACTCTAACATATTGTCTCTCACTCTGGTGGTACACTCTAACATATTGTCTCTCACTCTGGTGGTACACTCTAACATATTGTCTCTCACTCTGGTGGTACACTCTAGCATATTATATCACTTACTTTTGTGGTACACTCTAACATACTGTCTCTTACTCTGGTGGTACACTCTAACATATTGTCTCTCACTCTGGTGATACACTCTAACATATTGTCTCTCACTCTGGTGGTACACTCTAACATATTGTCTCTCACTCTGGTGGTACACTCTAACATATTGTCTCTCACTCTGGTGGTACACTCTAACATATTGTCTCTCACTCGGGTGGTACACTCTAACATATTGTCTCTCACTCTGGTGGTACACTCTAACATATTGTCTCTCACTCTGGTGGTACACTCTAACATATTGTCTCTCACTCTGGTGGTACACTCTAACATATTGTCTCTCACTCTGGTGGTACACTCTAACATACTGTCTCTTACTCTGGTGGTACACTCTAACATATTGTCTCTCACTCTGGTGATACACTCTAACATATTGTCTCTCACTCTGGTGGTACACTCTAACATATTGTCTCTCACTCTGGTGGTACACTCTAACATATTGTCTCTCACTCTGGTGGTACACTCTAACATACTGTCTCTTACTCTGGTGGTACACTCTAACATATTGTCTCTCACTCTGGTGGTACACTCTAACATATTGTCTCTCACTCTGGTGGTACACTCTAACATATTGTCTCTCACTCTGGTGGTACACTCTAACATATTGTCTCTCACTCTGGTGGTACACTCTAACATATTGTCTCTCACTCTGGTGGTACACTCTAACATATTGTCTCTCACTCTGGTGGTACACTCTAACATATTGTCTCTCACTCTGGTGGTACACTCTAACATACTGTCTCTCACTCTGGTGATACACTCTAACATATTGTCTCTCACTCTGGTGATACACTCTAACATATTGTCTCTCACTCTGGTGGTACACTCTAACATATTGTCTCTCACTCTGGTGGTACACTCTAACATATTGTCTCTCACTCTGGTGGTACACTCTAACATATTGTCTCTCACTCTGGTGGTACACTCTAACATACTGTCTCTTACTCTGGTGGTACACTCTAACATATTGTCTCTCACTCTGGTGATACACTCTAACATATTGTCTCTCACTCTGGTGGTACACTCTAACATATTGTCTCTCACTCTGGTGGTACACTCTAACATATTGTCTCTCACTCTGGTGGTACACTCTAACATACTGTCTCTTACTCTGGTGGTACACTCTAACATATTGTCTCTCACTCTGGTGGTACACTCTAACATATTGTCTCTCACTCTGGTGGTACACTCTAACATATTGTCTCTCACTCTGGTGGTACACTCTAACATATTGTCTCTCACTCTGGTGGTACACTCTAACATATTGTCTCTCACTCTGGTGGTACACTCTAACATATTGTCTCTCACTCTGGTGGTACACTCTAACATATTGTCTCTCACTCTGGTGGTACACTCTAACATACTGTCTCTCACTCTGGTGATACACTCTAACATATTGTCTCTCACTCTGGTGATACACTCTAACATATTGTCTCTCACTCTGGTGGTACACTCTAACATATTGTCTCTCACTCTGGTGGTACACTCTAACATATTGTCTCTCACTCTGGTGGTACACTCTAACATATTGTCTCTCACTCTGGTGGTACACTCTAACATATTGTCTCTCACTCTGGTGGTACACTCTAACATATTGTCTCTCACTCTTGTGGTACACTCTAACATACTGTCTCTCACTCTGGTGGTACACTCTAACATATTGTCTCTCACTCTGGTGGTACACTCTAACATATTGTCACTCACTCTGGTGGTACACTCTAACATATTGTCTCTCACTCTGGTGGTACACTCTAACATATTGTCTCTCACTCTGGTGGTACACTCTAACATATTGTCTCTCACTCTGGTGATACACTCTAACATATTGTCTCTCACTCTGGTGGTACACTCTAACATATTGTCTCTCACTCTGGTGGTACACTCTAACATATTGTCTCTCACTCTGGTGATACACTCTAACATATTGTCTCTCACTCTGGTGATACACTCTAACATATTGTCTCTCACTCTGGTGGTACACTCTAACATATTGTCTCTCACTCTGGTGGTACACTCTAACATATTGTCTCTCACTCTGGTGGTACACTCTAACATATTGTCTCTCACTCTGGTGATACACTCTAACATATTGTCTCTCACTCTGGTGATACACTCTAACATATTGTCTCTCACTCTGGTGGTACACTCTAACATATTGTCTCTCACTCTGGTGGTACACTCTAACATATTGTCTCTCACTCTGGTGGTATAACATACTGTCTCTCACTCTGGTGGTACACTCTAACATACTGTCTCTCACTCTGGTGGTACACTCTAACATATTGTCTCTCACTCTGGTGGTATAACATACTGTCTCTCACTCTGGTGGTACACTCTAACATACTGTCTCTCACTCTGGTGGTACACTCTAACATATTGTCTCTCACTCTGGTGGTACACTCTAACATACTGTCTCTCACTCTGGTGGTACACTCTAACATATTGTCTCTCACTCTGGTGGTATAACATACTGTCTCTCACTCTGGTGGTACACTCTAACATACTGTCTCTCACTCTGGTGGTACACTCTAACATATTGTCTCTCACTCTGGTGGTACACTCTAACATATTGTCTCTCACTCTGGTGGTACACTCTAACATATTGTCTCTCACTCTGGTGGTACACTCTAACATACTGTCTCTTACTCTGGTGGTACACTCTAACATATTGTCTCTCACTCTGGTGGTACACTCTAACATATTGTCTCTTACTCTGGTGGTACACTCTAACATATTGTCTCTTACTCTGGTGGTACACTCTAACATATTGTCTCTCACTCTGGTGGTACACTCTAGCATATTGTCTCTCACTCTGGTGGTACACTCTAACATATTGTCTCTCACTCTGGTGGTACACTCTAACATATTTTCTCTCACTCTGGTGGTACACTCTAACATATTTTCTCTCACTCTGGTGATACACTCTAGCATATTATATCACTTACTTTTGTGGTACACTCTAACATACTGTCTCTTACTCTGATGATACACTCTAACATATTGTCTCTCACTCTGGTGGTACACTCTAACATATTGTCTCTCACTCTGGTGGTACACTCTAACATATTGTCTCTCACTCTGGTGATACACTCTAGCATATTATATCACTTACTTTTGTGGTACACTCTAACATACTGTCTCTTACTCTGATGATACACTCTAACATATTGTCTCTCACTCTGGTGGTACACTCTAGCATATTGTCTCTCACTCTGGTGGTACACTCTAACATATTGTCTCTCACTCTGGTGGTACACTCTAACATATTGTCTCTCACTCTGGTGGTACACTCTAACATATTGTCTCTCACTCTGGTGATACACTCTAGCATATTATATCACTTACTTTTGTGGTACACTCTAACATACTGTCTCTTACTCTGATGATACACTCTAACATATTGTCTCTCACTCTGGTGGTACACTCTAACATATTGTCTCTCACTCTGGTGGTACACTCTAACATATTGTCTCTCACTCTGGTGGTACACTCTAACATATTGTCTCTCACTCTGGTGATACACTCTAACATAGAGTCTCTTGCTCTGGTGATACACTCTAACACATTGTCTCCCTGGTGGTACACTCTAACACATTGTCTCCCACTCTACACACTCTAACATACTCTGTCTCTCATTCTAGTGCATAGTATAAAACTGACGTGATTGTATTTATGTAATGACTTTCTTCACCCAGAATGTGATAGACAATCACACGGCCAAGACTGCAACTCTACCTGCCCACAACACTGTGAGAATATGGACACAAGCCTGTCTGTGTGTCATCACATATCTGGGGTATGCACACAGGGATGTCTGCCTGGCTACAAAGGGGTTCGATGTGATGAACGTAAGTACAGCTCTTCCTCTATAATTCATTCTTCATTGGCAGCTTTCCGTCTTGACAGACGATAGTTTGGTACATTGTGCTTCAAAAAGGCTTAATAACTACGATCCATGGCGGTGGCGAGTGTGGCTGGTAAGGCCAATTCTTGCTGCAAATTTTTGCCCACAGTAGGTGCATGTGAAAACATCGTCACTTCCACCATTTTGCACCATCTTACGTCTCTCACGCTCTGTGTGTGCTTTATCTGCAATCATTTTCTCCTTTGTCTTTATTCCATTTCTGATATTTGCCCTCCATGCAACACGTTCAGCGGCGACTTGCTCCCAATGTGCATTATCAATGCCTGTATCAATCATGTCCCGCTTACACACATCTTTGTATCGTAGTAGAGGCCGACCCTGAGATCTCTTACCCATCTGTAATTCACCAAAAAAGATATCCTTTGGTATTCTACCATCATCCATCCTCCTAAGATGTCCTATCCATCTAAGTCTACGAAGACTGAGCATGGAATAAACTGTCACACAACCTGATCTTTCCAATACTTCAGTATTTGTGATTTTGTCTTGCCACTTAATACCAAGAATTGTTCGCAGACACCGCATATGAAAGCTGTTTAAGTTGTTCTCTTGGTGTGAGTAAGTTGTCCAGGTTTCACTGCCATAGAGAAGAGTACTAAGGACACAGGCTTGATAGACAAGGACTTTTGTTTTGGCAGTAAGCTTCCTGTTCTCCCAGACTCTTTTTCTTAACCTGTTCATTGTTGTTGCTGCCTTACCAATCCGGATGTTGATTTCGTGATCTAGGGATAATTTGCTATTTACCACTGATCCTAGATATGTAAAATGGTCTACTATCTCTAGTTCGGCGTCGTCAATAAAGATTGATGGTACCCCATGTGCACCTTGTGACATAATCTGTGTCTTCTTTTTGCTAATTGTTAAACCAAATTCAGAACAAGCATTGGAGAATGCAGATAGTAGACATTGCAATTCTTCCTCAGAGTGGGTCGTAACTGCAGCATCATCTGCAAAAAGCAACTCTCTGATCAGTACCCTCCTAATTTTGGTCTTAGCCTTCAATCTCTGAGCATTGTAGAGGCTGCCATCTGAGCGTGAGTGAATGTATATACCACCATCCTGATCACGAAATGCATATTTCAGTAGAAGTGAAAAGTATATTCCAAAGAGGGTGGGAGCTAGTACACAACCTTGCTTAACTCCACTCTTGATTTCAAATTCTTCAGAAGTTGCACCATCAAACTTGATTATACCCTTCATGCCTGTGTGGAATGATTCCACAATGGACAGAAGAGTTGGTGGGCAGCCAATCTTCTTTAGTGCCTTGAACAGACCCTCACGACTGACCAAATCAAATGCCTTTGTGAGGTCGATGAAGGCAATAAACAGTGGTTGATTCTGTTCACGGCATTTTTCTTGCATTTGTCGCAATGAGAATATCATATCAGTGGTAGACCGGTTCTGTCGAAAGCCACACTGTGATTCGGGGTAGACTTGATCTCCTAGGACTTGAAGTCTGCGCAGAACAATTCTGGCAAATACTTTTCCACCAATACACAGAAGTGAGATACCCCTATAGTTGTTGCAGTCGCTCCGATCACCCTTGTTCTTGTACAGTGTTATGATGCTTGAATCTTTGAAATCCTGTGGGACTTGTCCTTCACGCCAGCATAGCTCTATTAGCTGGTGGATCTGTATAGTGAGTGTGTCTTGCCCACTCCTGATAACCTCTATTGGAATCCCATCCTTACCTGGAGCCTTGCCAGATGCAAGTTCATTTATAGCACACTTAACTTCTGTTATGGTGGGAAGTGTGTCCAGGTGGTCAAGAGTTGGTAGAGCCTCTATGGCGTTGAGGGCATCATCCGCTAGTTTGGTCTCACTTGAGTAAAGCTCCAAATAGTGCTCTACCCATCTGTCCATCTGCTGTTTCTTATCAGTGATGATTTCTCCAGTCAAGGTTTTCAATGGTGCACTTCTTTTGATCACTGGACCACAGGCTTTCTTTATTCCTTCATACATGCTTCTTATGTCTCCCTTATCACTTGCGATTTGAATGGACTCACATAACTTGATCCAATAATCATTTGCACACTGCCTGGCAGCCTTTTGCACATCCTTCCTAGCTTGCCTAAGCTCACTCAGAGTGTTACGCGTTGGTCTTTCCTTGTTTCTTAAGAGTGCATTCTAGCATTCTAGTGCATAGTATAAAACTAACATGATTGTATTTATGTAATGACTTTCTCCACCCAGAATGTGATAGACGAACACATGGCCAAGACTGCAACTCTACCTGCCCACAACACTGTGAGAATATGGACACAAGCCTGTCTGTGTGTCATCACATATCTGGGGTGTGCACACAAGGATGTCTGCCTGGCTACAAAGGGGATCGCTGTGATGAACGTAAGTACAACTCTTCCTCTATAATTCATTCATTGGTGGGAGAATGAATTAATAATGTCAGCAAATGGTTACATGATTATGTGATTGATTTTATAATGAGGCTGATCTTTGCGTGCAGACATGAACTCTCTCTTGCATATGTTAATCTTACAGGGTTATATTTTGTGTGTGTGTATATATAATATAAGCAGCATATTTATACTGAAAACAGTCAGCCTACTTCTCCCATATAATTTCCTCAAACAGCTGTATGTCCCCACATCAACAGTTCCAAGCATTATCAAGGAAACAATATAGATCTCTGCCTGTATATTATCAAATATTTGATGCATTAATTCATCTCAGATCACAACTATCATATCTCTCACTGTGATGGTACATTCCATCTCATTCTGTCTCTATCTTTGGTGATACTCTAAGACATTCTGTTTCTCACTCTGGTGTTAATTATGCATTCTGTCTCTAACTCTGGTGTTAATAACACATTCTGTCTCTCATGCTGGTGTTAATAACACAATATGTCTCTAACTCTGGTGTTAATAACACATTCTGTCTCTAACTCTGGTGTTAATAACACATTCTGTCTCTCATGCTGGTGTTAATAACACATTCTGTCTCTCATGCTGGTGTTAATAACACAATATGTCTCTAACTCTGGTGTTAATAACACATTCTGTCTCTAACTCTGGTGTTAATAACACATTCTGTCTCTCATGCTGGTGTTAATAACACATTCTGTCTCTCATGCTGGTGTTAATAACACATTCTGTCTCTCATGCTGGTGTTTATAACACATTCTGTCTCTTATGCTGGTGTTAATAACACATTCTGTCTCTAACTCTGGTGTTAATAACACATTATGTCTCTCATGCTGGTGTTAATAACACAATATGTCTCTAACTCTGGTGTTAATAACACATTCTGTCTCTAACTCTGGTGTTAATAACACATTCTGTCTCTCATGCTGGTGTTAATAACACATTCTGTCTCTCACTCTGGTGTTAATAACACATTCTGTCTCTCATGCTGGTGTTAATAACACATTCTGTCTCTCACTCTGGTGTTAATAATACATTCTGTCTCTCACTCTCATGCTGGTGTTAATAACACATTCTTCCTCTCATTCTGATGTACACAACAACACATCCTGTCTATTATTCTGGTGGTACAGTCTAACACATTTTGTCTGTCATTGTGGTGGTGTCGCCTAAGATATTCTGTCTCTTACTCTGGTGGTAAACTCTAACACATTCTGAGTCTAATTCTGCTGTACACTCTAACACATTCTGTCTCTAATTCTGGTGTACACTCTAACACATTCTGTTTATTATTCTGGTGGTACAGTCTAATACATTATGTCTATTATTTGGTGGTACAGTCTAACAAGATTTGTCTATCATTGTGGTGGTACAGTTTAATACATTATGTCTCTCACTCTAACACATTCTGTCACTCACTCTGGTAGTACACTCTAACAGCTGTTTGCTCATCCATGTCTTGAATTTATCTTCCTGCTTGTGTCATTAACCAATTCTTGCACTCCTGCCTTTAACTGTTCCTTCTAGTATTGTTTTTTTTTCTAAGTTTGTCATGTCTTTTAATGTGACAAATATTTATCTCACTTCCTCTGCCACCCCTCTTTTCATTGTCAGCCAGCTTTGGACACACATTTGTTTGCTCATCTCCATTAAACGTGACCTGATCTTCTAAATACCTATATGTCTGCCTTCTCTGTTTTATTTTCTAGTTTCTTCCTGAGCTTACAATTCAGGATTAATTAATATATATCTATAAAACACTTGACTGATGCATAGTATAAAACTCTATGACTTTCTCCACCCAGAATGTGATAGACAAACACATGGCCAAGACTGCAACTCTACCTGCCCACAACACTGTGAGAATATGGACACAAGCCTGTCCGTGTGTCATCACATATCTGGGGTGTGCACACAGGGATGTCTGCCTGGCCACAAAGGGGATCGCTGTGGTGAACGTAAGTACAACTCTTCCTCTTTCATTTATTGGATGCGTTGAATGTATTATGTTGTATAAAATAGTAGATTGTCATGAAATTAAATATTTGATTTTGACTGATTCATCAATGTTGATCTTTGTATTTGCTTGTGCTACCCAGGACCAGTATATTACTTGGCAGTATAGAAAACCAGCTGAATGCTTAAGTTATTAGTTAGTTAGGTTGTGATATTATTAATGTATTAAAACTGTGAAAAGCAACTCAGTGTAGTGAGACTAGAAGCAATGTACTTTCTCAGTGGTTCTCAACCGGTGGGGAATTCCCAGGGGGGGGGGGGATTTAGGGTTTCCAGGGGGGAATGAAGACCATTTCAAGATCGCGTTAATACAAGAACCGATTACTTGATATTGTTTTTCCGTTCATACTTTACAGTTATGTATGTCTCATCCTTCTAAAATTTGTGTTATAAAGTAAGTAGACCCACAAATCATGTTTTATGTGGATGTCTAGACTTGTTTTAGTATATGCTATTAAATTTACCTTCCATCTTTACGTATACTGTGGGTGGGGGGATTTTTAGATAGGAAATATGAAAGGGGGGAATGACGTTCTGAAAATACGGTGAAGGCAGGCACAGGCCAAATTTTTGATAGGAAGGGGGGGAATGACGTTCTGAAAATATGGTGAAGGGGGACACGGGCCAAAAAAGGTTGAGAACCACTGTTCTAGTACATTCTTCTGGAGAGAAAAACAAAGAGAGTTGTAGCACTTATAAAGACATGACAGGAATCATCACTGGAGGAAGAAACATCAATAACATTAAATATGCAGATGATACAGTATTGATTACAGACAATGAGCAGGATCTGCAACATTTAGTAGATGTGGTTGTTGCACACAGTGAACAACTAAAGTTATATTAAATTGTAAGAAGACACAGATTATGGTCGTCACTAGGAAGAACGAAATACCGCAATGTAATATACAGGTAAATGGGAATATAGACAAGTGAATTGGTACAATTATCTCGGGACAGTCATAACAGCTGATGGGAGATACCTTGAAGAGATTACAATGAGAATCGCCATGGCCTTTTGCAAGATGTAACACATACTGACCAATAAAAAGATGTCGATGTCAATTGCTACGAGACAAAGAGTGTTGAGGTGCTACATAGAGCCTGTGCTTTGTATGGATGTGAAGCATGGACAATGAGCAGACAAGCTGAACAACATCTGATGGCTGTGGAAATGCGGTTTTTGAGGAGAATGCAAAGAATACCATGGACAGACAGAAAAACCAATGACCAAGTCCTACAAGAAACAAATGAAAATCATAAACTGATTAGAGAAATTATACGTAGACAGTCAACATTTTTTGGGCACTTTATGAGAAGAAATAAATTAGAGAACTGGCAAGATCGAGGGGAAGAGAACAAGGGGAAGACAGAGAAGTAAATATCTGAATGACTTGATTGCGTGGTATGGTCGAGACAAGAACATTTAATGATCATCGACTCTGGTAATCGAGTGAAATGGTGAATCATGACCGACCACGCTTACCAGCATGGCACATGATGGATGGATGGAGCACTTATGGATATGGAGAGATCAAAATCTATCAAACTATAGTGGACTGTGTCAGACAGAATATTAGGTTTGTATATGCATTCTTCTGTGTCGTTTTTGTTATTTGCTTCTTTTTGTCTGTTTGTAAGTGTCTATCAGTTACATGTCTGATGTGGGAGTTTGTCTGGTACCATTTCTGTAGAGGTGGATGTCATAGATCTAAGCCACTCCAATCTTAAACCAAGTACATGAAATGGACAACAGTTTTCTAAAATGATATTTTCATTAGTTATGATTTTGTGTTTAGTCTGTTAATTTTACAAACCTGGCAAAGGTGCAATAGTTGATGTCCAATAATCTGCCAGATTGTCATGAGAATGGTGCATGTCTACACAGTTGCTTGAGCTGGTGTAATTCATTGTATAAAGTTAGTTACATGTCCTTTACAGGATGTTGCAGTCAGTCCCAGCATTTATGAACTTTTAGTGATATTTAGGCAATTTTACTTTCAGTGGTTTGCCATTGCTTTCTGTATGGCCAACATACAAAATCAACATAAAGTGATCTGCTTCCAAATCACTTGCAGGTGATTTTGAAAAATTGACCCGGTGTGTCGAGGAATTGTGAAACTATTCCATTAACACCTCAACCACAGGCACTGGCAATTCAATATAACATATAGTAATTTCATGTTGTTTCTGATGAAAGTTTTACCAGAATATTTCATGGTTGTCTTCTTCTGGTTTGCTTCTGTTCCAGTAATTATGTCAAAACAAGAAGTGCAGCTTGGTAGATTGTGTTGCTGTACTTGATGAGAGCCCCCCCCCCCCCCCCCAATTGTTGTGTGTGGATGGGTCTCTGTGGGCCACTGTCCAGTCCGTAATTAACCGCTATGTGGCAGTCTTGCTGGATATATGTGGCTGGTTGTTCTGCCAGTTCACATATGGAATATGATCGTTTATTTTGTTCAGGCAAGGTGGTAATTGTTCATTTTTCTAATAGACTTGACAAAGGTCTTCTTTTCTTGAAAGATGATCAATTGTTCTTGAGAATGGCAGATCAGTGGTAGCAAAGGCAGACCGAGAGACATGATGTCTGATGGTTGAAGACTGTGACATGGAGGGATGACATGAGTGGAACTGATTCAGAACATCAGGGACCAAAATCTGTTGAGAGACATACACGCCTACATCTCTTGGCAAGGCACATGATGGTGATCATTTACAACAACAGCTGGACTTCTATAAAGTGTAACAGCTGACAGATTTCAATCTGTTGTCATTAACTGAAAGCCAGCACTTCTGTAAAGAATGATAGCACATTGATTTAAATATATCATTTACAGCAACAGCCAATACTCTATAAACAATGACAGCTGACTGATTTAAATATGCTATCATTTCAACCAGAGGCAGTACTTCTATAAAGTATAACAGCTCAATGATTTAGTTAAGACACCACACACGAAGCAATACGGAGGTGCGAGACAGCCACAGGTTGCTTTCAAGCGGAAAGAGCCCAACTGCAAAGCCAAATAGATGAGCTAAAGAAGCAAGTCAAGCTACTCCTTACACCGTCACAAACCAGCAGCAATGAAAAACTGCTTGCTGAAATGAAGGAGATACAGCAAAACATCAAACAAGAGATGGAACGCATGGCCGAGATAAAGAAGGAGAACGAAGAAATCCTACAAATGATCAAGACCGAAAAAATTGAAAGGCAGCAGAAACTCAAACAAACAGAACCAGTCTGGATCAGGACTAACTCGTAAGAGCGCACAAGACAAGAATTAGGGTGAATAAACCCACAAAAACCACGGACCTCAACAATAACCACAGCTGAAAGATGCAGGTTGAACGAGGCCGAATTTGGAATTTTTGTTTTGAAAATGGAATTGGAATTGGAATTCTGTTATTTATTACAAGAGCCAATATTTCTATAATGAAGGATATAGCTCATTGATTTAAATCTGTTATCATTTACAGCAAACACTGATGTATCCAGGAAAGAAGACAGCTCGCCTGGGTACAGTACCACCCTTTGGGTTGTGCCTGGTTGCATCATTGTGGTAATTGTTGGTCTCATTGTTCTGTGGTAAGGTTTCCTTCATTACACATGCATGCTTACACACTGGCAACATAAATCAGCAATGATCATATTCGTCAACGGTATGAGTTTGACACATTGCCAACAAAATCAGCAGTGATCCTATTCAGTCAAATTCTGTGCTGATAATATGTGTTTGGTCAGACACAAGTTTTTTTTTTGAGTTCGCTCCCTTTGAACTCAAATGTAGTCCATACACACTACTTATAGTAGTTAGTTGCATATCCTTTACAGGACGTTGCAGTCAACACATGCATATTTATGTTGTTGTGATCTCTTGGCAAATTTACATTCAGTAGTTTCTGAATGACTGGCACCCATACCATTTCGTAAAAAAACAACGCAATGCGGTCTGCTGCCAAATCGCGCGCAGCTGTCATTCGAACGTGGGTATGCGGGATCACAAAATCCGTCCGTAACTCCATCGCCACGGATCGTCACTTCTAATAGCATTTCTGGGCGAAATTTTGCGTGTGGATTAGCTTTTCTTATTAGCAGTGTTCCTCGCCATCAGGCGAACCCATTCCAAGTTCAGAGGTACTTGTAATTTATGTCCCCAAGTCAAGGACGAGTGGTCAACATTTTAGTCCAACTGTCCAGTGTAGGGGTTGAACCCCTTATCTTGGCATCTGCACATTGGATGTTTAAGAACACATGTTCTTATCCATTCAGCCATGCTAACCTCTGGAGAAGAGTGACTTTGACACCTGTTGTTGTCATCTGCCAGCAGAGGGAAAGACTGGCCCCTCTGCTTCATGCATCCAGGCCTACAACATGTGATGTCCCTATCACATCATTGACCTCATCCAGGCCTACACCATGTGATGTCCCTATCAGATCACAGACCTCCGTGCATCCAGGCCTACAACATGTGATGTCCCTATCACATCACAGATCTCCATGCATCCAGACCTACAACATGTGATGACCCTATCACATCACAGATCTCATCCAGGCCTACAACATGTGATGTCCCTATCACATCACAGACCTTATCCAGGCCTACAACATGTGATGTCCCTATCAGATCACAGACCTCATCCAGGCCTACAACATGTGATGTCCCTATCACATCACAGATCTCATCCAGGCCTACAACATGTGATGTCCCTATCACATCACAGATCTCATCCAGACCTACAACATGTAATGTCCCTATCACATCACAGATCTCATCCAGACCTACAACATGTGATGACCCTATCACATCACAGATCTCATCCAGGCCTACAACATGTGATAACCCTATCACATCACAGACCTCATCCAGGCCTACAACATGTGATGTCCCAATCACGTCACAGACCTCCATTCATTCAGGCCTACAACGTGTGATGTCCCAATCACATCAAAGTCTGCAGTAGGTTCCTGATTGGGTGCCTGAGCCTAGAGGCATTGATGCTCCGTGGTGACGATCTTTAAGCTGGTACTTCTGCTGTCACATGACCCCCCCCCCCCATCTAGGGTTATAGGATGTCATAATTGATGAGTTGAAGTCAACACCTGTCTGGGCTCTCTATACTTAAAATATATGTCACGGCCATAGTCTGTCTTTCTTTCCATGTTGTCAGTCACAGACTCCATTGCCTTATCTCTTTAGCTGTTCTATAACTTACTAAAACATATTGAACAATGTTAGTAAAGGACATGTTATTTGTGTGAGTGCATGCGCGTGCATATGTCAGTTCACCTTTTCAACAATAAATGTTTGATCAGTGCGTTCATTGCTGGCTATGTGACGAAGGGGTTGCGGGTGCAGTTCGTAATCCCGCATACCCACGTTCGAAACACAGCTGTGGGTTATTTGACAGCAGACCGCCTTGTGTTGGTGTTTTATGAAATGGTGTGGGTGTCGGTCGTTCAGATAGCAATGGCAAACTACTGAACGTAAACGTGCCAAGAGATCACAACAGCAAAACATGCTGGTGTTGACTGCGACATCCTGTAATGAATATGCAATTAACTTTTTTTAGTACATTCATTATTGTTAGCAAAGGATATTTCACAGTTAAAAGGAAAGTCGGTTGCTATTGAGGATGCCAATGCTGCAGAGTTGTCTACTCTTGGCAGCCCAAAGCCATTTTTATGAATGTGCAGGTCCTCTGCATCAGGGACAGTTAGAGTTTATAAATGGCAGACTCAGCACAGCTAGTCAACTACACAATAATATTTGGAAGTTGAAAATGTTGTGTGATAGTTTCTAGAGGTATCATCATATCTTTAGCAGGTCCGCATGGCCGAATGGATAAGAACGCATGTTCTTAAACATCCAATGTGCTGATGCCGAGATAAGTGGTTCAGTCCCTACACCGGACAGCTGGACTAAAATGTTGACCTGTCGTTCTTGACTTGGGGATGTAAATTACAAGTACCTCTGAAGTTAGAGTGGGTTCACCTGATGGCAAGGGACACTGTTAATAGGGAAAGCTAATCCACACACAAAATTAAGTTTTTCACTACTATAAATAGTGTGTATGGACCGCTTGAGTTCAAAGCGAGTGAGTGCACATAAAAAACAATAAAAATCATATCTTTATGGTCGGTTTAGGTAACAGACTGCTAAGTCAAATGTGCTAATATTTTTCATTACTTGAGAATTATTAACAATGAAAATTTTCATTACTTTTATTAACCCATGAACAGTCTTTAACTTAACATTTTTTATTGCAAAAAATGTTTGAGTAATATTTTCTTGCATAGTGTATTATTGATACACAATATTTCATTTGTTTATTTATTTCTTGTCAAGTTTTATCAAATTAATTGTATATTTTTAATATTTTACATTTTAAACAAAATCATTTTAGTGATATTTTACTTGATTTAAATTTATCAATAACTATTTATATGCATTTTGAAATGTCATATCTGACAACTCAAATTGATTCAAACACTAATTAATTTGACAGTTTATTTTATATCCTACAGGAGATTTAAAAAGTGGAAGTCATTCAAAATTTGGACCACCAAGAAGTTGCAGAAATCTGGCAGCTCAGAAATTATAGTGACAACAGAAATGTCTGTAGTGGACCAATCAGTACTTCATGGATAGCATGTTGCAAAATGAGATATCACAATTTCTACTAATTGTTGATGATTCAAAAACTGCAAAATATATAGTCTAATGTGTATATGTCCAGTGTACATATTATTGTTATTTCTCTATCTTTAGACTTGCTGATGGTTGGTTGGATATTACAACTAAAGTTTATCAATGGATTGGGGAAGCCAGCCCCATGCCCAACCCTCTTATCACATGCATGTTGGCTTACAGTGTTAGCATACTTTACTTCCCTTAAGGGTCATGGTAAAACACACGCGGTAAAACGCATGCGGTAAAACACATACGGTAAAACACGTGGCAAAACACAGGCGATAAAACACACACGGTAAAACACAGGCGGTAAAACACATGCGGCAAAACACATGCAGTAAAAACATGCTGCAAAACACAGGGAGTAAAACACACGCAGTAAAACACAGGCGGTAAAACACAGGCGGTAAAACACAGGCAGTAAAACACACACGGTAAAACACAGGCGGTAAAACACATGCAGTAAAAACATGCGGCAAAACACAGGGAGTAAAACACATGCGGAAAAACACATGCTGTAAAACACACACGGTAAAACACACGTGGCAAAACACACGCAGTAAAACGCATGGTAAAACACACGCGGTAAAACACAGGCAGTAAAACACAGATGTTAAAACAGAGGCTGTAAAACACACGTGGCAAAACACAGGCGGTAAAACACAGGCGGTAAAACACAGATGTTAAAACACAGGCGGTAAAACACAGATGTTAAAACACAGGCGGTAAAACACAGATGTTAAAACACAGGCGGTAAAACACAGATGTTAAAACACAGGCGGTAAAACACAGATGTTAAAACACAGGTGGTAAAACACAGATGTTAAAACACAGGCGGTAAAACACAGATGTTAAAACACAGGCGGTAAAAAACAGATGTTAAAACACAAGCTGTAAAACACAGGCTGTAAAACACAGGTGATAAAACACAGGCCTTAACTTCCTTAGTCTTAATGTTAGGTTACAGTTCCCCCACTCTGGGTTTCAGTAACACACGGGGTACACAAATTTACCATTTATAATATACGTAGACACAGTGTTTAGAATGCCGGACTCTCCTTCGGGAGACCCGGGTTCAATCCCTCAGTAAGGTATGGGATGTTTTTCTGTCAGGGGCAAAAAGAAAATCCTAACCTGCACATTTCGTGGCGACTGCACTAGCCAGGCGGCCTTTATTCCTCAGGCCCAAAGATTCCTCTGCCATACACCGCAAGGTACTATATTGGCAGTAAATGACAGTTTTTGACAGTAGACAGAGAGTGTTGGTGATCCATATCAGCCAACCTTCATTGTGGAATGCCACCTGATTGATTTATTGATCCATTGAATATACTTAATTTAACATGACCGTGTGAAAGATGGGTTGAAGGAAAGGCTGATTCTAAGGCAGGTCTGTGTGCCCAATTTGTGACCATTTGAAAATAAAGTTTGTTCATTAACTCTGTGTTTATTCCATTTATATACAATGAGAAATCTGGCTTAGTCACAGTAACAAATAAAGTATGTTCGTTCGTTCGTTCGTTCGTTCGTTTAACACTTACACAACTGTTTGCTTACTGTGTGACCTCAACATTTTCATTGTTTTCTCGAGGAAGATAAACATGGCTGCCATGCGGTTGGTCTAGGAAATTGCACATCACTGAGCTTCAATGAAGTGTTAAAGTTCAGCCTTAATGAGTCAGTTATCTCCTCATTACTTTATCGTTATATCGAGGTAAAGTCCTGCTGAAAATATTGAAGAGTATGAGAAAGACTATCATGATCTAATGTGTCAATGGGGAACTTCCAATTACACCCAAGTTGTGGAGGACAGGCACTGTACAGTTGTGTGGTAAACACAACTCAGGTTCAAATATCCACCGGTATAAGTGGACAAATCTGCAGCTGAGCAAAACAGGACGCTCACTTCTCCTGGCAGTCAGAAAATACTGTCAAAGGCAGAGTTAACAAGGTAAGGGGAAACTACCACATTATCTTCCCAAGTGGTTCCAAATTGCTGTCATAGGGGCACAGAGATAGGAATGAGCACTCAATCTTGCAAAATATACCTATGTCTTGTACATTCATAACCTCTGACAGCAAAACTCCTGGCCTTCATGTGGTGGAACTGTTTTAACTACAGGAGAAGGGGCGATGGCAAGTCTCTGGCGCTGTAAAACCAGACTACTCTAGGCAGTTTACCCAAGCAAATAAAAGTGCTAAAGATGAAGGCAACCATCCAGGAGGCGAACCGCACCAATCAGGATGCCACGCAACAACGCAATATGTCTCTGTCTGCCATACCCTATGGTGCTCACCCTGTTATGGATCCTAAGGCAGGTGCAGTTCCAGGCCCTATGCCTCAATAGGGTCCAACCACAGCAAATGGATGTCCTTCTCAGTGTGTTGTGGAGCCAGGGGGAGGGGGGAGGGGGTATGAGAATAGAGTGTCTGGCACTACCAAACAGAAAATGAAATTATTGCACTCTGACATGCAGAAAATTGGTGGAACTGCGGTAAAGCTGTGGAAATGTAAAACAATATAAAATAACATAAAGCAATACAGCTTTACAGAAAAAAAATCACAAAACATACAGGACATTGTGGTGCCTAGCCTTCTTCAGCAAACAAATACATAGACAATACACAACATATAATCACGGAGAAGACCCTCCAGTGGCCACATTAAGGCATGAGGACAAGATGAGAAGAATAAAAAGATGAAAAAGTATAACCATTTTACAAAGTAAACTGCAAAACATATATATATATATATATATATATATATATATATATATATATATAAATTATATATATATGCGTGGTCTCGAGGTATGGTGTCCGCCTCGAGTGCTGGAGGTCCCGGGTTCAAGCCCCGGTAATGCCGGGATTTTTTCTCGTGGACTAATAAATTTCCCCAGGTCTCTGGGTAGTGAGATCGGACGCCCGTGTGTATTGTTGCGCACGTAAAAAATCCCTTGGCAGTTGGAAATTGAAAAAGAGTAGCCTAACGGCGCTGCCCGGGCAAAATTTCGAGTTAAAAATCTACCCAAAGTATTTCAGGTTCCTCGGCGGTGCTACGGAGTTCGTGCACTGAGCTGAGTTTCTCCAGACTCAGCAGCCAGCGAAGAGTTCCAACACTAATAGTTCCAGTAGCAATCTGATTATATGTGCGTCTCGCCTTTCCTCTGAGCGTCGAGCATTGGCCAGATCCCCTCGTCACACCTCGCTGCTTCATTCTTACCAGACTATGGTGATCCATTTGCTCCTCCGAGGTGTACACGTGCTCCAACAAGGCCGCAACCACGTCTGTCTTGTCATGCATCAATACTCCACCAAGTTTTGCCGAGCCAGCCAATCTGTCCGCCTGTTCATTCCCCAGCACACCGGCATGCCCCGGAGAAAAGATCCAGGTGATGCTTGAAGCCACTCTGCACGAAGCCTGCCTGTCCTCACCCTCCTCTGCATGCTTTCTGAGTCAGTTACAATCACAATTTATGTATGTATCATGTTCTCTATCCAGCGGAAAGCTGCATTGACCGCCTCCACCTCCATTCTTAGGCTAGATGTTGTGTCGTCGTACGCCAGGCTCTCCTGCACCGGATGATGCTCTGGAATTCTGGATGAAAACCTTTATTGATGTTTTTGATAGACATGTGCCAATCAAGGAAGTTCGAGTAAAACACCATGTCAAGCCACCTTGGATCACCCGGGAAATACTTGAAATTATGAGAGACATACATCCATCCATCATGTGCCATGCCGGTAAGCGTGGGCGGTCATGTTCTGCCATCTCACTCGATCACCAGTGAGACATACATAAAGCACATAAAAAGCGGGATCTCAGCGCATACCGTACTCTTAGAAACACAGTTCAATATACCATACGACGGGAAAAGAACAATTACTTTAAGAACTTAGTAATGGATAAAACAAATAGTAAGGATATATGGAAGGCAATTAACACCTTGATAAATAAGTATAACTTCCGAAATTCTTTACCATCAAATCCTATTACATGCGACCAATTCAGTAATTTTTTTTCAAACTGACATAGACCAGTCGAAGGCTTCAATACCTAATTCTCCTTGCAACTTATCTTTACTGTCATCGTTTTGCGAAAATAGATGCTCCCGCGATATTCTTTCCGACATGCCGCTAATGACAATCACTGAAGTATTCACTTACCTCAGTAACCTAAAAAAAAAAAACACACAACCTCATCTGGGTTAGATGGAATTAGTAACCGGATTCTCCGTTGTGCTGCGCCAGTGATCTGTATATCACTACCTATGTATATAATCAGTGTCTCACCAAAGGCCACTTTCCATCAGCTCTCAAAATCGCTAAAGTGTACCCTCTTCTTAAATCTGGTTCATCGGACAATGGTCTCCCGAACAATTATAGACCCATTTCCTTACTATCATCACTATCTAAGCCACTAGAAAAACACATCCATAAAGTAACATTACAGTATTTAGTTCGCAACAAGCTTATTGTTGACAGCCAATCAGGATTTCGACCAAAATATTCTTGCCATACGGCCCTAACAAATATGATAGAAAATTGGCACCAGAATATAAACAACAACAGTCTATGTGGAACTGTGTTTATTGATTTCAAGAAAGCATTTGATATGATAGATGCCATGTGTCGCAGGACTGATAATACAGTAATCGGGAAGTAGAAAAGGATAGTGCACATTGAACGCACAAAAGCTGACTTGGTGATAAAAAGCGTCACAAAGAAACAGACGGGGACCAGGAGGATGGAAAGAAGACTGTTATGATGAGGACAAGATCTAGTGAAGCGAAGGAAGAGAATGCATATAATTAAGGAGAGGAAGAAGGAAAGAAGGAGAAGAGACGGATTATAATATTAATATGATTCAGCACTGAGTATAGACATACGTGAGTAATCAAGTCTAAAGGTTTTAGGAGATTTAATAATAGATAGGAATGTTGTTACGAATGATTATAATATGACAAGCGACATGTCTGTATTAATTGTAGTCTTGGTAAGGGAGTGTGAGTAGGGATGACAGACTGTGTGATGGCACTATTATGCCTGCAGGTCATCTGTTTCACGAGATGCTGCCAGAAATAAATCCTCGGCTAAAGATTAAGACATTCTGTCAGTGTTATATGTAATATAATTAAACAGTTCGTTACAAAGTTCCAGTTCTTGTATTTGAGAAGGATACTAGACAATTGAAGCCAAACTTGCCAATGGAGAACAATCAAGATATAGAAGAATATATATAGTTACTCCGTGGCAATAGACCATGCTATTTTAATTTAAAAACTTGAGACAATGAAAATTGGCCCTAATGTAGTCACTCTAATATCATCTTTTCTATCAAACAGAAAGCAAGTAGTATCACATAATAAATCTATGTCTCAAACCACTACCTTCAATATTGGAGTACCGCAGGGCTCTATTCTTGGCCCTCTATTATTTGCCATATATATTAACGATCTACCTTTGCATCTTTCGTCGTCCTGCGATCTATTTGCAGACGACTGTACAGTGTACACAAACGCTGAAAACTGTATTTTACTGGAGTCGTCTTTACAACAAGAATTAAATAATGTAGTTAGGTGGAGCTATTCAAACCGTATGCAAATTAACATCACTAAAACAAAATCAATGTTATTAACAACCAGACAAAGACTTCAAACTCTAAGCTCACACACATCACTTCAACTTCACATCGATAACATGCCAGTAGAAAGTGTAATTGAGCACAAAACATTAGGCCTAATCATTGATAGAAACCTAACCTTTAATTCCCACGTTCAAGCGCTCATTAAACAAACAGCGAAAAAAGTCTACCAACACGCCAAAATTACAAACTTCCTTGATGAGGACACAAGGAAACTATTCTATACTTCTCATATACAGACACACTTTGACTACTGCTCTACAATCTGGGACGGTTGTTCTAATTCAAACACCAAGCGACTTTACTCACTCCAGAAACGGGCCATGAGTCTAATTTATAGCAAACATTTATCTGACAATCCTAGCCTGTATAAACGCCTTCAGTTACTACCACTCCGCAAACGCCTGCTTTTCAACAAAGCTAAACTAATTCACAAAATCCTGCATCGGAATGCCCCAAATTACCTTTGGCCATTGTTTAAATATAATGCTAGACACAGTAAACGTTTAAATATATTACACATTCCGAAGCCTAAAATTGACTTATACAAAACAAGCTTAACGTACTCTGCAGTTCAGCTGTGGAACAATCGTCCACAAGAAATCAAAGACATCACCAATCCCTATTCATATAATCGCAAATTATTCGAACACTATCTCAGTACGGATTACCTTACCCCTTAATAATAGAAATAATAATAATAATAACAAAACCCTAGTATAACAGCCAGTCCCCTTTTGGTAGGCCAGTATATTCCACATGGCTAATAACAAGTGTCAGACCATTATCTAATATTACTGTGTCGTGTAGTTTTGATGTTCGCATTTTGCCTATGCCTTTATAATGCATATCTTTTATATTGTTGCTGTTCTCTGTTAGCCTTGAATAATGTGTGAATGAAATAATGTATGAAAGAGAGTGATAGAAGGGCAAAATGTTAGACGGGCCTGCGTGCCCAATTCTTAACCCTTTGAAAATAAAGTTTGTTCGTTCGTTTGTGTCTTGTATGCTGTATTTTTCTTTTGTTTTGTCATGTTCTGTATCGTCTTTGGTTCTATCTGTATTTTGTGGTATGGATTTAGTTGGTGAAAGATCGTCTGTGACAGTGTCTAAGCGGTCTAGTGACTGTTTTAGTCTTCTGTCTACCCTCTTTCTCTTCGTTGGTTTATTGACGATTTGGAAACCGTTAGAGTCTTCAGTTTTTATATTCGTTTGCTTGTGTGTTGTTTTCTTATGTCTTTCTGTCTTCTTGTGTGCCGATTTGACTATTGAAAGTGTGTGTCAGTTCTGTTCTTTTCTGTGGAGGAGTTTCTCGAACGAGAGGCGGGAAATCTTCTTGACTCTGTTCATCGATGGCTGCTGTTGGTGTTATAGGTGCTCGTCTACTAGGACAGTAATTTTCCCAGTGGTTACCTTGACCATACGTAGGGCAATTGATCTTTATCCCCGGAATCGTAATCAATACTTGCGATTATTGTTCGTAATACCAGGAGTGTAGATCCGTAAGATATGGGCGACTTCTTTTCTTGGATTTCACCCCAGTTCACTCCACTTGCCAGCCCCATTTTCTATCCCGAAAACCTCAGCCTTGTCATCCCCTGTAATGCTGTGCACCAGTTGTTTTTTTTAAAAACTCCTCTGGGAGCAACCGTGACAGGTAACCAATGGATGGTCAAAATGTCCCTTTCTTTCTCTAGGAGCTCTAGAGATATGTCTATTCTTAGGCTTGGTAGAGAAAACTTTTTACCGTGTACACTTCATACACGGCTTTCTCCGCCTCGGTCGACAGGTGAAAGTATCATTTAGTGGGAACCTCGAACCTATGAGGTCGACGATTCCCCCAGAAGGCACACCTCCTGGACCGGTTAGGGCACTAACAATCAATAAATGCTGGTGTTGCTTCAGCAGCTGCCACCGCGCGCGTGTCGTCATTCGCACTGCGAGCGCTATCAAGAGAAGCTGCCTGAACAAGTCAAGAAGCCGGATACGGGGGGAAATGGCACGTGGCAAGAACACCAGGAAACATGCGGTATCCAAGATGTGCAGCGTGGGAGCCGACAAGAAGAAGAACGTGGAGAGCCTGCCTGCGAGCTATGACAGAGAACCTGAAACTACTGCCACTACTAAAGCCACCACGAGGGAGACCGTCGACAATCCACCACAGACAAGAGCCAAACCTACTGAGAAGCAGAGAGAGAGGAGAAAGACACCAGAGTCGGAAACACCGACTCACCGACAAGCAAGTGGGTTGCCAAGCGTATCCAAGTGGAGCTATCAGACGAAGAAATCATGAAGAAGCTTCGAGAAGAGAATCTCCACATCCGATTCTTGAAGGCTCTTCACCTACTCCAGGATTCCTACAACCTTGGCGGTGGTGACGTCAGAGGGCAGCGAGATGCCGATCACAGTATCAATCAACAAGAGAATGCAGCAGCCAGAGAGATTCATCCCAAGAATCAACCAATATTCCAGATGTCAGAAGGCCGGCCACATCAGAACAACATGCCACAGTAAGACGGAAATCTGCCGGTACTGCGCCGATCACCACCCCTTCAAGTAGTGTCCACTGGCCAAGCTGGACATGGACTTCCGAGTTACCAACAACAAACGAAAGTGCGCCAACTGCCTCGGCAAGCATGGAGCTAGATACTTGGGCTGTGCGTACCTGCAACGACACAGAGACGCCTTAAAGATCGCAATTATCACAAAGACACCATTCAAGGAAGCGATGCGGAGGGGCGAGACAGCCACGGGTATAGCACAAACTGAAAGAGATCAACTTTAAAAGCAGATAGACGAGTTGACGAAATAAGTCAAAGCACTGCTGACTCGTCTACGACCAGCGACAACGAGAAACTGCTGACTTAAATAAAAGAGATCCATCAAAACATCAAGCAAGAAGTGGAACATATGGCACTGATAAAGTCATTTAAACAAGAGCGAGAACTACAGAAAGCTGAAATGGAACTTTTTCAAAACAAACCAACATAAGCCATACAAGAAACCACAGATAAACCGCAAGATGAAAACCAAGAGACCGAGCCTGAACTGCAAGCTAAAGCCAGCAGCCCAATCGCAACGCCCAAGAGGGAACCACTATTCGGATCTCTGAAGGAGGCACAGAATACCCAATTAGCAGGGAGGAACTCCAGCGCGAGGAATTCAGAAGGCGCTGGGAAGAAAAAGAAAAGAAGAAGCCCAAGAAACTACGGGGGAAACCGATGGAATACCCAATCTTACACTACGACTGTGAGACCGACTTCGAGTACTATATAGATGACGGCAAAAGCGTCCCATGGCTGACCACGGAGAAAGAAAACTTAAGGCAGCAGATACTCAAACGCGACAGTGAAAACAGGTGCAAAGAGGAAAATGAAAACGTCGAAACGCTCCTACAGAAAACACAAAAAAGGAGACAAAAAGACCAAATAAAAAGTCCTTAAAAGGTCGATAAGGCCTTCGGCCAGCCAAGCCAGGCGAGCCAGGAGACTGCACCAACAAAGAAAACCACAAGAGGAGACGAGCACAAAGGACAGCCGCCGACCATCCCCCAGCTGACGTCACAGACACAAATGCTACATAGCCAGTCCGAGATAGGACTTTCTCGTAAGAGCGCACAAGACAAGAATTAGGGTGAATGAACCCACAAAAACTACGGACCTCAAAAATAACCACAGCTGAGGAAGAAGGTTGAACAAGGCCGAATTATGAATTTTTGTTTTGAAAATTGGAATTGGAATAGCAGCTGCCCCAGAACCAGTAATGGAGCACACAATCGTTCCCGGCTGGTGAAGCTGCTGGACTTCATTGTCGTCTCGTGGGACTGCAACTGCAGTAACATTGGAATACATCTCGTCAATGTGTTATTTTCGGTAATAATAATTGCACAGAAAATGCACAGTATCCTTTAGAATATCAACTCCAAAGAATAACGCACCACAAAATAGGAAGTTAGAAAGCAGGCCAGATTAAAATTGTTCTTGGTGATGTTATTCTCATCTCATCATCTCACCATGTTCCTCTTGTACCTTGCGGTGTCGAGGTGAAGTATAAACTTCGTGAGAGTGCCCGATTATGGGCTTCATATATCGATATTCCCATGGGCACTGCTATTCCCTCCGTCCAACGTTTACGTGATCGGCCTCTTCCTCTGTTCCCATCTGGTCTGTACATCATTGCTTGTAGTGGCATGCTGTTGACTGGTAGCCTACTTGCATGGCCAAAACCATTTGACCCGCTGCTTTCTAATAAAATCTAGTGCTGCTATAACCCCCCACTTTAGTCCTGATTTCTTTATTTCTGATCTTATCTTTTCTTGATACGTTAAGTGTTCTTCTCAGGAACCTCATTTCTGTTGTTGTGATTTTTCTTTTCTCTTTTTCTGTCATTGTCCAGGTTTGGCATTGGTAACATAGAGTTGGTAGGAAGATTGTGTTGTAAAGTGCTTTCTTAGTAGTTATTGATACATGTTTGTTCTTTAGTACTGGTGCCATTTGTCCAATGAGTTGATTTGCCTTATTGCACATATTTTCGATCTCGTCTTCTGATCTGCCATTTGATGATATTATACTTCCTAGGTACTTGAAGCTCTTTACTTGTTTTAAGGGATGTTCGTTTAGGTGAATTGTTGTTGTTTGTTCTTCTTTAGTTATAGTCATTACCTCTGTTTTGCTTGTGCTAATTTTCATGTTATGTTCCCTACACATTTCGTTTAGACTATTCATGTGGTCTTGTAATTCAGCTTCTGATTTTGCTATTAGTCCTTGGTCGTCCGCAAAAAGGAGTTCTCTAATGGTTAGATTTGCAGTTGGTTCTTCTTCTGTGTTCTCGTCATGTGGTATTCTTGCTATCTCTGCTTGGCTGGTTTCTTTACATATGTTGTCTATATATGTTATGAACAAGATAGGGGACAGGACACAACCTTGTCGTACTCCAGATCTTATGGTGAAGGGTTCTGAGTGTCCTCCAGTTGCTCTCACTATGCATTCACTGTTGTTGTATAAACTTTTACACAGGTTTGTTAGATGTGTACTCACTCCATATAGTTTAAGGATTTCCCACAGCTTGTTTCTAACTACTCTATCGAATGCCTTTTCTTGGTCGACAAAGGCTAAGTAGAGTGTTTCATTGAATTCGATTGATTTTTCTATAAGTTGTCTAAGAGCAAAAATTGCATCTGTGCATCCTTTGTTTTTCCCAAATCCAAGTTGTGTTTCGCTTAGCTGGGGTTATAAAGTTGTTCGTAATCTTTTTTCAAGAATTTTGCAAAATATTTTCCCAGTATGACTCAACAGTGAAATGCCTCTGTATTGTGTGCAGTCTCTTTGGCTGCCTTTGTTTTTCCAAATTGGGATAATTATGGCATTTCCCCAATCTCGTGGTGTCTGTTGTTCTACCCATACATGATTGAATAGTCTATGTAGCCAAGCTGTTCCTACTTCTCTTGCTGCTTTAATTAGTTCATTTGGTATTTCATCCTGTCCCGGTGATTTGTTCAATGGGGCTAATTTGATGGCTTCCATAATTTCTTCTTTGAGTATGTCTGGTTCTAGTTCTTCTGTGACATCTGTATAGGTCTCTTGAATTCCTGTGACATCTGATGGGATGTTGAGAAGTTGTTCGAAATACTGCTTCCATCTTATTAGGATTTGTTTTTGTTCATTTATTGGTTCTCCATTTTCGCTGTTAATTATTTCAGTTGGGTCAAAGGGTTCTCCTCTGGCTCGCATTGCACCTACCTTTTTGTAGAAGTTTCTAGTTGCCTCCTTGTAGTTTTTATTTAGGGTTTCTCCATAATCTTCCCAGTCTTTTTGTTTTTCCCTCTTTACTATTCTATTCACATGTCTTCTCGCTATTCTATATTCTACGCGATCACACTCCTGTTTGCTCTTCAACCACTTTTTATATTTTTCCTTTTTGTCTTTTACCGCTTTCTTTATTTCTGCTTTCCACCAACTTGTTATTTACTTTAAACGTGTTTTGCATTTTTCGTGGTTCCACATGTTGTTTTTGCAGTATTTAAAATGCTTGATTTGAACATCTCCCATTCTTCTTCCACTGTTTTTCTCTCTGCAGGTAATTTTTCAAAGAGTTCAGTTAGTTCTTTCTCATAATGTTCCCTTACTGCCTCGTCTTTAAGGTTTTTTAAGTTTACTGATTCGCATGGCATGTATTTTCCTGCTCTTTGTTTTCTTCTTCTGATTGTTCTTATTGTGGCAACGACTGCTTTATGGTCTGTGTTTATACTGAAATTGGCCACTGCCCTTGCATCTAATATATTTCTCTTTCTGTTATTTCTTGTTAATATAAAATCAATTTGGCTTTTAGTATCTAGATCGTTCCATTTATAGCCTACCAGGTGTATACTTGTGAATCTTTATGTTTATAGAATGTGTTTGTTATATAGAGGTCGTGTTGGCTGCAAAGCTCTAATAGTCTACTTTCGTTATACTTCTTAGTTTTTCTACGAGCAGTATTGCTCGTTATTGTTTGCATTACATGGTGCGAATATTTGTACATATGTTGTAATTGTTTGTTCTGTTATTCTCACTGTTATGATTCTTTCTTATATATATTTTATTTCTAGTATTCCTCTTAAGAATATTTTATTGAATTACTAAATTGTGAAGCTCCAAGTCACATTTTCCCACAGGAAGAGGTTCTAACATGCGAACCACAAATTGAAGAACCTACATTTGAAGAAATCCTATATGTAATCACACGACTTAAAAACAATAAGGCAACTGGGACTGATGGAATTGCTGCTGAATTTATAAAGGCAGGTGGCCATGCATTACATCTAAAGCTATACGAACTAATAATAAAAATCTGGAGGACAGAAGAATTACCCCATGACTGGAAAGAGTCATTATTGATACCTATCTTTAAGAAAGGAGACAAGTTCCAATGTGGAAATTATAGAGGAATATCACTACTGTCCACAAGCTATAAGATACTATCCGCAGTATTACTAAATAGACTAAAACCATATTCAGAAGACATATTAGGTGACTACCATGCGGGTTTTAGACAAAACAGATCAACAATAGATCAGATATTTATCTTACGACAAATAGCCGAGAAACATTGGGAATATAAAAGAGATCTCCATAACATTTTTGTGGATTTTAAAAAGGCTTATGATAGTGTCCATAGGAATAGTCTATGGAATGCTATGCAGGAATTTGGAATACCAAGGAAGTTAATCAACATGACCAGACTATGCATGGAAGATACTTATAATATAGTAACATATAAAGGCAGGAAATCAGACCCCTTCCAAATAACATCTGGCTTGAAACATGGTGATGCACTATCGCCGCTACTCTTCAATCTGGCTCTAGAGAAAGTTGTAAGGAAGGTAAAGGAGGAATGTGATATTGGAGGAACATCCAAGCTGCTTGGTTATGCAGATGATATAGATATTATAGGGCAAAGTGAACAAAAGACATTGGAAATATTGACTCACTTAAAGGGAAAAGCCCAACAGATGGGGCTGGTTATCAACCAAGATAAGACAGAATATATGGTAATTTCAAGAGACGGAATGGCTAGAAACTCTGGCCACATACAAATAGATAATATGACCATTAAAAGAACGGAAACATACAAATACCTGGGTACAATCTTCAACTGCTCCAACATCATAAGGGAAGAAATACAAACTAGAATCAACTCTGGAAATAAGATATACTATGCACTACAACATCTACTAAAATCAAAGGCGCTATCTCGTAACACCAAGATCACAATATACAAAACACTGATCAGACCAGTTGTGCTGTATGGCTCTGAAACCTGGAGTACAACGAAAGGAGACGAAGCCTTGTTACAAACCTTTGAGAACAACATTTTAAAACGCATCTTTGGACCCATTAGGGATACACAAAGTGGAGAGTGGAAAAGAAGAAGTAACAAAGACATTTATGATCTGTTTAAGTCCCCGCTAATCACTGGTATCATGAAGGCTAATAGACTACAATGGCTGGGGCATATAGAAAGAATGGAAGATAATAGGGAAACAAAACTCACTTACACTCAGGAAATAAATGACCGTAGACCCCGAGGTAGACCAAGAAGGCGGTGGAGAGATAATACATGTACAGACCTACAAGCACTTGGAATCAACGACTGGCAAGAGAAGGTCCACCAGAGAGACGAATGGAGACGGATTGTATTTGCAGCAAAGAACCTCAATGGCTCGGAACGCTGAAGAAGAAGAAGTATTCCTCTTGCTAGCCGTGGTTCGATGACTATTCCCACACCGTGTCTTGCCCTTTCTTGCTGGTCTACTCCAGAGTAAACAAACGTGTAACTGCGGTGGAGCTCCTTGCATCCTTTCCCCTTTGTTCTGGTGCCCGCTATTCCCATCAGTCCAATCTTCCTCTCTTCCATTGTTTATATAAGCTTTTCTTCTTTACTATTGAAACCACAGACGTTCATTGTGCCTATTTTTTTAATCGCTGATCTATCTCGTAGTCCATTAACATTGCCGGATCGATAGCCGTTTGGGTCAGTCCGTTTATACTTCTTAGTTTTTCTGCGAGCAGTATGGTGATGTTATTATGATACAGTAAACAAAGTTTTTTTAAGGCCGGATATAAATTACTTTTATGTAACTTACAAAGGCCGGACTAAAAATAAATCTTGCTATTTGGCAAGAATAAAGAACTAAGTGAAACTGATAAAACTTTGAATGTAGTATTGAAAGGAAATAGGATAATGTGTTATAAAATAATCGCATACTTAAAATAATGCCATTAGTTTTTACGTAATCTATAAAGTTTACATAAATTTTTATCACATTATTATGTTGTTTATAATTTAAATATTGAGCACAACCCACTACTGGCAACGCCGATTGCATTCTGGTATGAACCTAAGGCCTATCCACGTCAATATGGAAGCACTATACTCGAGTTTCGCCCTCGTTTGAGCTCGTCAGTAGTGCATATCCCTGACCGGATCCGGAAACAGTCTTGTTTATAATTCTTTTATTAATTTATACAAAATATTTATACAAGGTTAGACAAATACTACAATTATTTAAATCATGTTATACATCTTTAATAATTTTAGTAATGTCCCTTGAAATAACTGTTGTGTTGTTATGTCCCTTCCCAATTATTTTAAGTAGATGTGTGTCTTAATTTTTGTTTTCTTTTTTCTTTTCGTTTGGTTTCGCTTCGCTTTTGAAAAGGAAGATGTTCCGGCCCCATTCAACCGTCGACTGGTTATAATTGGGGCCAGTGTGGTGTTCTTTTCTCTGCTTGTGTAGATAGGGCTGTGATTTCGCTTCCTGGAGTCAGTGTGTTCTGTCTGGTAATGAGTTTCAACCGTGGTGCCGTTTCTTAAGTCTGGTCAGAGTCGCACACTTTAAGGTCTGGAGTAGTTGTGTTCCCGCCCCATTTCATGGTGTGTTTTTTTTTCCCTCTTCAGAAAGTGTTTTACCCTCTGTCGTCCCTCCTGAGATCCCATGTATTTCCCTGCCTTAGTCTGCCTTGGAATCTTCTTGGTCTTCTCTGGTACATTGTGTCGTGCACGGCTTGATAGCTTGATCTTGGTGGAGAGTATTCTCTTCTCCTTGCCACCATCCACTCCTGGTCGCTGTCGTTTTAGTTGTCTTCACCCTGTTCTACTTCCTCTTCTGTTGCTTCATTTTCTGTTGCTTCCTCTTCTGTCTGGGACTTAATGTCTTCTGTCTCTAATGTTCCTTTATTTTATTTTTATTTTTTTTTTTTGAGCCGTTCTATCTGTTCTCTTTTTTCTTGGAATTTTTTAATAGTCTCCTCTGTCTCGACTTTGATTGCAGCCATTCGGGCCACACCCTATTTAATCTTCTGCTGAACGAGCTTTAATTCGTCCATGATGCCCGGAACTGTCGTTATCTGCGTCTCTTGTGTCTGGTCTCTCCTCTCCTCCATGCTGGTAACTTTGCTTGCTTGCTTGCGTTCGCTAGCTGTGAACTCCAGCGTGAAGTCCTTATGTCGGATGAAAACATCCTGTTGTCCAACATCAGTGTAGTGTCATACAGGACCTGAGGTTTGCGTGAGTATCCGTTGTCCCATGTCTGGCTTATTGGTGTGCAGATTAGTGGTTTCTCGCCGTGCAGGCAGATATTCTCCGACTTCGGGGGAATCTGCTAACTTTCAATCTCAAGTCCTTCAGCTGGCCTTACAATTGTGCTTTGTCGCATTTCGTTAGTCGGGTGGTGGTCTCGTTTTGCCTCCTAATCTCTTTAACGGGTAAATTAGCTTTGGTGGCAATTAGTGGCAGGGGCAGCCGAGGTACCTAGCTCTGTGATTGCCGAGGCAGTTGGCGCACTTTCTGTTGGAGTTCGGTCTCCTCAAGTGCATATCGACCTTAGCATGAAGGCACTGGCTGTATGGGTGGGTCCAGAGCAGTATCTGCCGACCTCCACCTCAATTTTATATGTGGCACTGGTGTGCCAAAACTTCTGGCACTTGGAGCATTGCAGCACACTAGATATGTAGTGCTCTGGGGCTTGCTCTCTTTTGCCCCATCTTATGGTGTGAGGGATCATCCGGTCCTCAGCTGTGATGATAATCTCCGGTCCTCCGCTGTAATAGTGCCGTGGTATTTGCGTTCTTGTTGATGGAAACCACTGCTCCATCAGGTGTCTTGCGCAACTGGGCGATGCTGTGTCTCCCCTAACAAACTGAGTATCTTGACTGTTGGTAGTGCCGACAATCTGGCTTCCCCAACGCTGGTTTGCTTCAACAGGATTTTGGCGGAGAAGTCCTCATTTTTGCTGTCCTCTTGAACTGGGGCCTTTGGTGAGCTACTTGAATTCTCCATGAGGTGATTGTGGTGAACTTCCCGGCTGTCTTCATTTGTGGTCTCTGGTGTAGGTTGATTGACGGAAAAAGCTTCAGCTGGTGTAGGAGTGGGACTGCTGTGTGTCGTCATACGATCAGCAGTCCTAGCAGCCGTCCCCGCCTCTGCCTTCATCTTCCAGGCTGCATACAATTCGTGTCGTTTCGCGGCAGTTTTAATGCGAGCCATCCTTACTTAGCACTGTCAGTTTGCGAGCTTCTCGATAGTGCGAATAAACCTTTTAGTTCATACAAACCTTGTGTATTTACAAGATGTAATGTGTGTTTCTTTTGTTTGTGTACTGTTATTATTTATTTATTTATGTATTTATTTATGTTTTGAGACACTAACGTTTAATTAATTATAACATTTATATAACAGCAAGAGTCAGAGAAACAGCCAATCTGGCAGTTTATTTCTGGGCCTTCTTGCCACCGCTTTTGATGGGATTGGCATTTTGCTTAATCTGTGATGTTTTTGGAAGATTTTCTGTTGAAAAATGTGTGATAATATATGTGAGTGTATTGTGTGTTGATTGAGTGGCCGAGTTTCTGATAGATCATTTTAGGTGTCTGTATTCTGCTAATACTACAAGCAATTTTGTGTGTTTTTCTTTTGTAGTTGTAGGTATTGTGTTTAGTAAGATTGTTTTGTATGTGTCAGTTTTCTTGGTTGTGTGTGTTTCTATTAGTTGGTGTAGTGCAACCTGTGTGGCTGCGATTGCTGGACATGTATAGTAAATATGTTATTCTTGAATATTGTGTCTGCATAGTTGGCATCGTGTTATTTGCTTGGATCCAGAAACTGTCACAAAGTTTAAATGTTTTTGTTTCATAATCAATAATAACAGTGGAGACTGTCCAAGAGAAGTTAGACACAGGCTGGCCATGGCGCTGCAGAGATTCAACAATATTAACAACTCATGGCACTGCAGAGATTCAACAATATTAATAACTCATGGCACTACAGAGATTCAACAATAGTAACAACTCATGGCACTGCAGAGATTCAACAATAGTCACAACTCATGGCACTGCAGAGATTCAACAATAGTCACAACTCATGGCGCTGTGGAGATTCAACAATAGTAACAACTCATGGCACTGCAGAGATTCAACAATAGTCACAACTCATGGCGCTGTGGAGATTCAACAATAGTAACAACCCATGGCGCTGTGGAGATTCAACAATATTAATAACTCATGGCACTGCAGAGATTCAACAATAGTAACAACTCATGGCACTGCAGAGATTTAACAATAGTAACAACTCATAACATAACATCAGTACAGAAAGTGAAATACATTTTGTGAGGACTTTATGGACGCCAGCATTTATGGGCAATTTCGCAATTTAAAGAAGAACACTGGGACTTTTGAGCTTGAATTTGACAGACATATGCTAACAATATCGTGGACCAAAACAGAAGAAAAATAGTGAACCTCTACGAGATCTGAACACGGAAGGAAACTGGCCCCACGACAGCAGAATGTGGCGGGAAACTGAAATACGCTGGTCAAATCAAACGTCAGAGTAGCTGGGAGAGGACGGCGATGGCAGGGGTAGTGCCTGGAAGGAGAAGCAGAATCTGACCAGCAGGATGATGGACACAAGTCAACACAGACACCTGGGGCAGGAGGGTGCATGAGGCGGGGGAGCTGGCCAGAGATCGAGAGGGTTTTCACAGCTCCGTGATTAGAGCGACGTTGTGCACAGGGCCTGCGACATGATGAGCCTTGGTATCATCTATACAGCATAGTGCATGTCTGTCTATGTCTCAATATGTGTGTGTGTGTATAGATGTGTGGGTGGGGGGGGGGGTGTTGGTGTTGGTGGGTAGTGGGATGTGTGGGTGGTTGAGGATGTGTGGGTGTGGGGGTGTGTAGGTGGTTTGAGGGATGTATGTATGAGTGGGGATGTGTGTGGATGAGGACTGTGTGTGTCGGTGGGGGTGTGTGGGTGGGTGGTGAGGTGTGTTGGTGGGAGATGTGTGTGGGTGGAGGGAGATGTGTCGGTGGGTGGGTGTGTGTGGGATGTGTGTATGGCTGAGGGGGTGTGGGTGGGGATGTGTGTGTGTGGGGGATGTGTGGTTAAGGGATGAATGGTTGGAGATGGATGATTTGGACATGTGTGGGTGGGTGGGTGGAGGATGTGTGAGTGGGTGAGTGTGTGTGTAGGTTGGGGGATGTGTGTGGGGATGTGTGGGTGGGTCAGGGGATATATGTGTGGGTGGTGGGATGTGTGTGCGTGGGAGATGTGTGTGGGTGGATTGGGGATGCGTGGGTGGGGGATGTGTGTATGGCTGGGGAGATGTGTGTGTGGGTGGGGATGTGGGTGTATTGGTGGGGGATGTGTGTGTGTGGGTGGGGATGTGTGGTTAAGTTATGTCTGGTTGGGGAATTGGTGATTGGGGGTGTGTGGGTAGGTGGAGGATGTGTGGGAGAGTGTATGTGTAGGTTTGGGATGGGTGAGGTGTGTGGGTGGGTGCGGGATGTATGGGTTGGTGGGGATAGATTGTGTGGGTGGGGGTTGTGTGTAAGTTGGGGATGTGTGGGTGGGTGCGGGATGTGTGTGGATGGGTGCGGAATGATTGGATTGGCGGGGTGATGTGTGTGTGTGTGGGTGGGGGATATATGTTTGGGGAATGTGTGTTTAGCTGGGTGGTTGTGGGTGTGTGGGTGGTGAGGATATGTGGGTGGGTGAGTGTGTGTGGGTTATGGGATTGGTAGGGGAATGTGTGTGGGTGCGGATGTGTGTGGCTAGGGGATGTGTGGGTGGGGATGGATGGGTAGGGCATATATGTATGTCTGGGGGTGTTGTGTGGCTGGGTGGGGGATGTGTCTCACAACATGATAATATGCATTGCTTATGTTTACAACATTCAACAATGTTTTTTTTTCCTATGTGAATGTATCATGCACTATTGATGAACGAAAAACGAGTGATTGGAAGGGCCGAATGTAAGACGGGCCTGCGTGCCCAATTTGTTACCCTTTGAAAATAAAGCTTGTTTGTTTGTTTCTATTAAAGTTAAAGTTAAAGTTAGTTGCATACCCTTAACAGGACGCTTATACATATCTTGGGTTGAGGTTCTGGGCACATATGGGCTTGTCCGGAGTGCGAGGATGATACCCAGGAGATAACTAACTACATGTCCCTTCAATAATCAATACTCGTCTTCTTTAATTTCCATCTTTATTTTTCGTATTTTTCTTCTTGTTATGATTCTGAGCAGTCGTGGGATTTTAGAATTTCAAGGGGTGGGTGGGAATTAAGATTATTTCAAGATCGCGTTAATACAAGAACCAATTACTTGATATTGTTTTCCTTCCATATTTTACGGTTCTGTACTTCTCGCCCTTCTGACGTTAATTTTATAACGTAAGTAGACCTATAAAGAAATAACGTAAGTACACTGTGTAGGGGCGAGAGGGGGGATGGGGAATTTATAGGGAGAAATACGAAAGGGTGGGGGGGGGGATGACATTCTGAAAATACGTTGAAGGGGTGCATGCGTCAAAAAGGTTGAGAACCACTGGCTTATGAGGATGCATTTTATGAAATTCCTTGCATTAAATTTTCCCCGTGTTTTGGGGCAGAGATATACACTCAGATTTCATTATTAGTTTTGTTTGGTTTAGTCGACGGATCAACATTAAGGCACACGGGTGTAACCCATAAGTGCTTCGTTCTACTCCTAACTCAAGCCTGGGTCCGGGGTGTCTCAGTTCCGGAGTGTCTCAGTAGCACCGGCGAGGATCCTGAAATATTTTTGGTAGATTTTTAACTCGAAATTGTGCTCGGGCAGCGCCATTAGGCTACTCTTTTTTCGATTTCCAACTGACCAGGGATTTTGTACGTGCGCAACAATGCACACGGGCGTCCGATCTCACTACCCAGAGACTAGGGGACATTTTATTACTGGAAGTCCACGTGACAATTTGGAAGCAGACTGCCTTGCGCTGAGTTTAAACGCGTGAGCGTAGGCAATTCCCCCCCCCCTCATCCCCACCCCTCACCCTCAGTTCTTTAGATTTATGTGACAATGAGGATAGCTACGCTTGTTAGTATTTTGAAATAGAAGGTCTAAAACTGCTTGAAGCTTCTTAAATCTCTTGTTCATCTCTGCTGTCGTTATTACCATGAAATGCTATCAATCAACTAGCTTCCCGTCAGCCTGGTTAACATAATCCAGCATCATCACGCTGCCGAGAATTCACAACTCTGTCACTATCTAACTCAGTTTCACTGCTATTATCATCATCAAGTGCCATGTCAGCTGGCGTAGGCGTTCAATGCTCTCCACAGATCTCGGTCTTTGGTTTTCTGGATCAACTCCGCTGTTGATATTCCTTCATGCCACCGTTTCAATCCATCCAGATTTCTCTTGGTCTGCCTCTGCCTCTTTTTCCCTGGATCTTTTGAGTTATCGCGATGTTCTCCAATGCCTCTCTTCTCAACACATGACCGAAGAAAGCTGCGTGTCTCTTTCTTATTCTTCTATATAATGTTCTAGTTTCCTTAGCCTCTTTCAAGCAGTCGTTGTTAGTTACTTTGGCAGTCCAAAGAATTCGCAACATTCGTCTAAGGAACCACATCTCTGTTGCTTCCAATCTCTTCCTAAATTGTTAATTTACATTTTAAGATTCACAGCCATACAGCAAAACGGGTTTTATATAGCACCTCAGCACTCTCTTTCTTACATTCAATGATAGTGACCTACTTCATAAGATATTCTTCATTTTCTTAAATGCAATCTTTGCTATTCTGCTCTTAATCTCTGTTTTGCATTTTCCATCTGATGTTATAAATGTCCCTAGATATTTAAAACTATCCACTTGGTGAAGAATTTTCCCTTCTATTTCTATGTCACATTTTGGTGTCACCATTTTCTTTGATATCACCATTGTTACTGTTTTCTTGATATTCAAGGAGAGTCCTTTCCTTGCACTCTTTGTTACTACAATGTCCAACCATAGTTGTAGGTCTTTTGCATTATCCGCCATCAATACTGTGTCATCAGCATAGCGTATATTATTTATATTATAACCTCTGAATATTATTCCTGGCTTTTCTTTGATCTCTCTCATTATTACTTCGCTATAGAGGGAGAAGAGATCCTTGTCTTACTCCCAGCTTTATGTGTTCTTAATTTCCTACTTTATTTCCCATTGTAATTGCTTGCTATTTGGTTCCAGTAAATATTTTTTATTATTGTGAGATCTTTCTAATCAATGTTAATATCTTTCAACATTTTAATCATTTCATCATGTTTTACTTTATCAAATGTCTTAATATAATCTATGAAGCACAAATGTATGTCTTTGTTCTTTACCAAATTCTATTTTTAGTTTCTTTCTTATTCCTCTTATTATAATTCTGAGTAGAATCTTAGTGATGTGGCTTATGAGGTTAATCGTACGAAACTCTTCACATTCAATTGCTCCTTGTCTTTTTGGTATAGCTATAAATACAGATCTCAACATATCGCTATTACCACTTTTAAATGCTTCTTAGAAACTGCATTTCATTGACACCTCTCCATTTTGTGATGAAATGATTATTTTAGTGTTGGCCTTTATGTCTATATTGGATCAAAAGCTGTCCAATCAGATGTTGAACTCCTCACATTCTGAGAACATACATTAGACATAAGTTTTAAGGCCTTTTAATGGCCGGACACAAATGTTTTGGTGAGACTAAAAGCTCTGTAGCTGTTATGTAAGTGGATAAAACATTTAATGTACTTTTTAGTAACAATAAACAAAAATATGTTATAAAATTTTCACACATGTAAAATAAAGCATTACTTTTAAATACACGTTAAAGTGACATTAAATTATTATCCAAGGCCTTTTAAAGGCCGGACAAAAATTTTTATGACGACTAATGTTTTGCAGTTGTTATGTAATAGGATAAAACATTTAATGTAATATCGAGCAACAATAAACAAAACTGTGTTATAAAATTCTCACACATGTAAAATAAAGCATTACTTTTCAATAAACTTTAAAATGACTTTAAGTTATTATCCAATTATTTATTATGCTTAATACTGTTGATAATTTCTATGAAAATGTTATCACAATTATTTAACTACTACAATTATTGAAATCACATAATACATTTATACTACTTTAGTAATGTCCCTTGAGATAACTATTATGTTGTTATGTCCCTTTCAAATATTTAACTAGATGTGTTCCTTTTAATATTGTTTTCCTTTATTTTCTTTTAATAAACCTTTTAGTTCATACAAACCAGCAAGAGTCGGAGAAACAGCAAATCTGGCAGTTTATTTACGGGCCTTCTTGCTACCGCTCTTGATCTGACTGGCAGTTCTGTCCAAATCACGGCGATGTTGGCATCAGTGTTGCCATCTCCTTTTGATGAAAAAGCACCAAACTCGACCCAAAAAAGCACCACAATTTTTTGGAAAGCACTAAGAAGAGCACCAACTGCTTTTATTACAAATGTAACAAGGTAGCACATTATAATTTATTATTATCACTTCATATTACAATGGAGTTTATTCCAGACAGGCCAATTCCCAATCACAACTACTATCGAGCCAAAAAAGCACTAAATTGCAATACTCTTTTTTGGGAAAGCACTAAAACGAGCACTGGCGGTATTCATTGAAGATGTTATAAAGTAGCACATTATAATTTATTATTATCACTGGATATTAGAATGCAGTTTATTCCAGATCTGCCAAATCCCAGCCAGACAAATCCTCTTCAGTTTCTGTAGCTATTTCCTGTTGTGTTTGCTCCTGCGATGATGATGATGGTGATGATGATGATGATGATGATGATGATGATGATGATGATGATGATTGAAAGAAACGTGTATATGCCTCCTGTGATCAAATTTTTCGTAGAATATCCTTATGTAGTTTATAATCATGACAGCATTTGCCATATCTTTTCAGTCCATATCTAATAGTCAAAACAGCTGTCAAACTCTTGATGCTCAGTCTGTTCCGCAATTTTGATTTTATAACTCCCATGTGACTGAAAATACGCTCCACGTCCGCATTAGAATGATGTAAAATGAGGCTATTTCTGCCCACAGTCCAAGTGTGTCAGAGGTCTGTGTCCACTGCATATGATGAAGTTTTTTTCACTGGAAATCGATGAGGGTGAGAGTAGATGCATCTTCTACAAACATTTTAGCAAGATCCAATATACAGGGCGTCATTGGCTGTAGACATTCACTTCCACTAAGACATGACATGGACTGCAACACTCGAATGTTATCGGGTGTACGTAAACGCAGCTGTGTCAATAGCTCTATTAAAATCTGGATGCACCTTCCACGAATTTCTTTCTCATCAGGAACCTGGTAGCGTGCTATTTCTTTCTCAAACTCATAACCTAGATTGGGATTAGGATCTAAATAATCTTGAATAGCATAACTTTCTCCTATTTTTTTCCCAGGAATAGCAATCTTTGAACTGATAGAATCAGTGAATCGCTGAGTAGTTTTGTTGGATCCTTCATATCTGCTTCGGATTTCTTATTCACACTTTGAACTTCTCCGAGAATATGCTTGAGTTATACACAGTTTTTCATGTCCATAAACATAGAACTTAGAAGTTCTGCTGTATAACAGCGCTCGTTGAGTCTTGCTATATCAAAATGAGCTCGACCCACTGCTGCAATATTCTGACAATGGCAGATTGAATGGACATCCATCGTGTCTGACTTAATTGAACAACCTTCAGCGGATGTTGTCCATCATTTATTGAAGCAAAAAGCTCCCTGTACTTTGCTTGACGAAGACTTGAGTGAGAAAACCAGTTATATATTTCTCTAATCATGAACTCTATGTTCCTGGGCAGACAAGCAGCTGCAGCCTGTAACACTGCCAGCTGAAGGGAATGACATACACACCTAACTAGTACCAGATGAGGAACTTCGGATTTTGATTTTGTATATACTCCATTGTTTTTATACCTGTCATGACAGATGCATTGTGTTTGCAACTCAAGTCCATTCTTGTTTAAACAATCTTTTAACGCATTGCATATTGCCTGCGCGTTGCAGTCACTCACTTCAACTAAATCGTATTAAAGGGAGTTAAATTACGTGAATATTGCGCGTTAATGTACTAAGTTTACTCCCTCG